>JAMPIT010000687.1:1382500-1907500 GCA_026261815.1 Monarcha castaneiventris obscurior | reverse complement strand
CGAGTGCGGGCCCTGGGTGCCGCCCCCAGACCCCGGTGTGGGCCCTGGACCCCTACCCCAGGCCATGACCCTGGGCGCTGCCCCCAGACCTGGGCGTGGGCCCTGGACCCCTAACCCAGGCCCTGACCCTGGGCGCCGCCCCCAGACCCGGGCGTGGGCCCTGACCCTGGGCAGTGCGCCCTGACCCATGCGCGGGCCCTGGACCCCTGACCCTGGGCCCTGACGCAGGGCGCCACCCCCAGACCCGGGCGCAGGCCCTGGACCCCTGACCCCGGGTGCGGGCCCTGGGTGCCGCCCCCAGATCCAGGCGTGGGCCCTGGACCCCTAACCTGGGCGCTGCCCCCAGACCCAGGTGTGGGCCCTAGACCCCTGACCCCGGGTGCAGGCCCTGGGTGCCGCCCCCAGACCTGGGCGTGGGCCCTGGACCCCTACCCCGGGCCCTGACCCTGGGCACTGCCCCCGGGCGCGGACCCTGGACCCCTGACCCCGGGTGCGGGCCCTGGGTGCCGCACCCAGATCCAGGCGTGGGCCCTGGACCCCTAACCTGGGCGCTGCCCCCAGACCCAGGTGTGGGCCCTGGACCCCTGACCCCGGGTGCAGGCCCTGGGTGCTGCCCCCAGACCTGGGCGTGGGCCCTGGACCCCTAACCTGGGCCCTGACCCTGGGCGCTGCCCCCAGACCCGGGCGTGGGCCTTGGACCCCTACCCCGGGCACGGGCCCTGGGTACCGCCCCCAGATCCGGGCGTGGGCCCTGGACCCCTACACTGGGCCCTGACCCTGGGCGCTGCCCCCAGACCCGGGTGCGGGCCCTGGACCCCTGACCCCAGGCGTGGGCCCTGGGTGCCGCCCCCAGATCCGGGCGTGGGCCCCGGACCCCTACCGTAGGCCCTGGCCCAGGGCGCCGCCCCCAGACCCGGGTGTGGGCCCTGGACCCCTACCCCGGGCCCTGACCCTGGGCGCTGCCCCCAGATCCGGGCGCGGGCCTTGGACCCCTACCCTGGGCACGGGCCCTGGGTGCCGCCCCCAGATCCCGGCGTGGGCCCTGGACCCCTACCCTGGGCCCTGACCCTGGGCGCTGCCCCCAGACCCGGGTGCGGGCCCTGAACCCCGGGCCCTGGGTGCTGCCCCCATATCCGGACGTGGGCCCTGGACCCCTACCCTGGGCCCTGACCCAGGGCACCACCCCCAGACCCGGGTGTGGGCCCTGGACCCCTACCCTGGGCCCTGACCCTGGGCACTGCCCCCAGACCCGGGTGCGGGCCCTGGGTGCCACCCCCAGATCCGGGCATGGGCCCTGACCCTGGGCACCACCCCCAGACCCGCGTGTGGGCCCTGGACCCTTACCCTGGGCCCTGACCCTGGGCGCTGCCCCCAGACCCAGGTGCAGGCCCTGGACCCCTGACCCCGGGTGCGGGCCCTGGGTGCCGCCCCCAGATCCGGGCGTGGGCCCTGGACCCCTACCGTGGGCCCTGACCCTGGGCGCTGCCCCCAGACCCGGGTGCGGGCCCTGGGTGCCGCCGCCAGATCCGGGCGTGGGCCCTGGACCCCTACCCTGGGCCCTGGCCCAGGGCGCCGCCCTCAGACCCGGGCGTGGGCCCTGGACCCCCACCCCGGGCCCTGTCCCTGGGTGTTGCCCCCAGACCTGGGCGTGGGCCCTGGACCCCCACCCTGGGCCCTGACCCTGGGCGCGGGCCCTGGACCCCTGACCCTGGGCGCTGCCCCTGGACCTTGGGGTGGGCCCTGGGCCCTGATCTGGGCGCCTGAGCCCCATAGGAACCTTGGAAAGCCCCACCTGGATGGCCGCAAAACGCTGTGTGGAGGGAGCGTGCGCGGCCCTGGGCGTAGGGGGCAGAGCTGCAGGTGTGATGGGGGTGTAGCTGGGGGTGTGGCACAGGTGTGCTGTGAGGGGTGGGGCCTGATACCTGCGCTAGTCACCTGACCTGAAACCTGACACTGTAATCTGATCCCTGCAACCTGACACCTATGCCTGTCACCTGATCCCTGCAACCTGACACCTACCTGTGACACCTGACCCCTGAGACTGTCACCTGACCTGACATGTGACACTGTAATCTGATCCCTGCAACCTGACACCTAAGCCTGTCACCTGATCCCTGACACCTGACACCTGGGACCTGACGCTGTCACCTGGCCCCTAGGACCTGGTGCGTGCCATTGCCAACTGACCCCTGGTCCTTGCCGCTGGCACCGGACGCCTGCCCTGATGGCTGATGCTGTCCTGTTGCTCTTGGCATCTGACCCCTACTTCTGGCGCTGCTGCCTGGTGCCTACCCTGACGTGTGGTGCTGGCCCCTGGCACCTGCTCCCGATTCCTGAGCCCTGGCCCTATGCCTCTATGGTCCCGACCCCTGCCCCTCTGCTCCTATTCCTTGGCCCGCTGCGCCCTAACTGCTGCTGTTGTTTGTGGCCCCCGGGTCCTGCTGTGTGCCGCTTTGCCCCTGGATCTTACCTGTCGGTCTCTGGCCCGTGTACGTTGTCCCTCTTGTTGCAGGTGTCTGGAGCTGTCCCGGTGGTAAGCTTGTGGTATTGTGGTGGTTTTGGCCTTGTCTTGGCGCTATAGCTATTACTTGTAGGTGTGGGGAGGGTGGTGGCCTTGCCTTGGTATTAGGGTTGTTGCCTCTCTGTGGAGAGGCTGCTGGCATTGGCTCGGCATTTGGGATCGTGGCCTCCGACTGTGGGGAGGCTTGCTGCCTTGTGGCTGCTTTTGGGGGGAAAGGGGTCTTGTTAGGGGTGCTGGTTAGGGTTAGGGTCAGGGGATAGAGCTTGTGAGTCTGTACCCTGACTTGTGTGTTGTGCCCTTTATATTTGCTGTGTAGTGTCTGATTCTCTGACCCTCTGTGTTTATTCCCTGAGCTTCCCAATGGCTCTTGGCCTTTATTATGTCTCTGTGGAGTCTTTCTTCTTAGCTCCCACCCTCTGTGTGTGTCCCCCTGTGGCTGCCCCTGTGGGCTCTTGGCTTTTATTGTGTCCCTGTGGGGTCTTCTCCCTTGGCTCCCACCCTCTGTGTGTCCCCCTGTAGCTGCCCCCTGTGGGCTCTTGGCCTTTATTATGTCCCTGTAGGGTCTCCTCCCTTGGCTTCCGCCCTCTGTGTGTCCCCGTGTAGCTGCCCCTGTGGGCTCTTGGCCTTTATTATGTCCCTGTGTCTTCTCCCTTGGCTCCCACCCTCTGTGTGTCCCTGTTGACTCCTCCCTGGGCTGTCAGCCTTTATTGTGTCCCTGTAGGGTCTCCCTCCTGGACTGCTACCCTCTGTGTGTCCCCTTGCAGCCACCTCCCTGGCCTCTTGGCCTTTATTGTGCCCCTGTGGGGTATCCTCCCTGGCCTCTTGGCCTTTATTGTGTCCCTGTGGGGTCTCCCTCCTGGACTGCTACCATCTGTATGCCCCCCGTAGTCTCCTCCCTGGGCTCTTGGCTTTTATTGTGTCCCTGTGGGGTGTTGTCCTTTGGCTGCCACCCTCTGTGTGTCTCCCTGTAGGTTCCCTCCTTGGCTGCCACCCTCTGTGTGCCCCCATGTGGCTTACCTCTGGCTGCTAGGCTCTGCGTGGCACCCTGATGTCTTTGGATGTTTTCCTGACCTTTTTTGTCTGGGTGTTGTCCTTCTGTGGGGGCTCTGGTGTCCTCCTGCTCCTGGGATGTCTGCCGGCTGCAGCTGTGGGTGTGAAAATGGTGATCTGAGGGGTGCTGTGGGGTGGTGCAAAATAGCGGGAAGGGGAGTGCCCTGAGGGAGTGCAAAATGGCGGGAGGGGGGGCCGTGGGCTGCTGGGGGCTCCCCTGAGGCAGTGTGGGGCATGAGGTGCCCTGAGGGGGTGCAAAACGGCGGGAAGAGGGGGGCCAGGGAGGCGGGCGATTTGGGGAGGGCGGCGTGGGGTGGGGGCTGCCTTGAGGGGATGCAAAATGGCGGGAAGGGGAGCCGCGGGCAGCGGGGGGGGTGCCGTGAGGGCGGGGGGGGCCGCGGGTGCCGTGAGGGGCCGTGAAATGGCGGGCGGGGGAAGCCGCGGGCAGCGGGGGGGGTGCAGTGAGGGCGGGGGGGCCGCGGGTGCCGTGAGGGGCCGTGAAATGGCGGGCGGGGGAAGCCGCGGGCAGCGGGGGGGGTGCCGTGAGGGCGGGGGGGGCCGCGGGTGCCGTGAGGGGCCGTGAAATGGCGGGCGGGGGAAGCCGCGGGCAGCGGGGGGGATGCCGTGAGGGCGAGGGGGGCCGGGGGTGCCGTGAGGGGCCGTGAAATTGGGGGGGGGGGCCGCGGACAGCGGGGGGTGTGGGGGGCAGCGGACCGGCGCCGGACCGGCCCGGGGCCAGCGGGGGTGTGGGTCGGGGCCGGCGGGGGGGCGACTCCGGGTGGTGGCTTACCTAGAACCGGTGCGGAGCCGGCGGGTGAGTGGCTCCGGGCGGCGGTGGGTGCCGGACTCGCAGCCAGAGATCTGCGGTCGGCGGCGACAGGCGTAGGACTGGCGGGAAAAGCCCCCGCCGGCGGCAAAATCCGTGAGGGGTGAGGGGAGGGGCTGGGGCGGAGCGAGGGGCGGTGCCGGAGGCGGAGCGAAAGGCGGGGCGCCGTTACGCGCGCGCGCGCGGGGAGGGGCCGTGCCAGGGTAGGGGGCGGGGCCGGGGCGGTGCAACGGCGGCACGGGGGGGTGGGACTTGGGCGGGGCATGAGGCGGGGCGGGGCTGGGGCGGGGAGGGGGCGGAGCCGCGTGACGCGTGCGGTGGGGCGGGGCAGGGGGCGGGGTCGCGTGACGCGTGCGGTGGGGCGGGGCAGGGGGCGGGGCCTCGTGACGAGCGCAGGGGCGGGGCCGGGGGCGGCAGTGCCGCTCTCTCGCCACCAGGCGGCAGCAGCGCCGCCGAGCGCAGCCCAGGGCTGGGACGCGCTCCGGGCCGGGCACAGAGCACCGGCAGCAGCAGCCGGCTCCGAGCGCTGCTTAGCGCTTGCACCCCCATCGTCTGCGCTCCTGCTTTCAGGCACTTGCTTGTTTCCTTTCCTCTATGAAAACGTCAGCCCGTTATTTTCAAAACCTACCCATCTCTATTCCCAGTTTCTTATATTCCTGTATGTAATAATAGTAGATAGAGAGGGTTTATTTTGCAATTAATTTAGATCTAAATTAGTATCTTTGTCAATACATATAAAAATTAAAACCTTGGCAGGTTTTAGTATTCTACACACACCCCTCCCTGTGGATTTTCTGGCAGTTTTGGCTCCCTCTGGCAGAGGGCACCCAGCATTGGCCTCCCTCATTCCCCACTCACCTGCTCCTCCACCGCATCGCGGCTCTCCCAGGGACACTGGGGTTCCCCAAATGACATCGGAGCCCCTGAGTCTCCACCCCCTCCCCCGGCCTTTTTCCCTCATCCCCAAAGAAAGCACAAAATGAGTCAAGCTGCCCTGGACAGCAGCAGCGCGTTGCTTTAATAAAGTCATTTCCACGTGTACATGCCCCAAAAAGGGGTTCTGCTGCCACAATAAAGGGGGGCAGCCCCCAGCAGCCTCGGAGCTCCTCCCCAGCTCCGGTGCCGCAGGCTGGCGGCCGCCCCACGGCGCGGGGGCAGCGAGTCCCACGCCGGTGCCGCGGCTCCCGCTCGGGCTCTGCTCCGTTCCTGAGGCCGGGGCAGGGGCAGGAGCTGTCCCATCCCTTCCCTACCGTGCCGCTGCTGCCCCCTGCGAGGATGGACTTGGATACCACAGGTGATTGGTGTGCCTAAAACAATAAAGTTATGCAGTGATCCAAGTGTTTTTCCTGAGGAAATTACATATTGCTTGAAAGTGGGATAACTTATCCCATGGCCTTCTCCAGGAAGAGTCACAGCTGGATATGGTCTCCCATAAAGGATTCCATAGGGGCTCACCTTTTGCTTGGAGCTCGGCTTAATTCCTCAGCAATGCCGGGGAATGTGACCATTTGAGTTTTTTGGCAGATTTGGCTCATTTGCCTTTTTCGGCTTTGTTTCCTTCTCTCAACCTTCCCACTAGACCATGGTCTCAAAGGAATATGTAAAATCCCATTGGATTCCTATTCTTTTGGACAATATTTGCACAATTCCTGTACAAAATGAGGCCCCCTATAAGGATGCTTTTCCCTACCATTGCCCATCAATTGCATCTGCCAGTCCATTCCCTAAGTTAGTTGGGCTCTTCCCAGATTTCTGAGCTTCACAAGGCAGGAGATTATTTTGGCCTGGGAATGAAACACTCCCAAGGAATTGCCTAATACCATCTCTGCCTTTGAGACCTGATCCTTGTGCTCAAAGGATCCCTCTTTCTTCCCTTCAGGCAATTCCAAGGCTCACTGCCCCCATCCGGGAACAGTCACCAGTCTGGATCTTCTCCTGGAGTATCCTTGCAGTCTTCCCTGCTGGGATCCCGCTCAGGAATCCATGGGGAACAAATTTAATAATTAATTCTTCTCACCCCTGGCCAGTTCTAATTCCAAAGGATTTGGTGTCTGCCTTACCTGGCTGGAGCCTGCTTCCAACTCTGTTCTTACTGCTTCTACTGCTTTCTACTTCCCAGGAATTCCACTGATGGGGTGACAGCATTTTTCACCTCCTCCAGGATTCCCTCTGTTCCATTTGGTTGCTGGAAGGATATCAAAACCTGGGCCCCCAGGGCTTTACTATCAGGAATTACATCCCTGCATTTGTTCATTTCCCAGTATTATCTCTTCCCCACAAAGCACTCGGCATCCAAGGATTATAGAAATAGATATGCTAACCATTGTTTACTCCCCCTCTGGAATTTCAGAGCTTGGAAAAATGGGCAGCTGGGGCTTTTCCTGGTGGTACCCGTGAAGTGTATTTTACTTAAGATCCCCTTCCTGTGTCCTTCCCTGTATCCACCAAAAATTCACCTGTTTATTATTTGGACCACACCAAAGAAACACAGGAGCCAAAACGGGGCGGGGGGGTGGATCTTTATTAGGGATCAGTCAACTTCATTGAAAAAATTTTTAAATTTACACTTCAGCAAAACATACAGGAGCAATAATGTATACAAACACAAGTACAAATACAATCCATATACACACTGGTGAAAGTCCAATTTGCATACAGAGCAATACATGGAAATGCAGACTTGGCCTTTATGGGGCCTAAGGGGCCCCTTCTTCGGTATCCCCACCTCCAAAGCTGACTCGGAATTCCTTCCCTCAACACCCTGCTCGCATCCCCTATGGGGGTCCTCTGTCGGACGTGCGGGGATGTGAATCCTCCTTGGGCGCAAAAGAAGGCCGCCTCGCCGTCCAGGAAGCTCCTGCCGTTGCCGGGCCGCTCTCTCTTAGCCCACTACAATAAAGAAAACTGAACATCAGTACATGAACTTAGTGGCACGTCGGCCGGAACTCAACAATTCCAATACTCACCGTCTCCGAACAAGGCCTCTGTCCTCATGCTTTGGCCACGCTCCGAGGCTGACGCCGTCATCATCGGGTATAACCTGGGTTAAGAGGAGACAAGGTGATGTGGCATTGCTGAAACTTGAGCTCACCCTCGCTCCTGCTCCCTCCCTCCCCGACTCGCCTTACCTCCTCGGCCGTTGCCAAAGGCTACCCAGAAAGCACCTTCGAATGGAAAAGGT
This sequence comes from Monarcha castaneiventris obscurior, assembly GCA_026261815.1. Classification (NCBI taxonomy): domain Eukaryota; kingdom Metazoa; phylum Chordata; class Aves; order Passeriformes; family Monarchidae; genus Monarcha; species Monarcha castaneiventris. The sequence goes on along the minus strand of JAMPIT010000687.1, from coordinate 1,899,922 downwards.
AAAGGCTCCGTTGCAGAGTTCCGGAACGCATCCGGAGGGCTTGAGAGCGTGGCGAGCCGGGTCCGTCGGCTGGTCAGCGTGGGGGCTGCGGCGTAATACGAGTGGACCGCCTAAAACACACGAATGACAATGGATGCTTAGAGCTCTACCGGAACTTGACACACCAGCAATAAAAACCGGTTCTTTCCACGGGTCACCGCTTACCTTGCTCGCTTCAACTTGACCGCTGCGATCCGGCTTTACCTCCTAAAAACAGAGACCAAAAACAATGCTGTCACATAGCCACCATTTACGCTCGCCCCGCAAAGACAAACGGTGACCGACCTTCCTGCGGGAACCCCCTCGCACAGTGTGGAGCGCTCTGCCACGGATTTAATCCATCTGCATCTCAAAGAAAGTCACAACAGAAGTCAAAGTGCTGCAGGAGAACTTAACAGCTCCAGCCATCCCCTGTCAATCTAGGAATACCATCTACAGGCCACACTACACCCTACGTTACAAATTTCAAGTCCCCGGGCCTTGTCCTTTTACACCTATAGGCCAGACTATGCAGCACGGCAGAGCAGCTCTGGGCCAACCCCGTGCGGGCACCCGTGACACGAGAGAGGACAAACCGGGGGATACGACACGGAAACAACACTCTCGGTGAGAAGAACGATCGTGAGGACCTAGAGAATGCGGAATGAGATGACCTAGGCGAGACCGACGGCGAGCCGATGTTGCCTGAAGAACCCCGGAGGAAGAAGATGCTAACAAAAGGACTTATTCCAAGAACCACAAGGATGGATGCCCGGGAATTGTACAGTCCGAATCCTCTACCTCTCTTCCCGTTCTTACAAGTCCTAATCTGCTATAACAGATCATCGCAGTACACAGCTGTCAATACACAGATTTCATGAAAGGATGCTGCAACTGCAAACGAATGTCTTCATTCAATTAGCCGTATCCACTCTATTAAGGAACAAGAATAACTCATAAGCATCTAACGGCTGTATTAATTTTTGAAGGGCGAGACGTGGTTTACACTAAGCGCCCAGAACACTATATGTGGCACTACCAAAAAGAAGAGCCCTTGATAAAATTAAAAATATGACCCCAAAAAAGAGGAAATATCATTTTTAGTTGACTCAGGGGCCAAAGGTTCCACGGTCCAGAAACTGCCAAAAGGATGCAAAAAAAAAAAAAAAACCCAAAGACACAATGATGGCAATAAGAGCTAAAGGGGACCCCTTCAAAGTTCAAAGATAGAGTCAGAGACTAAAATTTCTTTAGAGAACATGTTGTTGGTTGAAAAAGCAGATTATAATTCATTAAGAAAGATTTGATTATAGCTTTAAGAATAAATCTGATAGTACAAGGGCCAGATTTAACAGATTAACTACAAAGAAACAGTACCCCATTTCCATAGAAGGAAAGAGGGGTTTGTAGAGTTTCCTAATCTGTTCAGGCAAGCACTCGAACAGTTATTAAGTCAGTTTGTGGCAGTAGAGGGGACCAAACTTTTGCAGTACGTTGATGACCTATTAATAGCTGGTGCAAGAGAAGAAGACTATGAGAGCAAGCACCACAGCATTATTAAATTTCTTAAGAAAGAAAATATTAAAAGTATCAAGATCAAAGTTGCAGTTTATGGAGTCAGAGGTCAAGCATCTAGGGCAGGAGATGACAAGAAGAAAAAGAAATTAGACCCCGAAAGAGTAGCTAGAATCATTGCACTATCCCCTCCACAAACAAAAAGGGAAGAAAAGGTTAATTTTTACTGATCCCAAACATGCTTTTGGGGTAGTCCACACCTTTAAAAATTTGAGAAGAAAGAAGTTTAGTTAGCACTCGCGGGCGAGAGTTGATTCATGAAGAATTAATAAGACAAATCCTAGAGGCTATTAGGAGACCAAAAGCAATTTCAGTAGTACATGTTAAAGGACATCAAGTAAAGACTTGGGGAAATAATTTGACAGATGGAGAAGCTAAAAAAGCAGCATTATTAGTGATGAATAGTCCAGAAGTCAGAGAAGATAAGACCCAGGAATATCCCTCCTCAAAAGAAATTGAAGAAAAAAATAATAAGAGGAAAGTGGGAAGAAAGTAAACAGAAATGACCTGATGAAAAATAATTATTATCTAGAAAGTATACCAGGAAAGTTTTAAAGAGGCTTCATCAATAGACCCATTGGGGAGCACAGGTGCTTGCAGAACAGTTTTTGAAATTCTTTGGGTGTAAGGGAATTTATGAGCTAGCTAAACAAGAGGTACAAAGGTGCACGATATGTCAAAAGATAAATCGGACCAAGATACGACAAACCCTATTAGGAGGCCGTCCCTCAGCATATCGTCCATTTGAAAAAGTTCAAATAGATTTCACTGAACTACCTAAAGTGGGAAGGTATAAATACCTGTTGGTAATGGCAGATCACTGAACACATTAGGCAGAAGCCTTCCCTAGTACCAGGGCTACAGCCCAGACAGTGTCAAGGATATTGTTAGAAGAAATTATACCTCGATACGGTATAATAGACTATGTAGATTCAAATCAAAGAACACATTTTACATCAAAAATTCTTAAGCAATTGGCAGATGCTTTAAGAATCTGCTGGAAGTATCATACGCCGTGGCACCCTCAGAGCTCAGGATGAGCAGAAAGGAAGAACCAGGCGTTAAAAGCCCAGTTGTCAAAATTAATGTTAGAAACTAAAATGTCATAGGTCAAGTGCCTTCCTTTACCCCAGCTGAACATAAGAACTATGCCCCACTCTGAAAGTGGGCTATCGCCCTTTGAAATGCTTTATGGAATGCCATATGAACATGGGATGCCAGTGGGGCACCCAAAGCTGGATGACAGCCAAATTCAACCCTATTTGATAGCAATAAGTAAGAACCTGCAAGAATTGAGAAAAGAGGGACTAACAATGCAAAGCACCCCTTTGGGGTCCACCATACATAAAATACAACCAGGAGATAAAGTACTGATTAAAACCTAGAAAGAAGTCTCTCTAACACCCCACTGGCAAAGTCCTTTCCTTGTGCTTCTAACCACAGACACAGCAATACGAACGGCTGAAAAGGGCTGGATGCACGCTTCTCGAGTAAAGAAGATTGAACATCGAGAGGGGTTGATGCCTTAGGTTTTAACTTTTATATTTTTCAAATTCTGTACTGCTTAGAGTGTAACTCTGAAGTTCCTTGTAGCCTGTAATTTCTGCTCTCTCGTGCAAGATAGACATAACAAAGCCTCTCCAGGCTTTGCCTTCAAGGACAGCCAGGCTCTTCTAGGCCCAAAATGTGTAAACCAAAGTAGACCAGAGAAGATGATAATAAATTAAAAGAACTAAAGTTAAAATTAACCTCAGTACCTCTAAGGTTACCCTCACTAAAAAAACCCTTTCACCTATATGTAAATGTGAAAAATAGAGTAGCTCATAAAGTTTTGGCCCAGGAATGGGAAGGGGTGAAAAGGCCAGTGGGTTATTTCTCTAAATTACTAGATCCAATGAGCCATGGCTGGCCAGTATATATTCAATCTATAGCAGCTATGGCTATTCTGGTAGAAGAGAGCCGTAAACTTACTTTCAGCAATAAACTAATTGTGTGCACACCTCATGCAATCCGAAACATGCTAAATCAAAAAGCTAAAAAATGGTTAACAAATTCCAGGATGTCGAAATATGAAGCAATCTTAATAGATAGTAATGATTTGACACTAGAAGTAAATAAAAGTTTAAACCCAGCTCAATTTTTATATAAAGAACCAAAGAGTGACTTAACACATAATTGTTTGGAAATTATACAATACCAAACTAAAATTCGAAAAAATCTAGCAAAACAAGCCCTCCCAGAAGGAAAGAAAACATATGTTGATTGTTCATCTAGGTGTTTACAAGGAAAAAGGATGTCAAAATATGCTTTAATTAATGGGAAAAATATGCAAACCATCGAAAAAGGGAAATTACCATCAAATTAGTCAACTCAGTCTTGTAAATTATATGCTCTAAAAAGAGCACTGGAATATTTAACACACAAGAAAGAAACTACATATACTAATTCAGAGTACGCCTTTGAGGTAGTACACACCTTCGAAAAAATCTAGAAAGAAAGAGGGTTGCTTAATTCAAAGGGAAAGGGACTGGTACATAAAAGACTCATTTTTAAAGTTTTAGAGGCATTAAAATTGCCTAAAGAAATAACTGTGGGGTACATGTTAAAAAACACCAAAAAGGAATAACCACAGAAATAAGAGGAAATAACTTGGCAGATCAAGAGGCTAAAGATGCAGCTGAGAATGGGGTCACGAGAGTTATGTTAATTTTAACCCCGGATAAGGGAAAATTAGAAGTTCCAAAATTTAGTGAAAAAGAAGAAAAAGAATTAAACAAGATAGGCGGAAAGCAAGATCAATCTAGAAAATGGAAACACCCTGATGGAAGGCAGTTACTTAATAAACCACTTACTAAAAAAAATATTAGAAAACATGCATGAAAAAACTCATTGGGGTACTCAATGTCCTCATGGGACACGTAGATCCCGAGGGTGATACTGGGATCCCCTCATGAGACGCAGAGACCACCCTGGGTACACTGGAACTCCCCCTGGTAATACTGGGACCCACCCTGGGGACACCGTAACCCTTCTTGTGGACACCAGGATCCCTGTTGGTCAAACTGAGAGGCCTCTGGGGACACTGAGACGGCCCTTGGAGACACCAGGACTCCTCTTGGGTCACCTGGTCCCCCATGAAGACACTGGGAGCACCCCTGGGGATACCGGGACGCACCTTGTGAACATTGTGCCCCCTGGGAATGCTGGGACATGCCCTGGGGTTATGGGAACCTCCCCCACCGTGAGAGGCTATGACCCCCCGGGGGTCAGACCAGGACTGACTCTGAGGACATTGTGACCCCCCTGCGGACACTGGACCTCCCCCAATGAGATGCTATGAGCCCATGGCAACACCGGGACCCCTTTTGGGGACGCTGTGACACAAGCCACCTTCCCCAGCTTGGGAGTGTGGGACAAGACCCCCGCCCTAGCTGTGTCATGTGTGGGGCAGTGGGGTGGGCAGCTCCCCCTGCCACGGGACTGTCCTAGAAACTGGGAGCGGAGCAGTGTGGGGACATCACGACCGTCATCGAGCCAGCTGGGGACTTCTACTACGCTGAGGACTACCACCAGCAGTACCTGCACAAGCGGCCCGGGGCCTTTTGTGGCCTGAAGGGCACTGGGGTCACCTGCCCCATCACATCCTGAGGGGCTGTCTCGTGTCCCCTGGGCTGTTGCCATGTTCCCTAGGCTGCCCCTCCATCCCCGGCGCTGCTGCTGCCCCACAGCGCCCATGTGCCCCACTGCTCCCTGTGATTAAAGTCCTGTGACCCCCACCCTGTCGTGACCAGTCCCGTGGTTGTGGCTGGTGGGGGTTCTGGGGGGTCGCTAGGTTGGGGGGACACACCAGTGGGTGTTGTTTGGGAGAGCTGGGCCTGTGGTCTACCACAGTGGAGGATAACGGGGGTTGGGGCTCACTTGGTAATAGGGGGTGGACTGGGTGGGGCTGGGTGGTCTATGAGGCTCCTCGGGTTGATGGTTATTGTGGGGGCAGAGACATGCGGCTGCGGTCCGGGGGCGGGGGAGCTGTGTCTGTGGGGGCCATGTCCATGTGTCCGTGTCCATGCGTTTGTGTCCATGTATGCCGTGTCCGCTTGTCCGTGTCCATGTGTGCGTGTCCGTGGGCGCCGTCGGGCGGCGGCTGCAGTGCCGCGCTCTCCCACCAGGTGGCAGTGCTGACCCGGACCTTCTCCCGTCCGGCGGGGGCAGCAGCGGTGCGTGCCTACACGGCACTTACGGTAAGAGCTGTACATACGGTACGTGCGTGCGGTACGTACCCGTCCAGGTGAGGGTGGCAGGCGGGGACAGAAGGGATGAGTGTGGGCATGATCAGGAACATAAAGGTCACTTACATACGTGCACGGGGCCGTACGGCTTCCATACATACCTACATGTGTATCCACAGGTGCTACATGCTGTGACCTCTGGCTTCCGCACCCCTGCTGGGTGCTGGATGTTCCCCCAGCTCCGTGGATGGGGGCGCAGAGGGTGCCATCACGTCCCCGTATCACAGGGGCTGAGCCCGGGGTGGGACTCGTCCCCAGTCCCGCAGTGGGGACGCGCAATGGGATATTTTTGTAGAAAGTGAAGTTCCCTGGGTCAACAGAGAGTGAAAAAAATAACTAAAAGCAGTGAGAAAGAGAGCGCAGGTCGGCTTCCGGCACCTGGAGTTACAGCTGCTGCGGCAGCTGGCTCTGTAGAGGGAGGAAGGGACAGGAACAGGGGACGAGGGATGCTTGCCTTCAGCCTTGCACTCCAGCATCCTCATCATCCCAAATAATGGTGCTGGACAGGGCAACCACTGTGGGGTTTCATGGCAGGGGATGACTGGGATGGGGGTGCCCAAATGCAAGGCTTTGTGAGTCATTCCCCCAGAACCCCTACACCCCTCTCCCTCTCCAGCTGCTGGAGTCGGGGGATGGGATAAGGAGAGGGGCCAAAGGATGGAGAAACCGGTGGAGACTGGGGCTGGACCGCATCGTTCTGGGCCTGGATTTTGGCTTTCATTCCCAGCAAGAGGGTAGAAGCTGCTTTTAAGACCCTGAGTGGGGAAACTGAGGCAGGGACGGTCTCAGTGCTGTGGTTTGGGAATGGGGATCCCCGGTTTGGTGACTCCTCAGGGGTCCTTGGATTGCGTGGCCACGGCTCCAGTGGATTTGGAGGAGCGCTGAGGGGATAATCCCCATGTTCTCCCTTTCCTGCAGAGCCCTGCAGGGATGTGGCTCGAAGAGAGGAGACGAAAGAGCCCCTCCTCACCCTGCCGCTGCCCCTCGCGTGGCATCTGCTCCGGGCGGATGGAAACTGTGTGTCAGAGGAAGTTGGGGGGACACCCAGGTGTCTTCCCCCAGAGCCTGTGCCAAGCCCGACCTACCCTGTTTCCTGGTGCGCCTGGGATGAGTTGGGCCCATCCCCGTGAGGTGGGTTCCCAGCAGAGGGAGGGCATGAGCCTCACCCCCCCACCCTTGCTCCCCGCTCCTGCTTAAACCCGGCGTGGCCACGCAACCCAAAGGCCTCTGGGGGTGAACAAGCTGGGGGGTCCCCAACCACAAACAACGGCACTGGCACTGTCCCTGCCTCAGTTTCCTTACTCAGGGTCTGAAGAGTGGCTTCTCATCCCACACTGGGGCTAGAAAGGCACAATCTAGGACTGGAATTATTTGGTTCGGTCTGAACTTTCACCAGTGTCCCAACCCCCTGGGGAGACTTGGATCCCATTCTGAGATATCGGGGTGGCGGGAGCCAGATGAGTGGGGAGGTTAGAGAGGGGAGGTTGGCAAGATATTTATACTGAGGGTACAGAGGGAGGGATCTGCAGGGCTCTTTGCTGAGCAAAGAAAATAACAATTTGGGCAGGTTTGAAAAGCGCCGAAACCACGACAGGAAACCCAAATTGTACAAATGCAGATGCGAGTGGAAAAAGTTCTTGAGCTGGTTGCTCCGGCTTTCACCTCTGCTAAAAATAAACCTGCCTTATTAGGGGCAGATGGGGGCCGAGATAAAACATCTCTCCCCCCAACCCCACCATGTTTTTCCATGGAGAAGTTGTTCCATGTGATATTGTGCTTTCTGAGGGTAGCGGGCATGGATGGCTTGGCCAGGAGCTTGTATTGGGTTTTGGAGAGCATCTGGGCTGTTTAAGGGTTTTGGGGGTGCGTGTCGGGTTTTCTGGAGGAGAGCTGTTGGTGTGATTTAGGGCTGGGCAACGCAGGGTGGGGGGTGTGATGAGTTGTAACGGTCTCTTAGCCTGGCAAAGCCACATCCTGTGGCACAGCAGGACCTGCAGGGAGGAATTTGGGGTGCTGCGAAAGGGAGGGATTGGGGGGGGTGGGGGGGGTGGGGTGGGGGGCTGCAGGGAGCAGCAAAATTCCTCCTGGGACCCCCGCATAACACGGGATGGGCTCCTTTTCCCCGTGCCCATTTCCCCTCTTGGGACCGTGCCAGGGCTGCGGTAGCCCACATTTGGGGGGAGGCCGTGGCAAAGGTGGTGCCAGGTTTGCGTGCGCGCTGCTCCCCTGCCGACGCACCCCAGCCCTGGGAGGATATTGTGGGAGGTGGGAGTTGCTTTGCTGTCGCCCTGGCAGTGGCAGAGGGACCCAGGCTCCTCTGAGTCAGCCCAGTGTCTCCACACCTGCAGCAGCCAGAGGGGCAAGCAAGGTTGTTCACACCTGTGGCCTTTGCACCCCCAGCCCCATCCTCCTCCTCCTTTTGCAGGCATGCAATTCGGATGGATGCAATTTGGGGAGGGAGAAATCAAAAAGGTGGAGGGAAAATGGAGCAGAGCAAGGGGTGGGCTGACCACCAAATTGTGAGTGTACCTCCAATAGTGGCACAGCACCTCAGCACCTACCCTGCTGGGGGCACCCACATGGACCCCCCCCACCGGGGCCTGGTTTATGGGGGACACATGGCATGAGCTGATCAGTCTTGGGCCCCTTGGTGTAACATGAGGGTGTGATGCTCCAGTTCCCCCAAAACACTGGGGGTGCCCCAAAAGGGTCACGGGAGGGAAGAGACAGCTCAGAGTGCTGATGGGACTTGGAGGGGCTGCTGCCGTGTCAGGGGTGGGGAGGGGAAGTGGGGGGCTCTGTCCAGCCTCGGGGGGAGGTGGTGAGAACAGTTGCCGGGGCAGGGGGGTTGGCGCAGGAAGCGCCGGGGATGGCAGCTGCTCCCGGCTCCCCCAGATGCTCCCGTGAGATAGGGCAGCAAGAAGCAGCTGTGGGGAATCCCAGCGCTGGGAACAGCCGCTGCTGCCTGCCCAGCACTGCCTAGGCCTGCATGACCCCCAGCCCTGCTGTCTCCCCCCACACTGGATAACTACCCGGGGATGTTCCAAGTGTCGCGGCCTCTTCTCTGCAGGGAATGGAGGTGTCCAGGGTTTGCCTTGAAGAAGCAGCTCTGACCCCTCATGGGAATATGTGGTTCCGTCTGGCTCTGAAGGTGATGGAGACATGGCTCTGCTCCTGACTGATCTTTGGATGGGAGGAAATGTGGGGAAACTAAGACACAGGCAGTGACTGAACAGCTTGGCCACAGTCAATGTCATGGTTCCTGGTTCCCCCCCCAGAGGGATGAGAGTGTTCCTCTCCCTCCCCTGGGTACTCCAGAACAAGGTAAGGCCTCATGGGGTTCACTCTGGTCCCTAATGATCACCAGCAGGGAGTGTCCTGGGTGCTGCCTCCAGGCTGGGCTGGGATGGGATGGGACACTCAGGCCGAGGTGGGGTCCCTGGGGCTAATCCCCTGCACAAATAGCCGCACATTCCCCAGGGCCAGATCGGGTCTCCTGGTGACAGGGCTTGGGGGTGGGGGGATGGGGGGGGCACATCACTACTGCTTTTTGGGTGCACATTCCCAGCGGTGCCACTCCATTTACCCCTGTAAATTCTCTGCCATTTGTCTGCTCATCCAGCCCCGTTCATGGCCCATTATGGAGCCTCCGGCATTGTCTGGCTCTAGCCTGTGGTGAGTCAGGGGGGTAAACTGAGTCACAGAGCAGACAGGTGGCTAGGGCCGGGCTCCTTTCTGCATGGGCTGCGGATGCTGACATCCATCCATCCATCCATCCATCCATCCATCCATCCATCCATCCATCCATCCATCCATCCATCCATCCATCCAAGTCTGCCAGCTCCAATTTATAATCCTTGTTGATCCTGAAACACCCCAAATCTGGGGACATCATAGCTCAAGATAGGGGTGCCACTGCAGCTACAGGGAGGGTTTGCCAGACATCACAGGGACCTTTCAGCACATCCTCTATGTGACCAATGGCCAGAGCAGGGCCCCAATGCCTCTCTCTGCCTGTCCCTGCCCATCCTGGACCCACTGTCCATCCAGGAGCACTCAGCCCCAGCACGAACTGGGGTGTCAAGAGAGCTGCCACCCAGTCTTCAGCAGGACCACCAAATGCCACTGGACTGCCTCCCCATGTGAAACGTGGCCTTAGGGATAAGGTGGGAAAGAGATCTCAGAGCCCTTTTAAGAAGCCAGAATCCCTTTTTTCCCTTGAGCATCCATCTAGATTTCTTCTCCATCACCAAAACTCCCTCGGATCGCTGCTGTGCCATGCCATGTGGGTGCCTAGTCTGTGGGGCTGGCTTGAAGCATCTCCAAAAATCAATGAATTAATCTCTGAGCTCTTGTTCCCAGGTTGTGCTGAGCCGGAGCACAGCCAGCCAGCTCCCCCAACTTCCCTTGCTCCTGAAGGATCCTGAGGGTCTCCGAAGATCCCTGGTAAGTGAGATTTATACCTCAGCCCCATCTGAAAGTGAATCCGGATGACCCCTGGGGAAGAACCCTTCCCTTTGTAGTTGCCTTGGGCACCCTGCCACATCTCTATTCCTCCCCTCTCCCATCCAAATCCCTTCCCTGCAGCCAGCGCTTCCAGGCAGCCTCCAGCTTCCAAAACACAAGAAATTCCCCCCAAAATGCTGGTGGTGTTCCCCCGGGACCCTCACGCTTGCCCTCCCTGCTCCACAGCAGCCGGGCCCAATCTAGCCCTTTCCATCCACGTTACATCCCTCACATCCTGCCACCTGTACCGACTTATTTCAGGGGAAAAAAAAAAAAAATCAAACCAAACCCAAGCCCAAGGGGTAGATTATTTTGGGACAGGGGAAGCAGCTGCTCGTGAGCCACCCCCACAAGTTGCGGGGACCTCTGCAGGTATTTGCAGTGTGGGCAAATCCCCTGGGATTTACACTCTGTTCCCAGGAAAGGGGGAAAGGTGGTGGGGAGCAATGGCTCAGCTGTGGGGGGGGTACATGGTCACCCCTCTCCCAGGGGACTTGGGGAGGCTTTGTATCATTTTGGAGTGCTTGCCGAGGTGGATAATCTCAGGTCCTGCTTCTTCTCCTACTTGTTTTAGTTTTCCTTTTAATAAAACACCCAGTGTGGGCCCTTTCACCATGAAATCATCATGCTCCAGAGCATTCCCACTCCCTTCCTCCCCCATTTTCTCTCCTCCACGCCAAGAAATCCGCTCCCCCCGCAGCCGCTGCGTGAGGACACCCCAAACTCGGAGCTGCTGGTGCGACAGCGCCCTAAAAGTGACTCCCCCGGTCAAAAGTGACCCATCCGGGGGGATGGGGGTCGTGACACAAACTCGGGGTGATCGGATAAAAATACCCTTGTGCTCCCAGCCCTCTCACACACTCGAGGTATCCCAGGATTGGAATGAATCCCCCCGGATATGGCAGCAGCGTGGCCGCGGTGGTGGTGGTGGTGCGGGGAGGGGGGGTTGCGGCGGGGCGCGGGGGGAGGAGGTTGCCTTGGCCACGCATCCCTCTGTGAATGCATGACGTGCGCAGGGCTGGCGCCAGGCTGTCTGGGGCCGGGAGTTAGATCAACACAGCTGGAGGGCCCGGGCCACAGCTGGGCAAAGGCAGCGGGTCCCGCCGCCCAGGCAGGGCCTGTGGGAACCGCCGCCAACAAAACCCCCCTGCAAACAAAAGCTCCCCCCCCGAGTCCCTCTGAAGCCTTTCAGGCGCCCCATCCCTTGGGAAATGAGAGGGGGTGTATGGGAATAAGCAGAGGCTGTACGCTGCTGTTTCGTATTGAGGGGAAGTCGGAAGAAGGATTCAGGTGGTGGTCTGAAAAGAGTTTTAAAATGTTTTGTAAGCATTTTAAAAATATGTGTTAATTTCATGAAGTTTTACATTATGATTTATTTTTAAAAGATGTTTAATTTTTTTTGTTCTTTTATTTTTATTTTGTTCTTATTTGGGGGGGGGGGGGGTTTGGCTCTTGCCCCAAAACAGGTTAATGAGGGTAATTATGCCTCTTCCCAAGCCGCCATCCTTTACACGAAGGTAGTTTCCCAGGAAATTCATAAGCGGGGGGGAAGGGGGGGAGAAATAAAAGATAGAAAAATAATCCAACCTTAAAAAGTGTTGGATGCTGCTTTCAAGGTTTCTTTGGGGGGGGGGGGGGGGCTGTTGAGCAGCTCATGGCTTGGGGGAGATGTGGAGAGGAGGGGTGCCCTCCAGCCTGCAGTCCGCAGACCCCTTTGAGGAGGTGGAAATAAACCCCAGCATTACCGAACCGGGATTTGGGCAGATCTAGAATACATCACTGCCGTGGGCACGAGTAATTTGGTCCAGTTGCCGGTACCCCCACTCCCTTGCACCCCTCATTAGCTGGGACCCCCGGGCCGAGCAGGGTCCCAGGGTGCCCCCCCACCTCAGCTGTAACATTCCCTTCCTGCACTTTCATAACTAAGCCCCCATAACACCCCCCATAACTAAATCCCACAGAAGTCAGTATTTGGGGGAGACAGGTTTTTCCCCTTGTGCTCATACAGATTCACAGTCTGGGTGTTGTGGGGCTGTGACTTCTGCGGGGCTGTGACTTCTTCAGGACCCCTCCACGTGGCACCCGCGACAGTGACACCCACCGGGAACCCCATATCGCTCCAGCTTTGGGCTTTTTCTGTGGACATTCTCTGATTCCGTAAGTTTTGAGGCAGCAATGTTTCGGGAGGGCAGTTTCCTTCATCCCCCCCCCCCCGCCCCCTCATCACTTCTACTGGGATAGCCCCTTTGCCTATAAATCTCCTCTCCCCCGTCCAAAATAAAAACCCCTCCAGGCCTCTCGCAGGCGCTGACCTAAATCTGGTTTCTCCATCGTAACCTCAGTTTTACCGCAATTAATTTTTTTCTGCTGGTCACAAGATAATTCCTGACGCCAGAAAGTCTGGAGGTCAGATGAGAAGCGGATTGAGAACAGGGCGGCACTAATTTCCTTAAAACAGGGAGCTGGGGAGGGGGGAAACCCCATCGTCCTGTCTAAAAATAGGGGGAATTCACTGGGAAAGGGAGGGGGACGGTTTGGGGGTGCTGGGGTTGGGGTGTTGAAGGGGTTTGGGGGGGGATAATCCCCAAGGGGTTTGGGGGTCCGGCCATGGGGAGGGGGACCTACGCAGTCGTGTCACCCCTCGTCGGGCCGCTCTGGCCATCGAGGGTCAGTTTGGGGGGCTGGGGGGGGGTGAGGTAGAGGGGGTTTAAGGCTTCATTTAGGTGTAGGGGCGGGGTTTGATGCTTCATACACATTCGGGGGCGGGGTTTAGGGATTCGTTTACATAAAAGGGACGAGATTAATGGTTATTTTAGATAAAAGTGGGTCGTGTCGTTCATCATTTCCATGTAGTGGGCGTGGTCAAGTCGCGCTGCCTATATAAAGCCGGCGCGGTGCCCCATCCCCTCCCCAATCTGCCAGCGAGGTCCGGAGGTTTGGCGTCCGGGGGGTGGCAGTTAAGGCTCTCGAGAGCTGCCCGCTTTGGCGGTCCTGGTGCTCGGAGGTCCCAGCAAAGCCCTCGCTGCCGCGGTAGCATCCGAGCCTCCTAGGTATCCCCCGTCCTGTATCTCCAGACCTGCTCTGAGCCTACCATGAAAGCTATCAGCCCGGTGCGCTCCGTCCGGAGCTGCTACGAGGCCGTTTGCTGCCTCTCGGAGCAGAGTTTGGCCATCGCCCGGGGCAGCCACAACAAGAGCCCGGCCTTGGAAGAGCCCATGAACTTGCTCTACGATATGAACGACTGCTATTCCAAATTGCGGGAGCTGGTGCCGGGCATCCCTCAAGGCACGAAGGTGAGCCAGGTGGAGATCCTGCAGCACGTCATAGACTACATCTTCGACCTCCAGATCGTGCTGGAGGAGGGGTCCAAGGGCCGCGACCCCTCCTCCGAGGCCACGCTACTCTCACTTAAGGTAGGGGTTGCTTCGGGCTGCGGGGGGTAGGTATGTCTGTTTGGGGAGAGAGGATGTGTTAGGTTGGAGGTGGTAACACGTCGAGATGGGGTTGCTGCAGGGTCCCCGAGCGTGTTGGTGGGGAATGGGGACCAGCAGCCGCCGGGGTGATATTAAGCCCCGTCCCCTCTCTCCACAGGCGGCTGAACTCGCCTCAGAGCTCCGCACCAAGGACGAGAGAAGCTTGTGTCACTAACGCCGCCGCCATCAGGTGAGTGTCGCTCCCAATCGCCACAGCCACCACCATCCGCAGCCCGGTCCTCCCCGTATGTCTGCACCCCAGGTGGCGTCCCGGGCCCCCCTCCCGCCCCCCAGCATCAAAATCCCCAGGGGACCGATCCCCAGCAACCCGTGCTTCCCCCTCCCCAATTCTCCCTCGCACCCCAATTTCCCACCACCCGCACCTCAGTCAACCTCCCCCGGCCCACCACCGATACCGATCCTAGTAACGCAGAGCAGTGCTTCCCCTTTCTGTAATCCCCCCCAAGTCTCCCACCTGCACCCCGGCCCCCCACTGGCACCAACCCACCCCCAGTATCCTCAGCCGGGAGCCAGATACCAGCCCCGAGCGACTTGGTTTCCCGGCTCCCGCCCCCCTCTTCCCAAATGTCCGTCCCCGACTCCACTTATCACCACACTAATTACCACTATTATTCTTTTTCCTCCCTCCCCCTCTGTTCTCTCCTCTCCCGGTGCCAATTAGCAAACAGGCAGCGAGTGTCGGTTCCTGGTTCGTTATCAGCCGGAGGTAAATAGCAGCTTCCTCCGTGGCGCCGGGCTGTCTGCGACCTACCGGCCCCGGCATCGCCTCCCCCGGGCCCGGGCACCGCGAGCGGGGAGCGGCTGGTTCCGACCCCCCAGCCTTCCACCGCCAGCATCCCACCCACGGAGCTCAGCATCCCAGCTTTGGACCCGAACTCACATGAGATATTTTTAATGATAGACTGACGATGAAGAGGAGGTTGTCTGTATATTTTTGGATTATAGCAGCGAGTCCTTTTTTTTAAAGGTGTTTAATGGGATGGTGGGGTGGGGATTAGGGGGTTTTGGGGAGGGGGGGACAAACATCCTCGAGTATGAACCAAACTCTCTGGGGCCGTGGCCTCGTGTATTGTGGAGCTCTATACTAGAGTATCTTTTTGTACCTTTTGTGCAGGAAGGTGAATTTCTGCGAACGTGCCTTGTACTTGCTTTATAAACTTTTTATAAAAGTTACCATTTTTACATAATAAAAACCAGATCATTTTGATTTTTTTTCCTTTATCGGTGGGGTGGAGGGAGTTGGGGTGCACCCCTGGGTGGGAAAACAAACCCCTGGGGGGTGGGAGCCTCCCAAACTCCGATGGGACCTTGTAGGGTTACTGTAGGAATCTCCGTAATTGTGCAATAGCATTGAAATGTCAGCTCAGGTATGGGAGGAATTAACCCTGGGCTGCCGGCTCCCGGCAGAGGTGGCTGCCAGCTATTTTGGGTGCTGCTGTGCTTATCTGAAGTGGAAGGAGTGAAGATGGTGCCGAGCCCCGGGGACCATGTGGAGCTGTAGCTGGAGCCCTGAAAAGGAGAGGAAAATATGCTTCTTCGGCTTTCAGCCTTGGGTAAATGGGCTACTGGGTGTCCTGAGGCTGGATTTGAGCTTCTACTGGGCTGGAAGGGGGTGATGCTGCTCCCCCAGGATACACCCCATCGGAGTAGAGGCATTTCTGGGCTGCTTTTGCTGCCCCAGGTGGTATCCAGAGAGCAGCCCCTGCCTGGCCTGTTCTCCCTGGGGTAAACACCCTAGGAAAGGGCTGTTTGGAGCAGAAATGCTTTTCCCTCCCCTCGGGTAATGCTGCGGTTTCCCTTTGGCCCGTGAGCAGATGTGACCCCCGGCTGGCTCAGCTGTGGAGCCAGATCATGCTCCCTGGGGAAGGTGCTGGCCTGCCTGGGATGAAGTTAAATTAATTTCACCCCCACCTGTAGTAGCATCATTTTTATCCCCTGTGCTGGGCTCTGGTTTTGCTGCTGTGGGCTTAGCCAGGCATGATGTAGGTCCCGCCCTGTGGCATTGGGGTGTTCCCAGGGTGCTCCAGCATCTAGGGGAGCTGGGTTAGGGACTGCAAAGTGGGAAAAGGAAGAGGAGGAGGGAGAAGACATGGGGGTCTTGGAGCACAGAGTGATGCAAGCGTTCCCGCACACACACCTGCTTCAGCCTCTATCCCCAGGACAGCAAAGAGGAGCTTGGGGTGCAGCTGGCACCTGCCAAATGCCCCTTGTCCATGGGCATTTCCACAAGGAAAAGCAGCATGTGGAGCTTCCAAAAAGCACCACCTGGTCCAACTGGATCACCAGCCCCTGGGAACTTTCCTCCCTCCTCCCAGCTCGATGTCCCCGGGCTCCCCAGGTCAGGGTACCCTCAGGCACCCCCGGGTGGGGTAGGATGCAGCGACATGGGCTGTTCAGGCACGGTGGGAGGCAGGTGAGGGTGTCCATCCTGAAACCACTGCATCTGGGAGCAGAGCTGCTGTCATGCTGACAGCTAAAAATAGGCTTTTGCCATCTCCAGTGGCTTTTGGCTCTGGAGGAAAAGGCAAAGGGTGGGTTAGGGGTGAATGTCGTGGTCCTCCAGCTGTGCCAGTGCTGATGTGCCAAAGGGATTTGAGCGGGATGGGTGGGAAAAGCACCCTGGGAATGAGCCAGGGGACGGGACTGAGTCTCGGTAGCTGGAAGGTGGGGCTTCTTGCAGTGTGAGCGCTCCAGGTCCTAGTGGGTCCCCCATCAGGGATGACGGCGGTTGAAATCCTGGACTCATGGAAGCATTAATGAGCCTGCTTTGGGGCTGGGGTTACTGGGAGAAGTGGGGCTAGGCACCGGTGGGGGTGGAAGAAACCAGTCCTGCTGTGGCTTTTTGGGTGGAAACAGCATTGGGGAGGTAGAGAGGGACCCCAGCCCCCCAGGAGCGGAGGTGACCCCTGCCCCCATCCCGCCTCAGGGATGAGGGCAAGGGGATTCCCGATGCCGGGGGCTGTGCCGTTTGGCAGCGCGTAGGTTTGGCTCTAGCTCCCAGGAAGCCTCCCAGGGCCGTTACCTCCTCCCCGCGGTGGATGGATCCCAGCACCTTGCCCGGAACAGCCACCCCGACATTCCCAGACTCTGGCACAAGCTTTGTTTAGACCCCGCTGGCTCCCTGGACTGGGCTGTGGCTTGTTGCCAGTGCTTTCTTTGAAACCCCTGATTTAAAAATAAAAATAAAAATTAGAAAAAAAATCGAGAAACCCTCACAACTAAAAATAACTGCTGGAGCTGGGATTTACCTCGGGGGGTTGATGGGATTTACCCCGTGAGGCAGACGGGATTTACCTCGGGGGCAAGATTTACCCCATGCAGCAGATTTACCCTGGCTGTTGTGGGATGCCGATGCTTTCCAGGAAACCCCTGATTTTTAAAAAAAAAAAAAAAAATTAAAAATAAAGAAAACGGGAAAAACACTCAGCTAAAAATAGCCGCCGGGGCCGAGATTTACCTCGGGGGGAACAACTGGAACGAGAAAAATTCTCGTGGCCGAGCAAGCCCGGCTTTACTTTTAGCACCCCAGCTACACTGCAGGGGTGCAGAAAAGAGGGTGCGGAGGGCAAAAACGAACACGGGCGGGGGGGGGGAACGGTGAAGGTCGAGGGCGGCCCCGCCGCGGTGCCGGTGGCCCCTGGGCTGGCTCGTTCGCCTCTTGGCAAGCGCCGGAGTCTGATGCAATCGCTGCGCTGACGGAGGCGGCGGTTCCCACCTGTATTTGCCATTGTGTGCCCGGAGCTGTTTGCAGGTGTTTGCTGGCGCCGCGCTGTCTGAGCCGCACTTCCCTCCTCCTCCTCCACCTCCTCCTCCTCCTCCTCCCGCTGCTGCCCCGGCCAAGGCCTGGCCCCCCTCGGCCCCCCCGCCCGGCTCTCTGCCAGCCGCCGCTGACACAGATGCTGCGCGCACACGCGTGACCTTGGCCAGGCGCGCTCACGCGTGGAGGGGGGTTCTGGCCGCTGACCGTGGGTACGCACTCGCACGTGTGTACTTATACGCATGGCTACACTGACACGTGTGGTATGTGCATATTCACATGTGTGTGTACGTAGGCCCGCATGACTGTGTGCATTTGCACACACCTGCGTGCACTTACACACGTTTGCAAACTGACACGTCTGTGCATGCCACACGCGCAGATATGCATGCACGACTATGTTCAGTTACGCACACTTATGTGCACTCACACATGAGTATACAGATGCTGACACATGTGTCCGGGCACACTCACACGTGTGTATGCATGTACACCCCTGCCCATGTGTACTTACAACATGCCTACAGGCACTGACACACGTCTGTGCACGCTTAAAATGCATGCACACTTACGTATGTGTGCACATATGCATGCACGCCTGTGTGCGCTTACACACCTATGTGTACTTACACACGTGCCTACACTGACATGTGTCTGTGCACACACACGTGTGCATGTATGCACAGGAGGGCTCATCCTGCAAAACAACCTGTGTATGGGCTCAGCACGCCCTTCCTTGGAACACCTAGAGATGCTGCGGAATTGAAGGAGGCTATTCCTGCCCCCTCCCCACCCCCATGGAGACTACCCTCTGTCCTGGAAGCCACCTCGCATGTTCCTGTGAGCCCTTGCCTTCCCTCTCCCACAGGTGACATCGGGGCTTTGTCCCATGGTGGGACAGAGGCTTTACACACGTCCCAAAATCTGCCAGGCACGACGTGGGATGGAGCCGGAGCGGTGCGGGTCCCGCAGCCGCGGCTCGCTGCTGCCGTCTCCAGGGCAGAGGAAGAAGAGCCCGGCTCACCGCGGAGGTTCTCCCTCGTCGGGAAGAACTGGGATTTCAGATTTCCTCTGCTGCACCCTTGGAAACGACCAAGGCTTTCTCCGACGCCTGTCCCGGGAAGAATTGGGATCTGCTGTGGTGCTCCCCTTGGGAAGGACTAGGACCTTCTCTGGTGCCTTTCCTGAAAGGACTGGGACCTCCTCTGTTGCCCCCATTCCAGGCACAGGGATGTGTGGCGTTGGGCTGTGGGGGCTGCTGGCCGCCTGTGCTTGCCTAGTGGCCCATCACATGCTCCCGGGATGGTTGTTCCCCCCACTCTGGGTAGAGCCATAGGACACCAGCACCCCTTGTACACCCTCCCTCCTGGGAATATTCCTGGGGGAGGGACATTAGGGGATGGGGCCCACAGCCCAGCTTCAGCCCCCTGCTTCTGGGATATAGTCGACCTCCTCCTTGTGCTCTGAATCATGATGAGGTCCCACATCTCCAAGCTGAATATCCAAAAGATTTTCCATATCCTGAGGTAAGCGAGGGAGGCGGTGCTGTACCCCAAAGCCTCTGGTGGTGCCATCTTGGTCTGGGCAGAAATGCGGTAGCCCAGATGTGGTGCCACTATCCCACGTGCTGAATCTGCACTGGGAAAAGCAACACCATTGCTTGTTCTTCACCATCACCTCCTCACCCTGGTTTGGGAGTGCAGTTCGGACCCTCCCAAGACTCTCGGGGGAGCAGCTAGGAGGGGTCTCCTGGCTCCTCCCCCCCACCATGGCCAGCACGGTGATGGGATCTCTCGCCTTGCCCCAGGGTGAGGAGGCTGGTCAAGGGGCTGGTTGGGATGCTTCGGGCCATCCGCGAGGTGATCCCAGACCTCACGGAATGAGATGATCTCTAAGGTGCTTTCCAATCCAAACCCCTCTGGCTTGTAGGGTGGAAGCTGGTGCATGGTCCACCCTTCTGCACACCTTGGTCTCTGTTTTCTGGTATGGTAGAGGACTTTGCTGGTGGAAAGCCATGACTGGAACGCCTGTAAAAGGCTTATTGAGCAAATATTAGGTAGTGGAAAGATGCCCTTGACTCCTCCCTCAGCTGTTGCTCAGCACAGCTGAGGAGGTGAGGGCCAAAAAGTTTTCCGACCTTCTGGGTCAGCCCTTACCCCAGTGAGGTCACGCTGATGACATGTGGGGACATCACCTCTGCTTTGTCTAAACTGCAGGAGTTGAGGACACAACCTGCCAGGCCCTTCCCATACCCTTATGTCCTTATCCCAAGGGTCACCCACTGGAACGAGCCCGAGGCAGCCGGTCGACACAGATTTATCCACCCTGGCGGGCATGGCCTTCTCTTTGTGCACTGGGATGGAGACGGCAGTTGCCTTCTTCCCACAGAGGGGAAGAAGAAGGTTTAGGTGGGTTGATTTGCCAAGCTCAGCCACACTCCTGGCACAAGGGCCGCACCACCCAGCTGGGGCGGCATCACTGCTGCCAAGTCTTTTGTTCTGCCTCAAAGCTCTTGCATGGTGGGAGGCGAACGTCTATCATGGATCTGAGGCTCCTGGCACATTTCTGGGCATCACTCCCAGCTGAGTTGGAGTCTGGAGGTCTGGTGTCCTTCCTCATCCACAGCAGAGGCCATGCCCAGCATGTGTGTCCATCTGTCTGTATTCCAGGAGGCTTCTTTGCACGGAAGTCCATCTCTGTGCATGATTATCCTTATCCCAGACCTGGGCATGGAGTTGGCCCTTCCTGGAGAAGAGAACAATGGAGAAAAGAACAATGGACAGGAATGAATGGATGGAGGCAACCAGGTGACGGAGAGGAATCAGGGAATGGAGAGGAACCAGGGGATAGAGACAAACAAGGTGATGAAGAGGAAAGATGTGATGGAGAGGAACCAGGGGACAAAGAGGAACCAACTGCTGTGGCTTGGTGGCCTCAGCAGGATTAAACCCTGGCTTGTCTCAGTGGCTGTGGTGGCCTTTTACTGGTGCCAGCAAGGGTCAGAGTTGCCCTCACTCGGGGGTTTGCAATTGCCTCTGTGATTCCTGTTACTGCTGCACTCTGAAATACCCTGTAGGCCAGCTTCGGTGCCCTTCATCCCCTTTTTCTCCCTCCACTTTGCCAGAAAGACCTGATGCACTCCAAGGACATGCGGGTGGGACGCATGGGGAACAATGGATGGCAGGTTGAATGAACTGTGAGTCAACCAGGGGCCAAATCTCCTCATGCTGGGCCCCTCTGAGATCCCTACCCTCCCCCGACAGCACCATCCCGTCTGCAGGGTGGGCAGGTGCCAGACAGCCTCTGGCTGCTGGACCCCAGAATTCTGATTTTAAATAGATGCAGCCCCCTCTCCCCTACCCTGGGTTGCTGTAACTGGGAACGGGGATGAGAGAACGATGGGAAGGGTGGGATGAGGATGGGAAGATGAGGATTGGGGGTTGATGGAGATGAGAGGACGATAAGGAATGCGGGATGAGGGGGTTGGAGGGTCGCAGTCCCCAGGCTGGAACCCGCCAGATTGATGGGGGGAGGGGGGTATTGTCTAAAAAATAAGTAAGTAAATAAATAACAGAAAATGTATGCTAGTCCCGCTCCCCAACCCAAATACCCTCCTCCCCCAAAACAGGCACCCGTCCCCCCAGCAGGTGATCTCAAGAAGGCCTCTCCCCTCATTTGCAGAAATGACCCCGCCCGCCGCGCGGCCGCTTTAAGGCCCCTCCCGGCGCGGCAGCCACTCAGCGCGCGGCGTTTTCCGCGGGAAATCCGAATTTCGCGGCACGGGTTTTGGCGCTTAAAGAAAAAAAAAAAAAAAACGGAAAAAAAAAAAAAGAAAAAAAAAAAGAAAAAGGAGCGCTCGGAGCCGGGCGCGATCGGGCGGGAGCGGAACCGGGCGCGGGGGTCCCGGCCCAGGCGGGGCGGCGCTCCGGCCGCCCCGGCCCCACACTGCCTCAGTGCGGCTGATTTTTGGGGCCAAAAGCGATTTTTCCGCCGGTTTTGGCGGCATCGCCGTCCCGTTCTTCTCTGCAGGTTTTTCAGGGGGAATTTGGGGACCGGCCGGTGGCATAGCCCGTTGGAACGCCTCCCCGCTCCTCCAAAATGCCACGGCTGAGATTGTGACCCCCTCCTGGCTACGGAATCGCGGGGTGCTCCTGCCCCCTCCCCCGGGCCGGGCTTCTCGGAAAGGACTTTGCAATGCTGCGGCTCCCCAGGGGAGTGTCCCCCGCCCCGGGGAGGGGGGGCACCGCCCTCCCGCACCCCCCTCCCCACCACCACCCGAAGACGCTCATGTCGGTGATGGGCTCCTGTGATCCGGGGGCTTCCAGCCTGGGCAGCCCCTCGTTGTCCACCGGCTGTTTCTCCCAAGTCTACACGCCAGCAGCTGTCAGCGTTCCCGCTTCCCGGGGCGGGTGTCTCTGTGACACCCCCCAAGGCCCCGAGCTCAGGACCCTCCGCTCAGCCTCGGCGGGACGGCTGCCGGTAAGATGTCTGCATCCTGTCTCTTCCTCGGGCATCGCTTCGGGGGCACGGGAGGCTGGGTGGGGAGCAAGGGGTGGGTGACCCCAGCATGTACAGCCCCTTCCCTTCCAAATTTTGCAGTTTATATTGAAGTCTGCACCCTCTAATGTGTCTTTCTGGGGGTGGGGGAGGGTGAGGTCTGAAATCAGAAGTCGCAGTGAAATGGCTCAGATGTTTCTCAACTTCCCCTCGCCCCTGCGTGCCCGCAGCTCCGGCTTCCGCTTGTCGGCCTTTTTCGGCCTTTTTTCCTCTCTCCAGCTTGCAAAAAGTCTGGGTTGCGCCTCCGAACTCGGTCAGCAATCCCAGGCCCTTTGAGAAGCCCTTTCTGTGGCAGGGAAATGAGGAATGGGTACGGGCAGAGGCCCTGCCTCCTCTGGGTGGGGGGCACCAGCCCTGCCCCCTGGCTCTCCCCACTTTGGAGCTGTGACCCCCGGGGTGACCCGTCAACCGGGAGGTGGGGGAACACAGGACAGGGGTGCTACAGTGTCGCTTTTCGAGCTTGGTTTCTGCCCGTGGTTACAGTGGGACTCGCAATGGCTGTTTTCTGGGGTGGGGCGGGGGGGATGCTCATCCTCCCTGGACCACTCCAAGGCTTTGTAGCTCGGACCCTGATGCTGGGTGTTGTGTAGGGGCTTGCTGTCCCATATCTCTGCCGCCAAGCCGCGGGGTCACGGCTGTGTTTACAACGCCCAGCACTAAGGTACAAAGCTACCTCTAAACAGAGAAACTGAGGAGCAAGTCGAGTGCTGGTCCCGCGCCCAGTGTCAGGGCACACAGGAGGCTCTGCCCAGCCTGTCCCTGCTCCCGGAGGGCCCCCTCCGAGTTCCCGGCCCGTCGGCCCCGCTGGCAGCTGGCATTTAATTCCTGCCTGCTCCAGCCTGGGCACACATCCAGCCCTCACTGTGAGCCTCTGTTCTCCCCTGGTCCTAGGAGGGATCCCAGACCCTGCTAACACCGATTTGTTTTCCTAAAGCTTGATTTATTTATTTATTCCCATCCCCCCCTTTCCCCAATCCCTGATACTTGGTGCCAGCTGGGGACATTGCCGCGGTGGGGGGAGAGGGAGTGTCTTTGCTTCCCCCTTTCTGCTGTGGCTGGGGGGCTGTTTCGAGTCCCATCCCGGGGGACTTCGGGACCACCTGTCTCCTCTCCGGCCTCTTTGTCTCTGAACCGCGTGAGATGCCACATCCTGCACTGTCGGGGGCTCTTGTTTAAAGAGACACCATCATTGCTGCCCCCTCCCTTGAAAACACCCCACAAGACTCCCAGTACCGTTTCTGTAGATCTGCAGAGCTGGTTTTGGGCTAATGGCCCCTTTGTCGTCATCATCATCATCATCACCTGCTCCAGGAGATGCTCAGGGTACTCCTTCCTGCCGCTGTCCCCTAAATGGGGCCGGGGGGTGGGGGGGACAGACTTATGTGACACCTGGGGACATGAAGTGCTTGTCCTTGAGTGGCACCTGGGATCAAGAGGTCTTGGGCTAATGGCCTCTTTGCCATCACCATCATCATCATCACTCATGCAAGGAGATGTTCCGGGTGCTGCTGCCCACAGCTGTCCCTTGAACAGGGTCTGGGGGGCTCATGTGACAACTGGGGACATGATGTGCTCCTCCGTTCCCCTTGGTGGCTCGCGAGAGGTGTTTCCCCCATCCCCATCTCATTCCCTGATGCCACTATCCCGTTCGCGGTGCTGAAGATACTATTTCCGGGCCCGGTGTGGCACTCAAGTCCTGACAGCTGGGGTTCCTGCCATACACACCCTGTTTTATGGCACAACCTTTGTGTGCGGAGCCGAGGGAATCAGATAAAGAGCGTTTCCTCCCAATTCCCAAGCAGGGCAATTGTGGCCGCTCCCACCGGCTTTTTGCCACGTGAGTGATCTGGGATCACACGGAGAAGCCTATCCCCTCTGCGGGAAAGCAGGATGGGTTGTCTCTCATGGTCCAAAAAAGCCTTAAATATACCCTGCTCTCCAATTTGAGAGTTCTGGAGCAGCTGAATGCGTTTTCCTCCATGGAAAATGTGTCTTTTGGAGTGGTTTTAGCCCACGCCAATCCCGTCGTCAGTGTTTGCCCATCTCTGGTGTCTGTAGGGTCTGTGTAGTCTCTATAGGGGCTTAGGGCTACGCAAGAACACTGGAGAGAGAGGCATTTCTGCTGTGGGATCCCAGCTCCCCACCCTGAACAAGGGCATCCAGAGTCTGCTGTGGTTCTGTACGAGCCGGCAGGGCTGAGCCGCCCGTGCAAAGAGCGCCCGAGAGTGGCGGCCCCTGTGGGTGCTGGGTTGGTGGGAGAACCTGCTCAGCAGCACCCCAGATTCTACAGGGGTGACACAATCCCATCCCACCCTGATCCCATCAAAGGGTTTTCTGCATGAGCAGAAGGGAGGATTTTTTGGGGGAGGGATGGGTGGGGAAGTGGTGATTGTGCTGCTGCCCTTGGAGGAGCTTTTTTGGCTATGGCTTTTAAAGCCACTAACTCCTCTCTACTGGGGAACATCTGGGATGGGGCTGTTGGAGGGGATGCAGATGTCGGCTGCACCCGAAGTAGGGAGCAGTACCTCGGGTGAGGGTACTGCCTTCCTCCTCATCGCAGGGTGGTCTCCCTGTTCCCCAAATCTGGGATCAGCCTCCATTCCCCTGTCCCCATCTCGTGCCCTACTAGCCTTCAGCCACCCCAAGGCACTGGCACAAGCAAGCAGCAGGATCCTGGAGTGCCCCTTGGCTCTCTGCCTGTTCTGAGTGCCCAACTCCAGGCGCTGCGTTCCCACGCCCCCGTGGGGGCGGTGGGGCTGGCAAAAGGGGGAGCTGGGGGGAACCTCATAAAGGGCCGGGCAGAGCCCGGGCAAGCCCGGAGAAGGCAGTGGATGCTGTCGAAAGGGAAGGTTGGCAGGAGGAGCCCCCCGCGGGGGGGCTGAGGGATGCTCTGATGCTTGGGCTGGGTGCAGGGTGTAGCCCCTGGCGCCAGGGCTGGGCTCAGGGCTGCTTGGCAGGCAGAGCTGGCAGGGGGCCCAGGCTGCCCCCTCACTGCCTTACGCCCCCCCGAAACTTTGGGGTCAAGCCTCATTTCCCATCCCCACCATCATATTGGGGTGTAGATGGTGTGTTCTCACATCCTGGGGAGTGACGGCTGGGGGCTGGCAAGTGGCATGGGGTGTCTTGGAGGGGGGTCTTTGGGTTTGGTGCCTGCTCCCCTACCTGCTCTGGTTCATCCCATCCCCCCCTCAGTTCTGGCAGGGTGCTGGGAGCCTCTCGCTGTGCCCCGCTCAGCTGTTGTGTGCCTAATCCTGCCTGGCTGGGGGGATGGCAGCTGGGTCACAGGAGGGAGCCCCTTGTCTATTGTCCCTTGCTGGTGGGTCGCAGAACTCAGGGTCCTGCCCCTGTTTGAGCCCACCAAGCCCCTACCCCCCAAAACTGCACCTGGGTGAGCAGGGGTCCCCCTTTATCTCCTCCTGCACATGGGGAGGGGGAATCTGGGGGGTTTGGAGGTGTCTGGAAACACCAGAACCTGCTGTGGGTTGCTCCGTGCCTCAGTTTCCCCATTGCTTGGGGCAGGTGGGGTGCAGCTGACCTCCCCAACGGTGATGGGAACATACATTGGCCATGGCCATCCGTACCAGAGAAGTAAGGGATACCAGTGGCGGGGGGGGGAGGAGGGGACAGCAGGGTGTTGGCCCCCCTCCCTTGCTGGCAGTTGGATGGGGTCTTATCTGAGACAGGTGTTTCCCATGTGCTCGGAATTAACTGTTGTGGTGCCGGCACCTCCAGGGCAGATCCGGGGGCATGAGGCTGGGATTGGAGGCATGTTCACTGGGAAAAACCTGCTCGGGGAAGGGCGGGAGGGAACAGATTCCCACAGGAGCTCAGGACCAACCTGGCTCCCTGGGGAGGTGGAAAACAGCCCCTGGCGCCTCTCCCGCCGGCCCCCTCGGGTGGGAACTACACTGAAGTGCCCAACCCTTCCCCGCAAAGTGCGTTGTGCTCCCAAGGGAGCTGCCGTCAGAGCCAGCACAGGGACCTGGGCATCATGCGGGATGTGCTGAGGGGGACCCTGTGGAACAGCCCGGCCTGGGAGCAGGTACTGGGGGGGGGGTCGGGATGGGGCTGGGGGGCTGCTTTCTACTGCTGAACCAAAGCGTTCCTCCCAAAATCACCCTGTGCATGTTTGTGGGTGTGGAAGGATCCTGGGGAATTGGTTTGCATTGGTGGGGGGAGTTGGTGACACCCTCCGGTTCTCCTCTGAATTTACTCTGCTGCACTTTTCCCTGGGGCCCTTCTGCCCAAGTGCTGCTCGGGGTTCCTTGGGCGGGATTTCAAGGAGCTGCTTGCCTTGGTGAGGGGACAGCAGGTGCAGGGATGTTTGTCTCCCCTCCCAAGACCCAGCATAACCCCCTCGCCCCAGTTTCCCTCCCGCTGGGAGCATTTGTCCAGGGGCCCCGGGGGGCTGAACCCGGCTGGTCCCAGGTGTGTTGGTGGCAGCTGGGTGCCCTTGGCTGCCTCAACCGTGACCCGGGTGGGAGGGGGGAAGTGAAATCCTGCACCCCAGTGAGCCAGCTGGCAGGATGGGAGGGTGAGGATCTGGCTTTGGAGCCACCGTGTTCCCCGGGGTCAGCCCCATCGAGCCCTGCCGGGAGCTGGGGGTGAGGGGAAATCCTGGTGGGTTCCCTGTGACTGCCAGGCTGGGCAGGAAGCCATGGGGCATGATGGGACCCCTCATCTCTCCGTCCAGTTCTCCCAGTGGCCTCTCACACTGCTGCGTGCTGCTGTGCCCCTTCCCAAAAAGGGTATTGCAACTGGATGAGCCTCTTGCAAGATTCCCCCACCCCGGGATGCGGCACCCAGGGCTCGGCTGATGACCCTGGGGGGTCTGGGGAACTCGGAGGGGTGTCTGGCTTGGCCACAATGCAGGGTTTTCTCTCGTGCTCCAGGCCAAGAGGAAGCTGGACCTGGAGGGCCCCGAATTTCGCACGCCCAAGGGGAAGGGCTGGACACTGGCACGGGTCCCCAGCCCCAGGAGTAAGTGATGCGGGATGAGATGGGGCAGGGGAAGCTGGGGGGAGCAGACCCCACTTCTCTTCCCTCTTAGAACCATGTCCCCTCTAGCAGTACCTCATGTCACTTCCAGCCCACATCCCACACTAAGGAGAGGATTGGGGCGGGGTCTCTCATGTTCAGCCCAGTGATACCTCCGTCCCATGGCCCTGGCTAAGGGGAGGATGGGGAGGTCTCTTGTCTCCAACCCTGTGTAATCTCTGTCCCACATCCCACACTAAAGAAAAGAAAATGTGGTCTCTCATGTCTAGCCCCATGTCACCTCCATCCCACATCCCAAACTAAGAAGAGGATGGGGGGGTGTCTTGTTTCCCCACAGCCCCCAAGTCTCCCGGGGAGAAGACTCGCTATGATACCTCACTGGGGCTGCTCACCAAAAAATTCATCCGTTTGCTGAACGAGTCGCCCGACGGTGTTGTGGATCTGAACCGGGCTGCTGAGGTGCTGGAGGTCCAGAAACGTCGCATCTACGACATCACCAACGTGCTAGAGGGCATCCAGCTCATCCGCAAGAAATCCAAGAACCACATCCAGTGGATGTAAGTGATGCTGGGCAGCTGAAAATGGAACACAGGGCAGGGTTGGGGACGGGTGGCTTGGGGACACGTAGGGTGTGCTGTGCCATCGCTCAGATGCGATCTCCATTGGCAGGGGGACAGGGATCATTGAGGACACGGCGATGACGGTGAAGCAACAAGTGCTGCAGGGGGAACTGGCCGAACTGGCAAGGACAGAGAGGATGCTGGACCAGCTTGTGCAGGACTGCGTCGTGCAGATCCGGCAGATGGCTGACAACGAGACCAAACAGAGATATCCTTGCTGAGGGAGATGGGAGGGATGGCAGGGTCTTGGGGACCCCTCTGAGCTCCTTCTCCTCTGGCTGGATTCCCCTGGGCTTGGGGGGTGTTTGGAGGGATGCGGGGGTTGATGTCCTGCTTGCAGCCCCTCCTTTTCCAATACTTCGTTCCTGTCCACGCTGGCGTACGTTACCTACCAGGACCTCCGTGCCATCAGCAGCTTCCAGGAGCAGACGGTGATTGCCGTGAAGGCTCCCCCTGAGACGCAGCTGGAGGTGCCAGACTTCAGCCAGGTGCGTGTCGGTGCTGCTGGACCCATGCCATACTCAATGGGTTCCTCTGGGGCGTCCCAAGGACATGGCCTGGCATGACCCCGGGTGGTTTTGGGGTGTCTCCACGGGGCTGTTTGACCCTGAGCTGGTCCTTCAAGAGTTACAGTACCCCAACTGGATCCCTCATGGGTTGGGGGTAGTGGAATGGGATATGGATGACCTTCTGGGTGCCCTCCTGAGCCTTACTCTGCCCTCCCAGGAGAACTTCCAGCTCCACTTGAAGAGCACCAATGGCCCCATCGAGGTGTACCTCTGCCCAGAGGAGATCACGGACGAAAGCCCCACCAAGGACCACCCTGTCCCCTCTGCTGCGACCTCCCCGCAGGACCGCCCTGTACCCCCTTCCCTGCCAAACAGCTCCCCTTCAGCCACACAGCCACCCTACACCATCTCCCAGAGCTGGGGGGGCACAGGAACTCCTCTCTCAACCCCATCTCTGCCTCTCCCCATCCCGGGGGGACCCAGCTCACTGCTGGAGGTGGAGCCTGGGCTCCTGGGCTCCCCTGCCCACCTTCTGCAGCAGACGGAGGACCAGCTGCCCTGCACCCCCTCACACCTGGACTTGGGACCCTTCATCACCTTCTCGCCCCCGCTGGAACAGGATGACTATCTGTGGGGGCTTGAGGACGAGGGTGTCACAGACCTCTTTGAGACATATGACCTGGGGGACCTGCTGAAGCACTGAGTGTCCCCCCAGTTTCCATTGCCTTTGTCGCCTCTGGCCACTTGTGTCCTGAGCACGTGGGGTCTGTGTGGGGTGACTGGAGAGGGTGGGGTGTGTTGGGGAACGCTGGGTTTTCTGAGGATGGGTGGGAGGGGGGGACTTGTGTTGCTCACCCAGTGTGGCTTCTCTGCACTCTGCTGAGTTGGTTGTCACCTCACTGGGCTCTGGGAGTGCCCTGGGATCCATCCAGGACCCATCCCAGCATCCCCCCATAAATCCATGGGGCACCGACGCTTCCCACTGTAACCCCCCACCACCCTGGGGATGCTGGTGGACTGGGAGTGCCTTTAGGTGCCCCACATGGGTTAGGGGCACCCGTGGGTGGCAGAGAAACCTCTGCTTAGAATGGGCTGTGTCATGTTTCGGGGTCACTCCAGTTGCTCCCCAGTTACACTGGCTCTTCATGGTCATGACGGGTCATTTCCAGTGGCATTTTCCCCACCGTGGCTGGAATATCCTTGAAAAACCATTCAGGCATCAAAGCTGAAGTCACCTTTGGGTGAGGGAAGGACGAAGCTCATGTGGTTCTGGCAAATCCCTGGCCAGGACACGGAGCCGTATTCCCTGAGGGGCTGCAGCCCCTCTGTCCCAGTCCACACTAGCTCCCTCCAGCCTCTTGGAGCTACTGGTACTGGGAGTATCGAAACTGGAGTGTACTGGGAAGAGGTACATCTGGAGGAGGTGATGACTTGCAGAGAGGGGCTTGGGAAGCAGCTTGGGACAAGCCCTGGGACACGGGATAGGATAGGGCTTTTAATTGTGCCATTCCTTGTGAAATATCTGTGATTATTGCACTGTATTTATCTGGGCCTCCCCCCCCTTGGTGTGGGGCTGGCAGGGCCGGGAGGGGTTGGATTTGTCAGTGGGTGTATTTAAGTTGTCCTTCCCTGGGTTGTTGGTGCTTTTGTAGGTTGGCTCAGAGATGGTGTGGGTGAGAGTGTGTTTTGGCCTGGAAAAACTTGTGGCGCTTGATGTTTTCTGCCCAGGAGGGGTTGAAATAAAATAAAATTTTGGAGTTATAAAGGGCTGTTTTCCTCTAAGCAGCAAAATGCTGGGATGGTTTGGGAGGAGGGAGGAACTGGGCTGGTTTTGCTCCTATTTTCAGGGTAAAATAGCCTGTTTTGGGGCTTTTTAACTGGCCAGCCTGCTCTGTAGGCACTTGCGGAGAAGGGGTTTGAGGTGAAGCTTTGGCTGGAGTGAGGAGAACGGGTCTGACCTGCTCAGATTGGTGATTTCCAGCCCAAATCTGGCTGGGATGAGCCTTTGCCTGAGCTAGAGCCCCTTCATCCAGAAAAAGCCCCCGGGCTGAGGGTCAGTTCCCTATGGATCTTGGGGCTGGATGGGCTTGTGCACCCCGATTTGGGGGCTGCAGAGCAAGATCCTGGAGGAGCTGTGTCCATATAAGGTCCTTCCCCATGTGTTACCTGTCATGCTGTGACCTGGGGATGCCACCACTGCTGGTGGCAAAGTGGTGGTCAGTGGTACCAGCTGATGTCCTGTGGCATGTGGTGGTGGGGAGTGGTACCCAAGTGATGTCCTGTGGTACCCAGTGATGGCTGGTGGTGCCTGACGTTCATTGGTACCGAGTGACAGCCGGTGGTACTCAGTGATGTCTGAGGGTACCTGGTGATGTCTTGTACCTGGGATCATGGCACATGTTGGCGTTGCATAGTTCGTCTGGTGGTGAGGAGGAGGAGGAGGAGAGCCCCGGGCCTGGAGAGCCGGGCAAGGGGCACAGAGTCCCCAACCCCAATGGGGATGAGTGTCCTGCAGCAACGGGGGGATGTGTCCCCGGGCCGTTTGCCCCCGTCCCCGCAGTCCCCAGGCCAGCCAGGAGGTGGCAGGGCCACACCAGACAAGGGACCGGAGGGACCCCTCAGGGCAGCGGAGGGAAGCGGGAGGGTCGGGGGATGCCTGTCTGCTGAGGCGCTCTTATCCCAAATCCCTCCTTCTCCAGTCCTACCTGGGCTGCAGCCTTTTAACCCTCTGTCTGCCGGATGGCAGACGAGGGAGATGTGCCGGGAGCCCGGCAGATGTCCCAGTTGGGTCCCCCCAAACTGGGGGAGGACACTCCAAACCGTGGGCTTCCCTGCTTGCCGGTGCCTGAGGGGCGGAATCTTTCAAGCGTAGTCGTTCACCCAAGGCTTGTGAAGGCTCTTCCTGTACCCCAGTCCCCCTCAGCACCCCGGTAACAGTGGGTTAGAGGAGGGCTTGGGCTGGCCCTGGTTAGGCACAGACCTGAGTTTTACTGAGCCCCATTGCTGGCTCAGTGTCACCAGACCCAGCCCTGTAGTGGGATGTGCTCAGTGTCTGTTCAACCTCATTGCCTGCTCCTGGGGTGTCCAAGCTCCCCCATCCTCCGGGAAGAGCAAATAAGCAGGAATGGTGCACCAAATTCCATTTAAAGGTGGGACGAATGAGGGGACAGCAGAGGGAGCAAAGAGGTCGCCTCCCCCGGGACAAAAAGCCAAGGGCTCCAGTATTTATCCCCTGTTCAAGGATTGTGCCCTCGGGGTCCTAGGAAGGGCAGGGTGGGGGTGACCTCCAGTTAAACCGGTGTTTGGGGCGGGCTGGGCATAATTCTAAGCCGTGATTGTGTGTGTCTCCATCTCCTACGAAAATGGGGAGAGGTGGTTGCTGGGCTCCTTGGGGGAGAGGTGGATATTGGAGTGCTGGCGTGAGGTGGGTTCCGAGCTGAGGCGGGTGCTGGGGTCCCTGGGTGCTTGGGAAAGGTGGGTGCTGGGTGCCTGGGAAAGGTGGGCGTTGGCGTTAGGGGCGTGCTGGTGCCTGGGGAATGTGGATTTTAGGGTTAGGGAGATGCCTGGAAAAGGTGAGTGCCAGGTGCCGAGGCAAGGCTGGGGGTGCAGATCCAACCAGACCCCAGGGTTTTCCCTTCGTCCCACCACAGCACGGGGGAACCTCGCACCCCCTACGTCCCGGAATGGGGGTCATGGGAGTGGTTCTTGGGGCGGCTCTTCGCCTTTAACGTGCTGACGGGCGGGGCCGCCGCGTGACGGCGGAGGGGCGGGAGCGGGCGGAGGGAGGGTCGGAGCGGCTCCCGGTGCGGGGCGCGGGGCGCTGAGCCGGGCTGAGCCGGCACCCCGGGGCGCTCCGCAGGGGAGGGCTCCCCCCGCGCTCCCCCTGCCGCCGCCCGGTGCCCCCGCTGCCACCCGCACCATGCCCGAGCAGCTCAGCGTGGCCGAGTTCTTGGCCGTGACCGGCGAGGATCTCAGTTCCCCGACCGCCGCCTTCGCTTCCAAGATGCAGAAGTGCCGGGCGGCCGTGGGGGCTCTGGAGGAGGTGAGCGGGGATGGGGGGGGGGGGGGGGGGGGGGGGGAGGGAGTGGTCGGGGGGTCAGGCTGCGCATCCAAGTTGGGAACATCCCCCGCATCCCGCCTGGGAACACCTCTGCACCGATAGGTGCTAGTCCCTTGATGCTTGTGCCTCCCTCTGGCTTCTGTTTTTTGAGGCCCACCCTTTCACCCCGAGACTACGCTGGTCATCCTAAGCGGGTGGTTTGGGACCCTCGGGTTGGGGCGGGGGTGGCTGAGCAGGCCTAGCATGGTTTTATGGGGGGCTACCCCACGACCCTGAAGCCAGGGCGGCCTATTTCGCTATTTCTAGGGCCAGGGCATCCCCACGTGCCCCTCCCGGAGATCAAGGCATCCCTCCCCAGGGCCAGGGCATCCTTCTTTGCAACCGGGACCAGCACACCACCCCTGTCCCAGGGCCCAGGACGTGTCCCCAGAGAATCAGCCCCACGTTTCCATCCACTATGGAGCTCCTGTGCTGGATCCAGCCCCGATGGGATGTGGTGTCCCTGGGGGGGCTCCTCCTTGATTAAAACCAGGGGAGTATTTTTAGCCTCCCCCCAAAATCCTCGGCAGCTTTTTGTGGGAAGGGTGGAGGTGGTGTGGTCCCCCTTCTTGCGCCTGGAATAAAGGCAGTTTCCAGCTGGTCCTGTGGCCTTTGCCAACTGCTCTTAGCTAAGGAATGGCTTTGAAGGAGAGCCAGGGCTGGGAGGGAGTGGGAGGCCCCAGGTGCCAGGGCTGCTGGGATACCTGGGGGCCGTGGGATGGGTGTCCTGGGCCTGGAAATGTGGGAACACACCATGGAGCATCCTGGTCCCCATCAGCACATGCTGGTCACTGCCATGGATCTTCCTCCCATTCAGGAAGGGGGAGGCAGCTCCAGCCAGGAGGGAGCAGCAGGGATTTTGTTTGGCTGCTTGGAGAGGCTGTGGTTAAGGGACGCAGGGATGGGGGGAGACGCATCCCTTGGGAATGACAGGGGGTCTCTGGGATTGGCTTAGTAAAGCTCCAGCAAGCATGAGACAGAGCTGGGAATCACGACTGCTGTTATATGTGCCATGGAGGGTGCAGGGCTGCTCCAGCAAGCATGAGACAGAGCTGGGAATCATGACTGCTGTTGTATGTGCCATGGAGGGTGCAGGGCTGAACCCCCTATCCCACTGGAAGCTCTGGGGAGGGGGCCAAACCACTGCCAGACCTTTGGCATCCTCACGTCCCAGCACAAGGGTAGGAGGGAAATCCAACCAAACCAGCTCCATGCTGTCCTTGGAGCCCCAACAGGTTGATAGCATGAGGCAAGGGGGATAATCAGTGGCAGATTTCGGGATCACTGGGGCATGGGAGAGACACTCTGTGACCAAACCAAGCCATGGTCTTTCCTGTCACCACCCCACATCCTGGGTGGTGGCTTGGCGAGAAGGAGGGAGAGAAGGATTCTGGTCTTACTAGCAGCAGTCCAGTGACTGCTGGGTGGGAAGGGATGACTGTATCCCATCAGGACCCTGGGACAGAGCATGGCCACATGCACCGAAGGTAGGAGCAGGTCCCAAATTGGGGGCAGGAGTGAGCAGGGAGAGGACTCGAGATTGCTGCTCAACATTCAGGAGACATCCTGATGTTGGCTGGAGCAGCTGTGTGCCTCAGTTTACCTCCTGAGATTAAAGAGGGCCCTCCCCTCCCACGGGGTTTGTGTGACTTCAGGATCCTTGGGGCTACTGCGGAGACAGAACCTGAGGTCTCTGGAGTGGGCTTGGAAGGTCAAATCCAGCCCTTGGTGGTTGATGCTGGGTGCTGTGAGAGGAGAGAGGGGGTGCATGATCATCGCGTGTCAGAGGGGACTGGGTACCTCTGGGCTCGGGAAGGGTGACATGGCAGAGGCTGCCGGCAGATGAGCTCCCAGCTCACCCCGTCACCCAGGGCAGTGCCACATCTTGCTCCCGGCCTGGCAGCTTGGCACTCCAGCTCTGGCACCCGTGGTAGCTCCTTCGCTGGGTAGCACGAGCTGGTAGCGGCAGGGGAGGTAGAAGAATGGCCTCCATTGAGCATCCTGCCTGGGGTCCCCCCCAGGCTGTGAGCCTGGCTAGCTGTGGTGCGGGTGTGCATTTATCCCTTCCTCCGTCCCGTGGGGAATTCCTCCTGCTTCTGTCCCTTTTGTGCCAATGTCCTCAGCTGCCCCCTGACCAGAAGCCCTTGAGCTGGGCCTGGGGGATGATGGGTGCCACTGGGGGCTCCAGACATCTCTGCCCCTCTGCTCCTGAGCAGCCAAGGCCCGTGTTCCCAGCAGCCGGCCTGGTACATCGGGGATGCGGCTGCAGGCAGCACCGTACAGTGATTCCCTCTGCATTTACCACCTAAATACTTGTCTCTGCTTGCCCTGTGCCTGCTGGTCGACTCATGGACCCCTTCCTTGTGCCCTTCCCTGGATCATCCCTGCTCTGCACCAGCCCTGCATTCTGCATCCTGCAGCTGTAAGCTGGCACCAGGATGAGCTGCTCTGTCTTGGACACTTGAAGGAGCTTCTTCCCACACTTGCTCAGTGATGCTTTCAAAGCATCATCTCATGCTGCCTCAGTTTCCCCTTCCCAAGACTCTGCCAGGTTTGCAAGCCTGGAGCATCCAGACATCCAGCCTTGGCTTCCCCCAGAGGCAGGGAATGTCTCTGCTCTGGAGAGTTTGGTGCACCCAAATTTGACACAGAGAAGGGCCATGGGGGGCTTTGGTGCACCGCTATGTTCTCCCCACTGTAGATGCATTGCAAGACTCCCCTGAACAGGGGGTTTGGCTCCCGCCTCAGCCCCACTCCCCTCCCAGCCAGTGCATCCTGGCAGCATCCCATCCAACAAGGAGAGCAGTGCTGAAGCCAGGCTGACCCTGCTGTCAGGAAATCAGCCTTGACATCAGCTTGAAAACCTCCGACAGAGCTCAAACAGAGAGAGAGCCTCTTTATTGTAATTCCTCCGAGGTTTCATCCCTGCCCTTTCTGCTGTTTACACCCTCTAAATATTTCCAGCCTGTTATCATGGCTCTGGTACCTGCAGCCAAGCCACCCTTAACCCTTTCCTGATGCTGGGGCCGGCGTGTGCTCAGATCCTCAGGCTGGGAGCACCACAGCCCCTTGCCCTTGGGTTGAGTGGGGCTGAGTTTGTCGTAGAGCTTGGGTGGGGTTGAATTTGTCGTGGTGCTCGGTGGGCAAATCAGGGCTGTACAGGTAGGAAGAGATGGGGGGATGGGAAGAGCTCTAAACCAGAGCAGGATGTGGCCCATGGGGCTGCAGGTGTTGGGGACCATGAGCAAGACCCTGCATGAGCTGAGGGGGTTTTGAAAGCCACATTCCTCCTTGTGGGATTGTTGTGGTTTAGCACACAACCAGCACAAGGGTTTATGGGATTTAGGTCCCCATCAGCAGGAGGTGGGTCCTGTCTTTGGCTCTGTGGGGAGCTGGGCACCCTCACACATCATGCCTGGTTCTGAGCCATGGGGATGGGCTGATGTGCTACATGATGCTTCAACTCCTTCTTGTTTGAAACAGTCCCTGCAAGAGCCAGCGAGGCATTTTCCGTGGTTAATAGAAGCTGCTGGGATCCAAAGAGCCTCTCACCTCCTGCTACTGTCTTGCTTAAACCCTCCTCTCTGGGGCCAGCCAAAGCCTTGCCTGGCAGCAAAGACACGGGGACCACAGTCCTGGCAGGGGACCGGCTGGACGCTGTGGCTCCAGTATCCCCAGGATGCCTCCAGCTCCTTTCCCAGGCCTGGGAGCTTGGATTCCGCCCCACACATCTGCACAGCAGAGCTGCAGCCTTTCCAAGGGCCAGCTGGGCTGGGGGAGTGGCAGCCGTGCTTGGCTAATGAGCTCCATTTGTTTTCTCTTTTTGCTTTCGCAGAGCCTGGATGGGGACCAAGCTGTGCTCCAGAGGATCAGGAAATATGTGAAAGCCATTCACATCTCTGGGCTCAGTGAGTTGGGCTTTGGGAGGTGATGGGCATTCGCAGAACGTGGGGCTGGGTGGGTGTGATAGTCCCATCTTCACCAACAAGGGTCACACGGGGCAGCAGGGGGCTGTTTGCTACTTGGGTGCTACCAGCCAGCCAGCTGGGCAACATGCTAAGGTGCCAAAAATTGTCTTAAAATGATATAAAAAGGGAAATTGAGAGCCTTAGGAAGGTTGTTTTCGACATTCCAGTGCTGTCCTGCAGCAAGATTGGCCCAGCTTTGCTACAGAGGGATGGGGAGGCGGGTGCTGGCTGCTGGTGGGACCTCATGATGTTACCTAGCAATGTGCGTAGATGCCAAAAACTGTCTGAAATATATATAAAAAGGAAAATTGAGAACCTTAGAGAGGTTGTTTTGGGATACTGCTGTTGTCCTGCATCAGGATCAGCCCAGCTCTGTTACAAAGGGATGGAGAGATGGTGGGACCTCGCGGTGTGACTGTGGTGTGTCAGGTCCTGCAGGGTCACCCCGTGTCCCTCTCCGGTGTGTCCCCATACAGCCCATGTGGAGAACGAGGAGCAGTATAGCGAGGCCCTGGAGAACTTTGGCAACAACCACCTCTCCCAGAACAACCACGAGCTCTCCACAGGCTTCCTAAACCTGGCCGTCTTCACCCGCGAGGTCACTGCACTCTTCAAGAACCTGGTACGCTGTCCCAAATCCACTTGGGTTTGGAATCCCCCAGCAACCAGTGCAGCTCCCCTCCTTCCAGTTTAGCTGCCCTCCACCACATGCAGCAATCCCTGCCTCCCACCCTGGGCTCAGGGATGCATTCCCAGTGCTCTCAGACCATCTGATACCCCCGTTACTAGATTTATAGCTCACTCCCAGTTCCCTGGGGCCATTGACACTGGGATCTGATGGGAAGCTGGGGCTGCTATTTTCATTTTTTCCCTTTTTTCTCGCTTTCTGTTTTTTTCTCACATCAATTGCATCTCTGATCTCGCCTGCCAAGAGTAAATCAAAGCCACGCTGGGCTGCACAGTGGGGCCGTGGGGAGCAGGCAGAGGCAGCTGTGAGCCGAGCCACGAATGGCTCTGATGGAAAACTCAACTCCTGAATGGAGCTGGGTCCATGCATGCCCAGCAGCAAATCCCTGGGGGGTCCCATGTGGCCCCCTCTCTGTTCACTTTCAAATCCTCCTCTCCAAAGGGTGTTTTTGGCCCCTGGCTCTGCTTAAGGAGGAAATTGATTTCTGCTGCCCTTCCCCCGGCAAGAATTTCAGATTTTTGGCATCTTCCTCTCCCAGTTACCCCAGTCTGGGCCTCCCTGCTCCTCCCCTTCCCCATCCTGGCTGTCACAGCCTGCTGGACTCCGTGCTCCAGTAGGGCTCTGCAGAACTGTCCTGATGGAGGAGTTGGACCAGTTCTGAGGGTCCCCACCTCCTGCCCCCCATGCTGCTGAGTGAGATTCTGTGCCAAGACCCTCAACCAGATCCAAAAAGCTGTGTTTCCCCTCCTAGAGTCTCCCTGGCGCTCTCCCGTTACCCCTGGTTTGGGGGTGGTCCTGTGCCCTGGGGCTGGGTTTCTACCCAGGTGCTGCAGAGGACTAAAACCTTTTAAAAGAAATCTGGGTGCACTGGGGAGGTCCCATGTGGGTGCTGGAGCTGCTCTCACAGCTCTGAAATGGGGCGCTGCTCCGTGGGGTGCATGGAGGGATGCCAGGACAGCAGTGGGCTCCCATGTCCCCACCCCACGGACCCCTGCACAACACTGGTAGGGATGGTGGTGGCTGCGTTGCTGTCCCCAAACCCCAGCAAAGCGAGACATTTTGGGAAGCCCCTTTGACATGGGTGAGCTCTTTGTATCACAGGACCATGGAGGGGCTGGTCGTGTCGCTGGGTGCTGGGGACAGAGATGGGAATAGGGACGAAGTGTCAATGGGGAGAGACAGCTTTGTTTCTGGCAGCTGTGGCGCTGATGTGGTTTGTGGGAAGGGCCACGTTTGTCAGACATCTTGCAGCCAGCTCTAACAAGCCCCAGCCTGCCCTGTGCCAGGAGCCTGGATTCAGCCCTACTTCCAGCCTCTTTAACCCTTCCTGGGGCAGTGATAGAGCTGCGGGGAGGTCCCTGGCACTGAGAAGGACCTGGAGCTCCAGCTCCCTGACTTCCCCCACCATGGGGTGACCCTATCTCTACCTTCTACAGGTGCAGAACCTGAATAACATCGTGTCCTTCCCCCTGGACAGCCTGTTGAAGGGGCAGCTGAAGGATGGCCGCCTGGTGAGTCCCGTCCCCAGGGTCACTCATTTGGCAGCATTCTGCAGTGAGACGCAGCTGGTCTGGACCCACCTGGTATGGACTCAGCTCATGCCTGTGGCCAGGAGGAGGAAGGAGCCAGTACCTGGGGCTGGAAGGGAGCAGTGAGGGTT
The DNA here is from genome assembly GCA_026261815.1 of Monarcha castaneiventris obscurior. Lineage (NCBI taxonomy): Eukaryota > Metazoa > Chordata > Aves > Passeriformes > Monarchidae > Monarcha > Monarcha castaneiventris. The sequence goes on along the minus strand of JAMPIT010000687.1, from coordinate 1,861,187 downwards.
TGGAGTGACAGAAATGAGGGGTGAAGACCTGGTAGGGACACCCCTCGCCCCCAAGGGGTGCAGCAATGCAGAGCAAGGCTCTCAGCCCCTTCAGTGTCACTGGCTCTTTTGCTTTCCCTGACAGCTGCCACCCCCTCTTTCCTTTGCCACAGGATTCCAAGAAGCAGATTGAAAAGGCCTGGAAGGATTATGAGACCAAAGTGTAAGGAACATGCTGCCTCTGGCAAAATCTACCTAATTCCACTCTGCACAAAGGTGTTTTGTCCCCAGGGTGGAGCCGGGCACTGATGGTGCCAGTTTGTCATGGGGAGGGTTCCGGTCCAGCTTTTCCCAAAGGGGAAAGAGAGAGGGGCTGGAGAGGGCCTGCAGATATTTTTCCTGATCCCATCCCCACCGTAGCCTCCCACATGGGACACCCCTCAGAGCAGGGATGTCCCCAGCCCGCCGCCATCCCATTCCACAGGGGGAAGATGGAGAAGGAGAAGGAGCGAGCCCGCTTGGCTGGGGTCATCCAGGCTGAGCCAGCAGCAGCAGAGGTGGCCGAGGACATGCAGAAGGAGCGGCGGCTCTTCCAGCTCCACATGTGCGAGGTGAGGGCTGTGCCAGGGGGATCGGGGACTGTTCGCCCCCAGGAGCTGAGTCCCAGGGGGACATGGGGGACCGCTCTGCTCAGAGCTGTGTAGGGGCATCGGAGCCTGTCCCCATATTCAACACCAAAGCAGTCCCACCTGTGTGCTGTGGGGGACCCTTGTCCGTCCCCATCCCATTGTGTCCCTGCATGGTCCCGGCTCAGGGATCGTCATGCAGTCCCCTTATTGAGGTCCCTGTGGGATGCAGCTCCAAATGGCACCCGTGGTGCCTCACGATGGTGGCCTGGGGGTTCCTTCTGTGTCCCCCCAGCCCCGCTCCTAGCCCGCCCTTGGGTGGCATCTGGGTAAAAAGTGAGTTTTTTGGCTAACATCCCTGAGGTTGGCTTTGTGGTTTTCTCCTATCTTCAGAAGTGCTCCTGGCTTTGGTGAGGGGGTCATGAGTCACCCCAGATCCTTGGCAGTTCTGAGTCCTTGCAGTCCACGCTCAGGAGGTGAAATGGGAATAAGCGAAGGACGGAGACTCGATTTCAGAGCCCTACAGCAAGGAGGAACCCAGGTGTCCTGGCTCCAGGCACTCAGCAGCCCTGTAAACCTCAAGGGTGACAGAGCAGGGAATAGGCCCGCAGTGGGTTGTCGCAGAGGTCTCCCATGTTCCCTAGGGCCAGATCCCGGTGCCGCCCCATGCCCGCCCAGCAAAGAACAAGGGTTGTGGGCAGGAGGCTGTGCCTGCCTTGGAGCTGGGACCCAGCCAGATGAGTCACTCCCTTGAATAGCTCCACTGTGGGATAAATAATAGCACATGGAGAGATGGGAGCTGGAGCAGGGCATGTGCACCCGTGTTTCTGCATGCATGGGAGCTGCTGCTGGCCCTGGAAACGGGGGGACGGTTCTTCTGGGGAGCTGGGGGCCATGTGATGCACATGGGTTTACAGGAAAGTGGGCTTTGCTACTTCCTGGGCTGGGAACAGGGTCCTGTTTCACCCCATGGGGTGGTTGTGTCTCCTCATCAGTGGCCATCTCACACCCTCCAGGCTGTGGGAGCAGTTGGACATGGGCCCAGGGGTGCTGGGAGCATCCCTTTGTTTATGGGTCCCAGCCAGCGCTGGCTGGGACACTCTGCTGCCACTGTCACTTTGGGATGTGGGTGGCAGGGCAGGGACATCCCATGGGAGCCAGGCACATGTGGCCTTTTCTAGGTGGGATGTGGTTCAGGGATACAGTTGTGCTCCCTGACGTTGACTTGGCATCTCCAGCCTGCATGCAGCAGTTTAACAACCCTCCCCAGCCCAGTGACCCCTCAGGGTGTCCAGAGTGCCTAGGGCATGGGAAGACTCCATTCCAGGAGCTCTATCCCACCCTGCAAAGCCTCCAGAGCTCAGGGCTGTTTCCCCCTTCCCTCACTCCCCACTTGATACCATTCCAGCAGCTGGAGAGGAGCTTGCTGGGGGAAAATCTCTTTCCCTCCTTATTTTGCCTAGGGTGAGCGAGACTCTGTCTTTCCTTCCCTGCCTGCAGCTGATGGATGGGTTTGATGCATAAAGCTGAAATTCCCCATCCCATGGGGCACCTCAGCAGACCTCCGGTGCTGGTGTGCTGCAGGTGCTCGCTTCTTGGAATCTGGATTTTTGGGAGTAAAAGGGCCATGTCTTAAAAAACATTTGTCCTTTTTTGTTGTGTTGGGTTTTTTTCCTTCACAAGCTGCCTCAGAGTTTCAGTAATTTATTAACTCCAGAAGTAATGAGCAGCAGGAGAAGCATGCTTGGCTGGAAACCCTGGAGGCCTGCCTCAGTCCTTGAACTTTCCAGGTCTTGGAAGACTTCCAGAGCCAGGTTTTTTGAGGGTGGTCCCCAGCAAGCTGCCTTCAAATCCAACATCATGACTCAACTTCTTGAAACCCAGCCAGTGTTTTAACTTTCTTCCCCGTGCGGGGAAGGGAAGCGAGGGCTGTGCCGGCTCTTGCTCTTTCCTCTGGGATATTTTCAACTGGTCCTTGTCTCTGTCGCCTAACCATGTGCCTTCTCCCCCTCCAGTACCTGCTAAAAGCCAGCGAGTCTCAGATGAAGCAGGGACCAGATTTCCTGCAGAGCCTCATCAAGTTTTTCCACGCTCAGCACAAGTAGGTCCCATCTCGGTCAAGATGGTTCATCCCTGGGGCTGGTTGTCACCCTTGGGTGGTCCCACGAGGGTCTGGGGTCTTCTGCTCTCATCCCAGATCCATAAAGCTGTTGACGGAGATACTGGGCAGAGCCCACCACCCTCCATTTTTCTCTGGGGAGTTGAAATGTGCTTTGTTGGCTTGAGGAGCCATAAACATGTCCATGGGGCTGGGGGAGGGACATTGGCTTGAGATATATCTGATGATTTGGTTTCTGGATAGATTTCCAGGGATGAGCTCAGCTGAGCAGCTCTGGCATTAGCCATGGGGCTCGTAACGAGGGTGTTTGGAGTGAGGATCACCATCCCCTTGCCTTTCCCGTTGCTCCGTGAGGCTGGAATAGCAATGTGTGGGAGTCATCATCTCTTCCAGCTCTCGAGTGGGGAAACTGAGGCAGGTTGAGACAGTCACTCTGGTTAAAAGCGTGTCTTTGACTGGGACTGTGACCCAGGGACCCCCCAGATTGTGGCTTTTGGCAGCACTGCTCCCCAGTGAGTTGAGCTGGGATTGAACAAGAGGCCAATCCTGCATCCCAAACTCCCCAAATATTTGGGGTATCCAGATCCCATGGGCTGGGCTTGGGCTTTGCTGGGCTCTCTCCAGATCTTCGTAGCCAGGGAGCCACAAAGCAAGCGCAGCTTTCCAGGGAGGGGATCGCCATGATCTCCTGCCACATTTTCTCTAAAAACCCTCTTTTTTCCTCCATTCTCCCCAACTGCATCTTAATCACCCTCAACAAACACAGTTTCTTCCAAGACGGCTGGAAGGCTGCCCAGAACCTCTACCCCTTCATTGAGAAGCTCGCTGTGTCCCTCCACGCGGTAAGGCCTTCACACTGCCATCGAATGCCCCTCAGACATGTCTCCCAGGATGCCACCCCCTCGTCCCTGTGACAGCCCCTGAGAACACCTGCGCTTAGCGCAGCAGTGAGGGCAGCTGCTCCCTTTCCAGCTTCACCAAGCACAGGAGGAGGAGGTGAAGCAGCTCACACAGACCCGCGACTCCCTCCGCAGCATCCTGCAGCTGGAGAACAAGGAGGTGAGACCCCCAGGATGGGCAGGGTAGAGCTGAGAAGGAGCATTGGGAGGGTGCTGGGTCCCCTAGAGTTAGTTTGGGGATGGGGAGCAGAAGGGAGAGGGTAGCTGGGTTAACCTCTCCAGGGACCTGGAGACATTTGGATGCTGGGAGGGCATGGGGGTGTCTGGCATCCTGCTGGGCACGCTGAACCCACGTAAGGACAAGGTCATTTGGGGCAGCAACCACCTCTGTGCCTCTCACTTTGCTTTTTAATTGTCTTTTTTCAGGAAAACTTGAGCAGGAAGAACTCTGGCAGTGGCTACAGTATCCACCAGCACCAAGGCAACAAGCAGTACGGGACGGAGAAGTCAGGATTCCTGTACAAGAAGAGCGATGGGTGAGGATGAGTGTTACCCTGGAGAGCTCCCGGCTTCATCCCAATGTTGTCAATGCTCATGGGAGGCCCCAGAGCTGGAATCCAGCTCACAGGACATTTGGTGCTCTGTCATTTAGAGAAAGCAAAACCCCGTGTCTAGAGCACCACGAGGCTTCTGCTGAGGGCTGCCGTGGCTGGTTTGGGATGTGGATGTGGGTGATTGCAGCTGTGCAATCCTCACTCCTCCTCTTCCTCCTTCTCAGGATCCGCAAAGTGTGGCAGAAGAGGAAGTGCGGTGTGAAGTATGGCTGCCTGACCATCTCCCACAGCACGGTGGGGAGCATGGGGGCTGCAGCCCTGACCTTTCTTTGTGCACCCTTTGGGACTTGGTGTCCATTGGATTTCGGGTTTAGTTTTGCCCAAACTGGTCACAAATCTGCCTGGCTTAAAATTCAATACAGGATGGGACTGGATGGTCTAAAGAAGGTCCCTCATGTCTGATAGGGGTCCATGGGAGAGGAGGGTGGGCTTGGTTGGGGCAGTGAGATGGATGATGAGGGTCCAGACAAGCCCAAAGGGGAAGGGGCTGGTTGAGACGGAAGGAATGCCCCCTGGTGTTGGAGGCTGGAAACTGCAGCAGGGACAGAGGGACATCTTGGATCCGTGTTCTCCTGCAAAGTGTTCCTGTTCTTCTAAAATGGGTCAGACAGGGTCTTGTGGAAAGAGATGGGATGTCTCAATCAATACAGGGTCTCATTTACATGGTTATCCCAAGAGAAACCATCTGTGGTGGTGGCTGTACCACCACAGTTGCCATTGGAGATGGTGATGCCCATCCTTTGGTGATGCCCATCCCATCCCTTCCTGGTCCTTTAACCCACCTCGGACTTCTCACCCTGCAGATAAACCGTCCCCCTGTGAAGCTGAATCTCCTCACCTGCCAGGTGCGGCCCCATGCCGAGGAGAAGAAATGCTTTGACCTGGTGACACGTGAGTGCCTGGCATGAGGTGCTGTGGCTGGGGTGAAGTGGAGGTTTGACCTGGAGGTGGAGGCTGTGGTGGGATGTCTCCCTTTTTGGAGTGAGTTTTCCCTCTGAAACACCTTGGCACCCTCTTGAAATGCTTTTAATCTGGCTCTGGGTATCTTCCTGGCTGTCTTTGCAGATGAAGGACTGATCTCTCCAAGGAGATCTAGAAAGCTGAGACAAAAAGAGGGTGTGACAGGGCTCAGGTGATGGAAGAGTGATGTGCAGTGATTTAATTTGTAATTAAGCAGCTCCTCTGAAGATATTTCAGTTGGTTCCTGCTGTCCTGGGCATCCCTAGGTCATAGAATCCTAGGACGGTTTGGGTTGGAAGCAACTTTAAAGATTGTCTTGTTCCACCCCCCCACCATGGGCAGGGACACCTTCCACTAGACCAGATTGCTCCGAGCCCTGTCCAAGCTGGCCCTGAGCAATTCAAGGGATGTTGCAGACACAGCTTCTCCCTTTTCACCTTCTGTCCCCTCTCCCCATCCTTGCAGACAACAGGACGTATCACTTCCAAGCGGAGGATGAGCAGGAGTGTGTTGTGTAAGTGCCACAGTCCATCCCTCCTCCTTCATGTGGCAGATCCTGCTCTGCCTTCCCCATCCTCCTCTTCCTCCTCCCTCCTGCCCAGGTGGGTCTCGGTGCTGCAGAACAGCAAGGATGAAGCCCTGAGCAATGCCTTCAAGGGGGATGGGGGCGGTGGTGGGGTGGCGGCAGGCACCGGGATGGACGGCGGCATGCAGGAGCTCACCAGGTTGGTCATCAGTGAGGTGAAGAACATGCCAGGAAACAAGCAGTGTTGTGACTGTGGCGCCCCAGGTATGTCAGGGGGTGTCCCCCTGCCCTGGGTGTGGGTTAGCTGTCATGGGGGTCACAGCATCTTGGGAGGCTGGGTGTGGTGCTGAGGCCCCCACTGCTCCCACTGCAGATCCCACATGGCTCTCTACCAACCTTGGCATCCTGACGTGCATCGAGTGCTCTGGTATCCATCGGGAGCTGGGTGTGCATTATTCCCGTATCCAGTCCCTCACTCTGGATGTTCTCAGCACCTCCGAGCTGCTGGTAAGCTGCTCCCTGAGTCTGGAGGTCTCCTGGCCCCTGGGAATCACCCTCTGTGTCTCCCAAACCTCCTGGGACACAGGGTTCATTCTTTCTCCTCCATTCCATCTGTCTCCAGTTTGCTCCAGGGCTTGCAAACTTGCCTCAGTTTTCCCAGCACAGTGATCTGGGCAAGGGAGGCTCTGCAAAGCCATTTGTTGAGCAGGGGGCTGCTGGCAGCTCCCCAGGATTTTCTCCCTCCTAAAACAGATTTCCCTTGCCATAAGAGGGCATCATCCTGGCAGAAATGCTGCTCTGGGAAAGTCCTAGGTAGATCCAATGGATTCCTTCCTTCTGGGATGGGATCTGGCTGGAGCAGGGTGAGTGTGGCCAGGAGGGCTCGTGTCCCTCTCTTCTCCTCTCTCCCTAGCTGGCTGTTAGCATCGGGAACACTCGCTTCAATGAGATCATGGAGGCCACGCTACCCACACAGGACTGTCCCAAGCCCTTGGCCAGCAGTGATATGTGAGTCAGGGACTTGGGTGTGCTGGGAAGAAGAGGAGGAGGAGGAATTGGAGTGCATGGTGTGTGCCCTGTCCTTGTCCCCATACTGCCACTGCCCATAGGCTCTAACAGCCCTGGCATGAGGCATCCTGGTGTCACTGCTGGATTGTGGTGGGGATCTGCACCTCTTTGGAGGTTTACCCTTGTTCCTGAGGCTTGAGGAGGAGGCAGGAGCACAGGGCTCCAACCCCCAGTTCCATGCCCATCCAAGCCCCCCCTTCCGGCAGGGCTGCACGCAAGGAATACATCATGGCCAAGTACATGGAACGACGCTACGTGCAGAAAAGCGGCCGGGAGAACCCCCACAGCCTCTGGGAAGCCATTCGAGCCCGTGACCTCTTGGCCCTTCTCCAGGCCTTTGCCGAGGGGCATGACCTGACCAAGCCCCTGGCCAGCCCTGAGGGTCAGGTGAGCCCTGCACCTGACAGGGAATGGATTTTCCTTCTCCGGGTGCCTGTTCTCAGGATCTTCCTGGGCTTTGGGCAGGGATGTGCTGGTGGGAAGATGAGCATCCTCAGGTCCAGCTTTCTTCTCTCCTACTCATAGAAGCATTGTTGAGGCCAGCTCTCCTCTCCCTTCCGTATCTTGGGAGATGAAGCATCCTTGGGTTCAGCTCTCCTTTCCCTTCCATCTTGGGAGAAATGAGCATACACTTGTCCAGCACTCCTTTTCCCTCCATTCGGGGGGGAAGATGAGCATTCTTGGATCCAGTACTTCTTTTCCCTTCTTCCTGAGGAAGATGAGCATTCTCAGGGTCATCTCTCCCTCCCGTCTCTTGGCAGGATGCAGGCGAGCTGGCACTGCACGTGGCTGTGCGCCATGCTGACAGATCATCCCTTCCCTTGGTGGACTTCATCATCCAGAATGGGTGCGTCCACAAGTGCTCCCAGTGTTCCCTGCCCCTCTCCCTCACGGGAGGAATGTACAGGATGCTTGTATGTTCTCGAGCCTTGACTTTCCTGCTGTTGGCCCTGCACAGGGGAACACTGGACCGGGTGACACAGGATGGGAACACGGCCTTGCACTATGGTGTGCTCTACAACCAGCCCAACTGCCTCAAGCTGCTCCTGAAGGGCAAAGCTGCCTTCACCATAGGTATGAGGTTGGGATGGGGGTTTTGGGGTTCTTCAGTGGGATGGTAAGGCTGAAACCTAGATTTGTCCCCCTTTTCTCCCTTGGGCAGTGAACGCAGCGGGCGAGACGGCTCTGGACGTGGCGAGGAGGCTGAAGCACAGCGAGTGTGAGGAGCTGGTAGGTGGGATGGAAGAACGGGGGAGAAGCTCAGCATGGGGAGAGGGGACCAAAGCACCTGAGGAGGGCTGGCATGAAGGTGGGGGGCTTCTGGGACGTGTCCCTCCAGTGCCCTATGGGCTGCCCCATCCTGAGATCCCCCTGACCTGCCTCATCCCTCTGGCAGCTGGAGCAGGCACAAGCAGGGAAGCTCTCACTGCAAATCCACGTGGACTATGACTGGGAGCCCCCATCAGAGTTCCCCTATGACAGCGAGGATGAGCTGGAGGAGAAGGTACCTGTGGGATGGTGGTGGGGGGCCTCCACATCCCCAGTGAGGGGGCTGGGAGAGTGCAGACCCTTTTGGGGGGCTGGTGGCAGTGGGACATCCCTGGAGCTGTGTGTGTACCCCCAGGTGAGCCCCCTCCAGCGCTCCTTCAAGGGCATGTCACCACTGGCCGCCAGCCCACTGCCCGCATGCCCCCAGACCCGCTGGAGCTGCATGGGGGTGGACATCACCAACAAGACCTATGAGAGCATCCTGGTGCCCTCGCGCCCTGCACCCCGCCGGGCCCACAGCGAGGAGATCCCCCCACCGCTGCCCCTCAAAAACCCTACACGGGGCAGCTCTCGCCCCAAACCCGGCCACAGCCCCACTGGTGAGTCAGAGTGCGGGGTCATCTTGGTGGGGCTGTGCCTTCCCCCGGAGACCAAGTTTATTGTCCCCATTGCGTGTGTTCCCCCAGAGCACCCTGAACTGCCCCGGCAGGCATCGGAGCCCCACTTCTCTGGGGCAGCAGAGGCACTGGCACCACACAGCCTGCCTTGTGCCAGCAGCACGGGTGCCCTGGATGGCACCCCCAGCACCTGCAGCCCCACTGAGAGTCAGCGGGCAGCGTACTGGGAGACCCGCTCTGAGACGGACACTAGCAGCAGTCGGCGGGGGCCAGAGCTGAGTCCTCCACCGGGGCAGCCCCTGCCAGGCAGCACGGCCCCCGACATCCCCCCTGTCAAGTTCAGGTAGGGACCCTGCTCCAGATAGGGGTTGCACTTGGTGTTGGGGGGCCATTACATGGTGCTGGTGGGTTGGCTTCAACCCCTGCCACCCCCACGGGCATGGGGAATCCCTGTGGAGCAAAGGGGTCCCCACCCTCTGGGGTCTCCAAAGAATTTGATGGTGACCCTGGGATGCAGGAGGAGACAAGGACAGCTGAGGAGATGCTAGGCTGTCCTTGGTGATAATGACGCAGATTATTTGGGAGGACACCAGGATCCTCTGCACGTTATCATATATATGTTTTCTCTCTTGGGAAAATGTTGTGGGATGGGCTCATTTGAGGGAGTTTGGGTGCTGGGGACCCTTTCCGTCAGCATCTGGGGGGCTGTGGGTGGGATCCAGGTGCCATGGAGGAAGCCCTGACCCCCCTGAGACCTTGCAGGAAGGACAGGGAGGAGGAAGGCACCAGCAGAGGGGGGGTGACACTGTTCCCGATGTCACCCACAGCTCAGAGAGCACCCGCTCGTACCGGCGCATCAGCGGCATGGTGGGCAAAGTGGGGTTGGCCGGGTCCCCCCAGAGCCCTGGTGGCCCCGAGGACCCCGCTCTCAGCAAGGTGCCCCCTGTGCCCATGCCCAGGAGATTTGCTCCGGTAGGTGCAAATCCTCCTCTCTGCATCCCCAAGCATCCCAGCTCCTCTTATCCTGGGGTGGCAGATGGAATGATCAGGGGGTCATATCCCTGTTGCTGCCTTTTGGGTGGCCTCGGGGGGTTCTGTCATCCTCTTTTCATCCCATTTCAGGCCAAGGGGAGGCAGAAGCGGGTGAAAGCAGTGGCTGACTGCAAGGGGGACAAGGCACGAGAGCTAACCTTCTCCAAGGGGGAGGTCATCGTGGTGACACGGGAGGAGGACGAGCAGATCTGGGTGAGTCACGATGGCACAGACAGGTGCTGGGATCCAAATCCTGGTCCTTTTCCCCCTCCAGTTCTCTTCTGAAGGAGGCTGAGTTCTTCTGGGGGGGCGTGGATGGGGGACTCCTGCCCCATGTGTGCATGGAGGAGGGCTGGGAGGGCTCCACTGATGTATCACCACAGCTTTGCCTCTCTAAATCCCTGTTGGAATTGGGCAGGGGAGAAGTTTTGGGGCTGATATCTCGAGATAAGACTCACACCCTCCTGAACCCTCTTTCTGCACCCCCAGGTTGGCTTCATCGAGGGTGATGGCTCTCGCACCGGAGTCTTCCCCGCCAGCTTCGTCCACCTCTTGCAAGACTGACTTCGTGGGGGTGGCCCATTTGTCACTGTCCCATTGGCTGGGACTGGAGGCAGCTCCGTGCTGGGGGCTTGGTAGAGCCAGGCCACAAGGGACATGTGCCCAGGATCCTGGCATGGGACCTATGCCCTCCAAGGGGGCCCAGAGACCCCCTGCATTGGGATAACCATCCACAGATGGCAGCGGTGGGGAGCTGAGGGGCAGAGAACGGACATGCTCGCTGCACTGGTGGGCTGAGGTTTCTATGCCAGCCCCTGCTCCCGCTGCTCTTCTGTCCTTCTTGTGGACTCTGCCCATCCCTTGGGTTTTCTTCTTCCTTCTCTGCAAGGAATTGGGGCTGGGGGAGCTGTATTCGGTGTCCCCCACCCTCTGCCAGGTTGTCATGAAGCCTCCTCCTCATCCTGGGGGCAGCCGTGGACCCTCAGCCTCCTTCTGTACCCCAACTGTGAAGCCTTTGGGATGGGCAAGAAATAGGAGGGGGGGTGGGTTTTGTGTCCATCCCCCACCCTGGCTTCCGGGAGCTGCCTGGACTGGTGGGGTTTGGGGATGCTCCAAAGCTTCTCCAAAACTGGTAGCAAAATGCCATTCCCTGATTTGGAGGAGGGGTGGGTGTTTCGGGTGTTACCACAGAGCCCCTGCCCCATGTCCCTCATCTGGGGTGGGTGCTGGATCGCCGCCCCAGCACTGCAGGGGGGCTCTCAGAGGGGCTTTTGCAACTTCTTCTAGGACCAGCATACCCCTGTACCAGTGTCCTTTGTGACCCGCCTGCCTCTATACCCCCTCAATTTACCCTTCTCATTTGTGTGTCAAATGTTTCATCTCAAAAAAGTCTTTTTTAAAATGTTTTCTTTCTCCAATCTATAATAAACCATCATTTTTTTTAAGCACCTGGGAGTGTGTGGTGGGCACAGCCCCTGCCCTGGCAGTCTGCAGCATGGTGATGCTGCTGCTGTGTCCCCAAAACTCCCTGGCACTGGCATCTGTGATCACCCTTGGGGCAGCCATGTGGGGCCGGGCTAGTACATGGGCACCTTCCCATTGTGCTGGGATGGATCCAGAGTAGGTTGCTTGTCCTACAGCCACCCCTTTTGGGTGCTGGAGCAGGGACAAGCAAGGATGGCAAGGTTGTTGTCACCTACGCATCCCAATGGCCTGTGCCCCATGTCTGCCCATCCAGCCAGGCCTGAGGGGCTCCTGGCTCCCACCCCAGGCAGGCACACCACCAGCCAGCAGGGCTCTGCTGTGCTTCAAAGACTGCAGGACATGTTGGCATGTCATTTGTCATCGCACAATCATGGAATGTTGGAAGGGGCCTTAAAGATCATTCCTTCTATCCCCTGCCGTAGTGGGGACATCTTCCACTAGACCAGGTTGCTCCAAGCCTGTCCAACCTCACTGGACATTTCCAGGGATGAGGTATTCTCAGTACCAAAATACTCCAGTATAAGAACTATTCCTATATACTGGAATTCCATGTATATTGGAACATTCCAGTACATGGAGTATAAAGATTATTCCCCCGGGGGTCTTGCTGCTGCAGGACACCAACTTTGGGAAGAACAGAGCTTGCAACACACTGCACTGTACCCGTGCCCCCCAGGATTCCCAGTCTAAGCCATCCCGATGGCATAGTCCCATCCCGGGCCCTGTCCCTCGGCACCCCGGGCTCCCCGTGGCCGCCACAGCCGCGTGTCCCGGAGCGCCCCGACGCGCACCTCCCCCGCTCCTGCAATCGTGGCTCCCGGCTATATTTAGCCCTCCCCCGTGCGATTTCGCTTTCCTGGCAGGAGTTTATAACTGGCCGGGACAGCCCCACCTCCTTTCTGCTTTCTCTCCCTTCCCTTCCCTTCCCTTCCCCCCTTTTCCCCTCCTCTCTGCTCCCTCCCACCCGGCTGCCCAGGACCCCCCATGCCAGCAGTGCCCAGCTGTGCCCGCAGCCACCGTCCTGCTTCACTGGAGTCCCCGGCATGGGGCCCGCTGAGGAGCTGGTCCGGATTGCCAAGAAATTGGATAAGATGGTGGCCAGGAAGAGCACGGTAAGGTGGCCGAGCTCCTCGGGGCATGTGTGCGTATTTACGCATGTATGTATTTGCAGATGTGCATATTTACACACATGCTCATTTACAGTTGTTGTTGTTTGACAGTTGTTGTTTGACAGTTGTTGCGTGGCTTAGGAAAGGGGGCGTTTGCTCTTCACAACCCGCACGTTGTCCCTGGAGGGGCTGAGTGGATTTAAGGGGTGCTGCCTATGTCACCCAAGCCCAGCCTCAGGACATCATAGTCTGCACCCAGGGGATTTAATTTTGCCTCTAATTTGGGGCTCTCTTGCACCCCGTTGCTCCCAGACATTGGGATTTGGGGGGGGGGGGGGTTTGTCCCATGGGTGGCAGCTCTAGACACTGCTCGGCAGTGCCGGACTGTAGGCAACAGGTGTTTGGCCCCCAGCCTGTCCACACACACCCGATCAGTGCCAGGGTCGGAGGCTCATATGCAAGCAAGGAAAAGCTCTGGGGTGGGGGACATAACACCCCCAGCGCTCCCAGCACAGCCGTGCCTGTTGCACAAGCGTGCAAAGGGAGGGGAGGACATCAGTTGCTGTTTCCTGGGTGGTTTTGGTGGTTGTGTGCTGGGGGAAGCTGCGATCCAGCTCTGCCACCCTTGTGCCAAGTGAGAATCCATCCGGGGATCCCGGTGAGCCAGTTACGTGTGCCAAGCCCAGCCCTCAGAGTTAATATTTGACCGTTTCCACTGGCCTTTGCCCTGACAAGGTGCAGGCTCCTGGGTGGGGGGCAGCACTGCTGTCTCCCTGGATCTGGTGGCTTTTTGGGATGCCAGTGCTTGGTATCAAACCAGATCCCATGGCTCTGCTTGCTGCCAGGAATTACCCAGGGGTCAAGGGACAGGGGTGCTCCACACCTCTCCTGCTGTACTTCGGGATGGGACAGAGCCAGGATCCAGCTAGAGCACAGGAATGTCCCTGCACCCATCCAACCAGGGGGGTCTGATCCAGCCCCTCAAGGTGGGAGTCCATGGAGCTGGGTCCCAGTGGGGGGGGGGGGGGGGGGGGATACCTGGGAGCTGTGTCTGCTGCTGGGGCTCTAAACATACCAAGGATGAGGAGGAAGAAGAGAGAGAGGGAGGAGGAAGGCTCCATGCTGGACTATCTTTAGTGCAGCTGCCACTGCAGGGGGTCAGGATGAAATGCTGGGGCTTGTGTCCTATGGACCTTCACACCCCTGGGTGGAGGATGCTGGGGTGTCCCCCATCTGTCCCTAGCTCCCACCATCCCAGATTTTTCTTGTGGGTGGGGTTTTCCCAAGTTTTAAGAAAAGCTCCTGCTACCCAGCTGGACATGTGACCTGGTGCTGGCATGGTCCAGCAGGATTTGGGTGTGGGACTTTCCTATCGGTGTGTTGACAGAGAGGGTCAGGCATTCCCAGGGAGCAGCCCAGGGCTGCTTTGGGTTCTCCTATCATGCTTTTCCTGGTGCTGCCTGGTGTCTCCTCAAGGGCTCCTGTGGCTTCTCCCTGCTGCAGGAAGGGGTGCTGGATCTGCTCAAATCCCTCACCGGCTACACCATGACCATCCAGCTGCTCCAGGTGAGGGTGTTTGGGTGGGGGAACACCCTATGGGGTAGCTCATCCTGTGCCCTGTGCCAGCCAGCACATCCCTAAGGCTGTGTCCCTGGTGTGTGTACCCAGACCACACGGATCGGAGTGGCTGTGAACTCAGTGCGGAAACACTGCTCAGATGAAGAGGTGGTGGCCTCAGCCAAAATCCTCATCAAAAACTGGAAGCGGCTTCTGGGTGAGTGATGCTGGGGGACGGCAAGAACCCCTGAAAGCCTCAGTCCTCCCTGGGCCACCCCCACACCTCAAGCCCCAATGCTTTCAAGGGGGATCACAGTCCAGAGCTGGGATGTGCAAGCTCCCATAACCTGTAACCCAGATACATGGATTTGGTTTTTCCAAGGGCTTGTTTTCACTCTGGGATAGAGTGGTGTAAATCAGTGTGTGCCCACCAAGGGCTGAGCGTCTCCACAATCATTCCCCACCCCAGCTCTGCAGGTGCCCTGTGCTGGTTTGGGCTGTGACTGTGACACCCAAATCCTTCCCCCAGAGTCTACCCCCACAAAGAAAGAGAAGGACTCGGATGGGAAGAAGGAGAAGGACACAGATGGAGACAAGGAGAAGAAGAAGGGGCTGGATGTTTCCAGCTGCCCCAGTGAAGGGCTGAAGCATGGCAAGAATATGGCAGAGAAGCACAGGGAGAAGCACAAGGAAAGGTGAGGGCTCCTGCCTGCTGTCGGGGGGCACGAGGTCGGTATGAGACCAACCTCTGCTTGGTCCTTAAGAGTTTATCCATCTCTGCCTACCCATGGATGCTTGCAGCACCTCTGGAGACCAAACTGCCTCTGGGACGGCACCAGGGCAGTTTTTGGAGGAGGGAGAAGTGACAATTTTTTATTTTCCCTTCTCTAAAGCTAATTATTCCTTGGATGAGGTCAGTTTGGACAGTGCTCATCTGACCCCTGCTCTCTCTGTCCCTAGGAAGCCCAGCAAGTCTGACTCTCATGCCACTGCCACCCAGGGCCACTCTGCGAATTCCAGCCTGGAGAGGTACCTGCCGAAGGATGCCCTGACCCTCACACCAGGCTGTGCCAGGCACTGCCAGCCCAGGAAAGGCTTTGCTGGCAGCCTGGGGATGGTGGGCTCAGGGAGGAGGGATGCAGATGGACAGGGTCCAACTCACAGGTTGCCAGAGTACGCTGGGGTTGCTGAGAGCTTCTCTCCCTTCCTTTGGGCCTCTGTGGTGAAGGGAGTCCAGTGGTGCCCAGAGCCCCATTGCCTCCTCCAAGAAATCACCTCTGGATGGCAAGAAAGAGAGGCGGGTGCTGGGCTGGGTGAAGATGGCAGAGGCCAGACCCCAGCCCCTCACTGGGCTGTGGCTGGGGGTGTGGACCCACCACCTGGTCCCAGTCACTGGCCTCTGACATGGGGTTTGTCCTGCCAGGAGAGCCTCTGCTGACTCCAAGTCCTCAACCATCTCCTCCTCTTCCTCCCCACAGAAGAGACTGTCAGGGGAGAGGTAAGGAGGGAGTGCCCTGGGCAGCCTGGGGATGCTTTTACGGCCACCTTGGGGATGCCCTGACCATGAAGGGGGTGAGAAGAAGTGGCTGGGAGCCCTGATCCTGCCACAGCACTGGGATATTCCCTATGAGAAGCAAATCCTCCCATGGGGAGATTCCTGTTGGCTTCCAAGCGCTCTCATCGATGTGCTGGTGCCTGAGGTCCTGCCACCAGTCCCTGCCCCCTCTCTGGTGTCATCCCCACTGTTCTGTTCTGTGCCACTCCCAGGAGAGCCTCTGTGGGCACCAGCCTCTCTCCAGCTCCCACCGGCTCCCAGAGAAACTCCAGTGATGGCAAGGAGGAAAGGTAGGAAAGAGGAGGAAAGGTAGGAGAGACCCACTCCACTTCCAAGGGACCCCGGCAGGTCCCTGCAGCTGTGCCAGGACCCTACCACCTGCCCCTGTGCCTCTGCAGAGCCAACAGCAGCAAGGCCAAACCTGAGATGCCGCGAACCCCCACCAGCCCCTCCTTCTCTCCCAGCCCCTGCTTCCTGGCCCCCTGCTATCTCACGGGGGACTCAGTGCGGGACAAATGCATCGAGATGCTGACGGCTGCACTCCGCATGGATGGTGAGCAGTTCTGGGGGTGCTGGACCCCAGACTGGGCTGTTTCTCCTGTGGGACAGTCCTAACAGGAGCATTCAGCCCCAAAAGGAAAGAAAATTAGGTTGGTAGGGTCTCTGATAAGGGGGTTGGACATGAGAATTCATTTTTGTAAGGTTCAGGATGGCTAAAAACATGTATTTTAGGGATGGAATGTCTGGGGCAAGTACAGGGGAAGAGGTGGGATTTTTTGGGGGAGGTACAGTGAGACCTGGCTGGTTTCACACCTGAAAGTCACCCCTTAACCTCTCTACCCTTTAGATGACTACAAGGAGTTCAGTGTCAACTGTGAGAAGATGGCATCGGAGATTGAAGACCATATCCTTTGGGGGACGAGGGTCCCCAGGCTCCATCTGCGGGGGGGTGGTCGTACGTGGGCTCAGGAGTGGTGCTGGGGACAGGACAGGGTGACAGGGACAAGGACAGAAGGTGCCAGGCTCTGCTGTACTCGTTGCCTGCAGAGGGAGCCCAGACCACAGTTAGAGGATGCTGAGGCTGAGGCTGAAGCTGATGCTGAGCAAAGCATCCCCTGAGCACCCGCCTTCGTGTGGAGGTCTGTGTGTCCCCTCCAGTCCCCTCTAGTCGGGGACCTACCTTTATTCCCGAGGAAATAAATCCAAACCCAGCCAAAGCTTTTTCCTTGAGCTATAGGTGCCTGTGTCTCCTGCCAGACCCAGTCTGTCACAACATCCAGGCTTTGCCATGCTGGCAGGGATGGAGACACCTCTGCCCACCCCCAGCTCAAGGCCTGAGGTTCTCCTGGCAGCACCCTGAGACTGGAACCAACCCCAGGATGCTTCCCCTCCTGGGTGCACTTTTTAGTGCATCCCAAACTCTGTGCCCAAAACTGCTACATCAACCTGTCCATATCCCTGTTCTTTGGGGGGAGGGAGTAGACCGAGTCCTCTGCACCATGAACTTTTCTCCCAGCACAGGGCTCGGTGACAGTCCCTGAGCCCCACAACCTCATCTTGATGTTAGACATTCCCAGGCAATGCAAAGTCATTTTCCTCCCCACATCTCGAGCTGTGCTTGATCCTCCTGAAGCCAAGGATGGGGACACTTCCTGCAGGGAGGAAAGCCCCACTGAGATCAGCCTTCTCCATGTGACCATTGGCCCTGGTGACAGCACCACCCAAGCTGGCATGTCCCCACCTTGCCCCCTTGATTCCTTGACAGACCCCACATATCTTCCAGGAGCTGAAGAGCACAGACATGAAGTATCGCAACCGGGTGCGGAGCAGGATCAGCAACCTGAAGGACCCCAAAAACCCTGGTCTGCGGAGGAACGTGCTGTGCGGGGCCATCGAGCCTGGCCTCATTGCCCGCATGACTGCTGAGGTGGGCAGTGGGGTGCATGGGGCCGGTGCCCATGGATCTCATCCATGCTGCCTCCATGGTGCCCAAGTGCTGGGTCTTGGCTTGGTGCTGTCCACAGTGGAGTTGTCCCAGCACCTCCCCGTCCCACCCCAGTGCTGGATGAGGCACAGAGAGCATCGGGAGAAAGCTGGCAGCACTGCCGGGTCCCCTCAGAGCCCTACAGACCCCCAGCACATCACAGATCTGGCTGTGGGATGTCACACTGGCAGGAATTGGGCTGGAGTGTCCCCATTTGTCCTCCTCAACCAGGATCCACAAATCAGGCTCCTTGGAAGCCCAGTTTCCCCTGTGGGGAGACAGATCCCTGCAGGCAGCAGTTTTAGTTTGAGGATGGGGTGATTTTTTCGTCTGGGTGGGTCTGAGCCCTCCAGCAAACACAGAGAACAGGATTAATCCTGGTTTGGGAGAGGATGGGGAAGGTGTTGGACTGTGGTACTTGGCTGTGAGCAGAGCCATGGCCACACTGACCCATCTGGGCCAATGCCGGTGGCAGGAGATGGCCAGTGATGAGCTGAAGAAGCTGCGGAATGCCATGACCCAGGAGGCCATCCGGGAGCACCAGATGGCCAAGACAGGCGGCACCGTCACCGACCTCTTCCAGTGTGGCAAGTGCAAGAAGAAGAACTGCACATACAACCAGGTCAGGCCTGGTCCCCAGGGGACCCTGGTTTGGGGCACACCCAGAAGGGTCTCTGCTCACCCGGCGCTGCTCCGCCCCAGGTACAGACGCGCAGCGCCGATGAGCCCATGACAACGTTCGTGCTGTGCAACGAGTGTGGGAACCGCTGGAAGGTCTGTAACCATCTGGGGAGAGGCTCTGGGCAACCCAACCCTTTCCTAGCCTTCGGAGGTGGCAGAGCCCCCTGAAGTCAGGCTTTGGGTACTGGGTGAGGGCTCACCACCTGCCCTGGGCTCTGCTTCTTATGCAGTTCTGCTGACACTGCCGGCGATTGGGCTGGAGGGAACGTGGTGCAAGACAAGGTGCTGTGACACCGTATTGGGCAGCTGGGGTGGGGAGGAAGGTGGCAGGGTGGCACCAGTCCCTAAACCCCAGCTCTTTGTTCCCTTGCATTGGGCTCCCTCGAACATCCTTGGGAGCTGGCCTCCTGCAAAGTCAAGCTGACTGGAGAAAGTCCGTGGAAATTCAATGGTTCTTTCCCTGCAAATACCTGCCCTTTGATTGGGGTGTGCTGGGATCCCACTGGGATCAGACTCATTCCTGGAAAGGGAGACTGGTGCAGCCGGGGAAGCATGTCCTTCCCTGAGAGAAATCTGGACTTGGATGATTTGGGAGGAGGAGAGACATTGCCCCATGGACATGGGGCTGTGCCTGGGAGCTGAGGGTGGGAGAGGACCAGGTTTTAACCCAAACACCTTCTTCCTCACCTAAGTGCACACAGAGGGAGGACATGGAGGGGACAGGATGGTTGCAGTGTGTCCAGATGCTGTTGGGATGCCGCTGTGTCCCTCTGCTCTGTGACAAATGGACCATCCATCCTGGCTTGAAGGCACCGTCTCCCAGGAAAAAAGGAAGGATGGCAGGGAGAGGAGCGAGGAAAAGCCCCTCCAGCCAGAATAATAAAGGTGTGAACTATCTCTGCAGTACAGACTGTTTCCTAAGGGGGATCTGGGACTTCTGTCTCAAGTTTATAGCTCCCCAGCTTGAGCCTCCAGGTCCTCCCAAGATCCCTCACCAAATTCCAGCGTGTCTCAAATCCACCAGCCCCAGCCTGGGATATAACCATGGCTTGATGCTCATCCATCACCTGACTGGTAATTAAAGACCTTAAGGCTGGAGCAGTTCCCTGGCTTGGTCTGGATGCTGCAGGCTGGCCCATGGCAGGGCAGAACTTCCACCAACAGCTGGAAGGATTTTCCAGGGACAAGGCATCAGGGACCAGCTGGGAGACATCCCTTTGGCTACAGGAGTTGTGGCACCAAGCCCATCCCTCGTTACCACCAGCCTCTTCCAGCGGCAGTGAGGTCTGATGGGGATGCAGGAAGGTCATGGTGACCATGGATGGGGATGATGGTGCTGCTCCCATGCCTGCGTGAGCCAAAGGGTGAGAGCAGAGGACGGTGAAGCTGTTAATTAACTTACCGTTAATGTTTTAATCTTGGGCTGAGGTGTGAATTTTTTCACAGTGCCATTTCCAGCCAGACTTGGGTGCTAAACCCTCCGTGTTTGAGGGTCCTTGCCACCCCTGAGCCCCCTGAGAGAGTTCTCTGGGCTGTGGTGCTCATTAGAATGCTGAAGTGATTAATGAGCCTCCAAGGCAATTATTTATGCTTGTGACAGTGCGTGTGGCTGCAATTAAGGAATATAGTGGATTGTAGGGGATGAATAAAACATCAGTGTGACCTTGAGCTGTGAGGGGAGCACAGCAAGGGCAGGGCTGGGGCTCCCAGCTGTCCCTGGGGTGCCGCAGGGCACGTTTGCCTGGGACAAGGTTGAAATGGGGGGATTTGGACCCATATTTTTTTGCAGTCCAGTCTAATAAAGGTGTTTAAGTGATACCAGAGGGAGCTGGACTCCAAACATGTTATGATGGATCTCCTGGCATACTTCTCTGTCCTTCTGTCCCCTTGTGGACATGTCCCCAGAGAAAATGTCACCTGATTTTCCAGGTTCCCTGGGAAATCCCAGAGGAGGAAAAGGAGAGGCCAACTGGAGAGCTGGGAGAGCAGGGGCTCCACTGACATCCATGAAAGGATGTCCCCCCCACACACCCAGGGAGAGCTTTTCCACTTGCCTGGGCTGGAGGAGCTCATGGTCCTGAGGAATGCTCCAGCCTCTGGTACGGTGTGTGTCCCCCTGCAGCACAGTGGGTGCTACTGGGGCAGGGGACAGTGAGTGGCTCTCTGGTATGCAGCTCTTTACAGGCTCTGTTCCCCAGGCTGAGCCTCTGACCTGCTCCACAGGAAGGGCACAGACACGTGTGTGTGTGTGTGTGTGTGTGTGTGTGTGTGTGTGATTGTATTCAAAAATCCAATTCCCAAACTTTCAGTCCCAAACTGGGGACTAAGCCCCCCAGGATATCCTGCCATCCCCGCCCCACCCCTCAGCTCCAGAGGTCCCTGGAGCTTTCCCCTCTCTCCTCCCCAAATGATGGTCCCCTCCTACCCTTCACATCCCCCAGCCTGGCGAGGAAGAGGAGCAGGGAAGATGCCTGGCAGCTGCCCCTCCTGCCAGCACTCAGCTGTCTCTTCAGCTTCAGGGAAGTGGGCACTTCAGTTCTCATTTCTCCTCAGTGCTGGAGAGGTGGAACCATGGCTGCACCAGCAAATGCTAATACTGGTCCGCCCTGCTTTCTGCAGGCAGGAGGTTCAGACAAGAGCCCTCAGGGTCTCTGTCGCAGCTCCAGCCCAAACTGGGGCTGGTCGTGACCATGCAATGATGGAGAGGCCCTTACGGTCCCTGCCAGGGGTTGATTTACCCACCCTGAGGCTCCAGGTTTGGATGCTCCAAAGCTTCAGCAGAGGTTGGTGCCACTTCCTGCCTCTCCCTGCCTGTCTCTGCACGAATCACAGAATCGTTTCAGTTGGAAAAGACCTCCAAGATCATTGAGTCCAACTACTCTCCCACCACTGCCAAGCCTGCCACTAACCACCTGTCCCCAGTGCCGCATCAACACATCTTTTAAATCCCTCCAGGGATGGTGACTCCAATGAGATGCTCAGTCTTCCATCTGATGGAGTTTTTATATTCAACCTCCAACCTGCAACACTTTAAATAACCCCACAGAGTGTCCAACCCCAGCCAGACTTCCCCGTGAGGGGGCAGCCACTACAGATGCCACCAGACCACATCCCTTCTCCAGGGACTGCCCTCAGCCACCTCAGGGACACCCCGTTCCACAGAATCTGGCACATGGCTAGTTTTACTTTGCAATCCTGGCTTGCCCAGGGGTCACCCCTCATACTCCAGCCCCCACAGCTCACCCACAGCACGGGGCTTTGCCGCTGCCCTTCTCCCCCGCATTTTTCTAGCCTTGAGAAAAAAATCCGCACTTTGCTGTTCTGTGGTTTCCTTGGCAACCCCATTTCCCCATTCTCTCACTTTATGCATCTATAACTCCCCTGGTCCCGGTCACCAACCCCCAAAGCACAGTGGCAGGCCGCTGTGCACAGGGATGGAACGGGAGGTGGTGTGTCCTGTCCACCACCAGGATGGCTGGTCCTGGAGGGACCCTCAGCCAGGGATTCCCAAGCACTTGGGCTTCTTGGAAAGGAAGTAGCTGGTGGTGGTTCATGTCTCTGAATTGAATTGAATTAGAGCAGTTTTGTAGCTGGTCTTTACCTCTCTATGTGGGTCCTAGTGCTCCTGCTGTGCACAGGTTGCCCAGAGCAGCTGTGGCTGCTCCATCCCTGGAAGTGTCCCAGGCCGGGTTGGACAGGGCTTGGAGCAACCTGGGATAGTGGAAGGTGTCCCTGCCCATGGCAGGGGGTGGAACAGGATGAGCTTTAAGGTCCCTTCCAACCCAAACCATTCCATGATTCCATGACTGGCAGCCTCTGTGACAAATTGAGCGGATTCCCCTGCCCATTCCCATGTTTACTTCCAATCAATAGGTAATGATCCCTTAGGCACAGGCACTCGCTGCCTCCCCAGGCCTCAAACCCACATGCAATATTTAACTGGTGACAACCACAGGCTCTCGGCACGACTCACTTTGCCATCATCAGTAGACAGGATTCAGATCTCCTGGGAAAACTACCCATCACTCCCACCTCCACATCATGGCTGCTCCCATGGGTGATGTCATGGGGTGATGCTCAGCATGGTGGGCACAGGGCAAGGAGACAGCCCTGCTCAGGAATTGGGCTGACTTCCTTTAAAAAGCAGGAAAACACAGCACTGGGTGGTTTAAGGAGGGCAGAAATGATGCAGAGGGTGCTGTGTGGCTTGGGGGGAGTCCAGAAAACTCCCTGTGTCTTGGTGACCTGGGAAAGGTGCCAGATGTGCCCCCCAATACTTGGACTCCAGCAGCTCTTCCCCAAATCCCAGAAAGCTGGTCAGTACCCCAAAAGCCAAGCAGACCCTGCAGCAGCCTGGGACTTGATGCTAAGTGAAGGCAAGAGCTATAGAGACCCTAAAATTTTTAGGGAAACCTCAGCTGCTGCACTTACTTTGAGCTGTGGCTCAGCCAAAGCCTTCCAAACTTTGGGCTTTTTATTCAGCTTTTTGTTTTAATAAACCCCTAAGCACTGGTTTTCCTAAGCACAAGGTGCTGCCTCTGTTACAGGGGCAGGGGAAGATGGGGAATGCAGGACTTTGGGTCTGGATTCCTTAGGGGTGGTTGTCAAAGAATGCAGTGGTATGGTGGTCCCTAAAAACCTGGAGGAACCAGGCAGGAGTATCTGGCAGGACACTCCAGGCACTGAATGACACACAACACTGAAATAGGAAGAAAAAACTGCTGACCCTCCCAGTTCTGGTTCCAGGCCCAGGCTGGGATACAAATGGAATTTCCTTTCTCTTTCATTGTTCTGCCTTGATGTGAGTGATTCAACTGCTTTGGAGCAGCTCTGAAAAAATTAGTGATTGCCTGGGACAACCACATGATCCGTCCTGGATCTTCAAGCAAGCCAAAATACTCTGAGCAAAGCCATGGATTTGAGCTGACTGGGTATTTGCTTTGGGGTGTTTTTCCTGACAAAAAAAAAAAAAAAGGGAAAATCGGTTTTCATCTGCAGTGTTTGCAGTCCTTTGGAAGGAAATGATTTGTCAAGGTGTATGGCTGCGATTCTGCAGCCCAGGCTTTGTGGTGATTAAAAGCATCGAAAGAGCCCAAACTGGACCCAAGCTTTTATTTCTAAAGTGAAATGTGTTGCATGGAAAATTACAGAATATACTTTTCCTAAAGAAAATCCCGTGCCCTTTTGTTTCCTGGCCAAAGAGGTTTGCTGAGTCTGCAGAGCACTTTGATCTCAGCCTTCCTAAAATCACAGTGCTTGTCTTTAGCTGAATAGGCAGAGAACTGAGCAAAGATCCCCCATCAAAAGCAAAAATCTCTCCACGAAATAAAATTTTTCCTCACTTTCAGCTGGAATCATGCACACTCTTCCCTCTTACAGACAGGATGGAGGAGACACCAGGGAAAAAACTCCAATAAATGCTGTAGAACCCCCCCAACTCTCTCAAACTGCACAAATTCCCATCTCCTGTGCTTCCCACATCAGTAGGTTGACCTAAATATTGCAGAGAAAAAAAAAAACACATTGGCTTTTTTGCCTGACACTTTTTTTTCCTCCCTGCCAGGAGCTCTTGGGCGCTCAGGCAATTAGGAGCCGCAGATTAATCTTGAGTGATATAATGAAGTGCTGGGTGGCTGCAGGACAGCGCTAGTGAGCAGGGGGGGTTGCTCCACAGATTAACATGGTTTAGGACAGGTTTAGTGCAGGTAGAGCACCCAAGGTGATGGGAAAGAGGAGGGGCCTGGGGGGCTCAATGTGATATTCAGGCTCACCCCCACTCCATGATCCTCTGCATCCAAAGGCGTGGACCAGGCAGGGCTTGTGTTGCAGAGGAAAAATGTTCTGTGCACATTTTCTAGCCCTGATTTGCTTGTAATGTCCCCAAAGTATCTTTCCACCTGCTTTGCACCACCCCAGAATCTCCCAGGCCCTGGTCAATTATTTATTGAGGAAAAATGCCCCAGGAGGTCAGGTTGGACAGGTCCCAAGCTCTTCCCCCAGCCATATCTGTGCCCCCTTCCACAGTCACAGAATCACAGAGTTCTTGGAGTGAGAGGGGACCTTAAAACTCATCCAGTTCCACCCCCTGCCATGGGGCAGGGACACTTTCCACTATCCCAGGTTGCTCCAAGCCCTGTCCAACCTGGCCTTGGACACCTCCAGGGATGGGGCAGCCACAGCTTCTGTTGGCACCCTGTGCCAGGGCCTCACAACCCTCACAGGGAAGAATTTCTTCCCAATATCCCATCTATCCCTGTCCTCTGGCAGTGGAAAGCCATTCCCCCTTGTCCTGTCACTCCAGACCCTTGTAAATAGTCCCTCTCCATCTTTCTTGTCAGCTCCTTCAGGCACTGGAAGGCCACAATTAGGTGACCTCAAAGCCTCTTTTCCAGGCTGAACAATCCCAACTGTCTCAGCTCTTTGCCTTTTCTCCAAGGTCCCCAGAAGCCTGAAAGTTGAGAGTGGCTGGCACTGAGGGCCACATTCTTCCAACAAACTGCCTTGTCTTTCCAAAATGGGAATATAAATAGCTTGTCCTGTAACAATGCCATTACCCAGGAGTTGTGCCACCGCCGGCCACTCGCAGCAAGCCCATTACCCACAGCAGCCAATTAATTCCCGACTCTGGCAGGGGCAGCAACCATCAGGGAAGCAAATGCTAATTAATAGCACTGTGCAAAGCAGCCTGCCCAGGCATGCTGTATAATTAGTGAGCCAACTGCACTGGCCACAGTGCTGGGGCTATGGAGAAAGGGGCAACAGAGCAGCTGTGGAGGAGGCACCCGCTGCAGCTCCTGGCTATAACTCAGGATGAGGGCACAAATTGCACTGGGGAGATGTGTCATGCTGCCATCAGCGAGGCTGTGACACTCCACATGTCCTCACATCCCTCTGATCCCTACACCACCTTCCCTGGTTCAGCACCCATCCCTGCTGTCCCCTCAATGTGGTCCCTCTGCTCAGTCATTTTGCAGGTAAACATGACATTTCCTCGCGGCAGAAGAGATGTTTGGAATATAAAAGCTCCTGGTGGTGGGAGATGCAGAGCTCAGGGCGGAATCGTGCTAATGCCCTGACATCTCTGCCGTGGTGAGTCATCCAGGCCCTCCGAGGATCCCGGCTGTGCTTGGATACAGAGAAAGTAGAAGCACAAGGCAAGAGGGAAAATTGCTTCACTCGGAAGATATCTTGGTTACAGCAAGGAATAGAAATTGTGCCCTTGGCACCCACCCCCAGCTCTGGTCCCACAGCCGCAGGGAGGAGGGGGTGTTGTTCTGTTGGGTGGGCAAGAAGGGCCTCATTTATGGGAGAAATGGGAACAGTTAGCCTAGAACATTAAAGTTGTTAATGGAGTGCAATTATTAGTAGAAGGGAGGAGGATGGGTCTTTCCATCAGGCTGATGGGAAAAATCCACTCTGGGATTGGGAATTAGGTTGGAGCATCACCTTGAAGGTGGTTACAGGCAAACACTGCCTCCCTTCCTTCCTGGCAACATTGCTGCTTCGGTGCTCCCAGTCATCCTGCCACATCCATATGGATGTGTGTATGTTGCTTCTCAGTGGGGACAGGAGGGCAGCTCCTGGGAACTGTGGCCACCCCCAAACAAGTTTTGCTCCCTAGTGTGCCATGGGAGGCCAAGCCAAGAAGGGCAAGTTAAAAACCCAAACAATAAAAAAAATCCTTTATATCAACAACATTTTATCTAAGCCAACACCTCCCTGAGCCAGGGCTGCTCCTGACATGGCTCTGCCTCCATCAAACCTGGCAGCAGGAAGGGATTTACACATCAAACATCCTCTCCCTCAAACTGCTGAAGCTGAAACCTTGGGAGAGAGGAAAAAATCTGTTTCCAGCTGTTTTCCTCTCCATATAAATAAGTATCTATTGGCAGAGCATTTCCTTCTGCCTAAGGCTTTCATTGGACATCAGTTATTTAATATTGCTCTTTTAAATCCTTGTGTTTCGCTCTCAGCTGCTTCACCCGTCTTGGAGCAGGGTTGTTGCCACTTTGTGTTTAGAAAAAATATATCTATATTTAGATATGCAGACAGATAGCTGTGGAAGGAAAACTGTTCCAATCATTAAATCGCTGCTTTCAATTTTTCCTTATTACTAGTCTTCATTTAACCACAAGCCAGGCTGGCCAAGTGCTCCCTGGGGACAGCCCAGCTGAGCCCAGCAGGTTTGCAGCTCTAAAAGGGGTCTTAAGAAAAAACATGACCCCAATCTGATAATCAGAGAGGAAATCTTCCCTGAAAATGTCTTCCCAAAGCAGAGGCATTCAGGAAGGAGACAATGACGTGGCTGGAGTCTGTCCCTGGCTTCCTGCTAGGCTGGGATATTTTCAGAGAGGAAGAGTGGGAGAGGGTGGGAGGAAGATCCAGCACATTTGCAAGATACAGGGGATGAAAGAGGGGGTTTTGTGCCTTTCAGAAGAAGAAAGAAAAGAGGGAGAGAAATCACCTTCTCTGATCAGCTGTCTGAGCTTCTGCAGGCTGGAGAGGCTGGAGGAGGGGGAGCTGCCTTTGAAGCTGGAAGAGGCTGAGCACAGCAGCTTTTGCTGTCACTGCTCCTCTTCCTCTAGCTCTTTTCTGTTCCCTGTCCTCATCCTGCTTTGGGAGCCCACCCCCAGGATGGCCAAAGCACCCAACATTGGGGTGTCAGTGGTGCTCTCATGGCGGGGTACAAACACAGCCAGAGATCTCCTCTAAGACCCAGCACTGATGGGTTTCAACTCCTTTTCCTGATGCCTCTTGGGTAACACCATGACCATGGAAGAGCCATGACATCCCACCTGCTCTCCAGAAGCTCCCAGTGCTGATTGATGGAGTGGGAATGCTGGCAGAGGTTCTGTCCCGTGGCTTGGCATTGCCCCTAGCAGCAGGGAAGAAAGCAGGTGGCCGTCTTGGAAAAATACAGCATTGGGCAGCCACCATCTGTGGATGGATAGCAGCATGCCCTCCCTGGGCGCTCTCCCAAGGCCACTAGGACCGGACAGATGGTATCATGCTGGGCACTGAAGCAAAGCAAGATCCCCAGTGCTGATAAAGGGCTGGAGGAGGAATCCCTGGAGGCAGCTGCATCAGGGGTGGCATCACCAGGAATGTTCATCACCGACAAACAAGTGATGCTGTTGGCTTTTCTGCTGGAGATCCAACTCAGACAAGTCAGGGATGAGCTGGGTGTAAGGCAGACAGCTGGTGACCAAAGAGCTTTTCTCTGTCTCTGACCACAGATGCATCCAACCTGGCTCTGGCTGATTCCAGCTCCTGAGCCCTTCAGAGCTTGATCAAACTGTCAAAGAAAAATCCTGAGGTTTGCTGAGCTTTTTGGGATGAGCCCTGCCCCAGCATTGAGCCATCCATCACGCCTCCTGACATCCAGGACCAAAGCCATGCAGGTGAGGGATGCTGCAGCAAGATTCCCTGAACAACTCCTGCCTCCAGGACCTGCTGAGCATCTTCAAAACCTCCCAGGATCCTGTCATAAACCTGAGCATCACTTCGGGACCTGCTGCCTGTGAGCCCACACTATGAGGGGACACACTAGTCCCTGTGCTGCCCCCCAGCCAGGCAGCCGCCCCGCCCAAACCAAGCACAGGATATGGAGAGCTCCAAGATAACCAGGAAAGAGTCTTAATCACATGTTTAAAACACCATGTAACCACCACTGCTCCCATGCCATTGCTTCCTTGACCTCCACATCTTGGGTCCTGGCAGAGAATGACTGGCACAAAAACAAAAATCTGGTGGGACCTCATGCTCTTTCTGCAGCACCTGATGCCTCCCAATCCAAACCACCCAAATCTCAATCCTTCAGCCCCAAACCAAAACTGATCCAAACCTTCCTGTGCTTTTCCACCAGGTTTCCACTGAAAGGAGGTTTCCTGTCCTCTCCCAGCCCCAAACCAAATCATCCCATGGACTTTTGCAGGAGCATGAAAAAGTGGAGGGAAGACCTGGGGTCTGAGTCCAGAGCAAGAGGCACTGAAGCTGCGCTCTGTGATTTGGCACAGTTAGAGAGCAGCAGGATTGCAGCTGACCTGGATTCCCAACATCAAAGACAAGATCCGCTATCTCCCCAGCATCTCCAGAGTCCTCCAAGGGGGTGAATCAATAAGCTGAACAGCCACGTGTCCATCCCATCCTGGCACCGGCACCCAGGGCTGCGGGTGATGGCAGGACCATCCCCTCTGCGCTGTGGCTTGGAGCTAAAAAGCTGCAGAAAATACAACATTTATATGCTGAGAAAGAAACCTGCCTCCTCCATGATCAGGATGGTCGAAGGTGGCCTGGGGGGTTTAAGCCACATCTGGCGTGGGTCTAACCCCCATTGTGCTGGTACAGTAACAGACACTGGCAAATCTCTTGTCAGACTCACAGGAGACAGACAAACAGACCTTAGCCCTTGGGAAACCCAGCCCTAACACTCCTCTCTGTCCCTTGGTAGTGCTACGTGTCTATCCATGTGCACAGGGTCCTTGGCCCTCCATCATGTCATGACCAGCCCCAGGCACCAGGACACATGGTCCCCATGTCTCAGTCTCAAAGAACCTGCTCCCTGTCTAGGAAAACCCAGCCCCTCGGTGAGCCCAGGGGTCACATTGACACCAATTCCTTCCAACAGCAGCAAAATGCTTTATTTTTCCAGCCCGGTTCTGTCTGGGAGCAGCATCCCGCCCTGGATCCCCCCCTTTCCACAATGGTTCATTTATGAGATGACTCAGAGGCTGTTAATGCTCCCGACGCACATCGAATGGAAGCAGCACTGCCACCTCTGAGTGCCAGCTGAGGGGGGGCACAGTTCAGGCTTCCAGCTCCCCAAAATCCAGGGAGACACTGCCAATTCCCAATCAGTGCTCCACTGTCAGACAAAGGCAGCACAGAGGGGGGCAGTGGGGTGGTGAAAATACCTAAACAAGCAACAATCAGGGGAAAAGGCTCCTGTGGGGATTGAGTTCCCTGGGGATGGGGTGTGATGCCCGTCCTTCCTTCGCTGCCAGCACAGCTTGGTGCCCACGAGCCATTAGCTATTGCTGTCTCTCACTGCCACGAGGCCAGGCACAAGCCTGAGTGAAGGAAAAGGGCTCATTAACCCCTCCAATTAAATAATCATAAATTTGGAGGCATTTTTCATGGAAAAGGATGAACCAGCAGATGCACTCACCCTGTATTTGTAAGGAACCCCACTGCCCCAAGCCTTGGGTGGGAGCAGCGCGCTTGGGGCAGGCTGGCACCGTCACCAGCTCGAGCCCAGTGGTGGGACAGCCCCTCTCATGTCCCAATAACATCTCAGGGATACTGGTGGCATCACCCTTGAGACATCACCGACCTCTGGGAGAGGGATTGTTGCCTGCAAGGTGGTGAGCAGAGATTTTCCATCCAGCCTCTGGACTCAACTCAGACTCTGGCCATCGCAGTATGCAAACACCCTGTCCTCAGAGACAGCCTCTCCACACACAGTGCTGAGGAAATAAAGCTGCAAACCCCCCACCTCACATGCAGCCAAGCAGAATGGTGAGGCAGAGAAGAATCTCATCTAATTTTAACTCCCCTGACGGATGGGCTTTGTTCTTTGCAGCAGCTGCCCCGCAAGGTATGAAAACACTCAGATATGTTGACATGGGAAAACAAAACACACAAATCAGCCCATTTTCCTCTTCAAGGCCGATTTATCTGGAGCTGTCAGTGGAGGGAGGGGAAGTGATGAGCCCTGGGGAGATGGGGGAGCAGCCTGGACTTGCAGCTCGGTGGTTACCAGTGCGGTTGGGCTGATGCTCATCGAGCACCTGGTCCATTCTCTCCCAAGCCCCAAAACATCTCAAACCTACAGAAAACAAAGTGACATTTTCTGCTGCAATTCTCCAAGGTGCAATTCTGCACGTCCCAGCTCATCCTTATAAATGAGGGGAGCTAGATGCCAATGGAGCCCCCCTGCAAAGTGGTTCACCACAAGCTGAGCTCCATCCT
Source organism: Monarcha castaneiventris obscurior (assembly GCA_026261815.1). Classification (NCBI taxonomy): domain Eukaryota; kingdom Metazoa; phylum Chordata; class Aves; order Passeriformes; family Monarchidae; genus Monarcha; species Monarcha castaneiventris. The sequence continues at coordinate 1,831,137 of JAMPIT010000687.1, read as the reverse complement.
GGTGCCCCCATTGTGCTGACTACTTGGTTTTCTGAGTTGGGATGGGTGGGATCAGACCCTGGAGAATGGTGACAGCAGCTCAGGGTGAGGAGGGGAGGCTGGTAAATCCCTGCAAGGTAACCCTCTGCAAAGGTTGGTGCATCACTTCTATAAGGCGAAGGAAGGGGGAAGGATGGATGGATGGATGGATGGATGGATGGATGGATGGATGGATGGATGGATGGATGGATGGATGGATGGATGGATGGATGGATGGATGGATGGATGGTGCAAACACAACCCTGATCTTTTCACATGTTGTTTTCTGGGAGGTGCAGCACTTGCCTGGATTTCCAGCTTTGTGGGAGCCTACATCTCATCTCCAGTTTCCCATCTTTGACCTGGAAAATCCCATCAGCTCAGCCTGACGAGGCTCCTCCTTTTTGCACTGCCTCTGCTCTGCCCAGGTCTGCCTTGTTAGCCCAGCTCTTTCCCGCACCATGATCCCTCTCCCAGCTCCTGTTACACATCCTCCTTATTTTTAGGCTTAGTTCTATAGTTTATCATAGTTTTTATACAGTTTATCATAGTTCTATATCTGGCAGAGCTGCCCTGGCTCCCATCTCAGCAGAGGACACAGCCGTCCCAGTGTCACCAGAACTCCAGTGCAAGGCTCTCCCTAACAGTATCATGGCAAGGTGAGGGGCACTTAGAGAGTCTCAGTGTCCTTCTGAATTCCCAAAAATATTCATAGAGAACTCATCTCCCCTGTTTCTTCCTCCATTAACCTCCAGAGATTGCCATGGATTTTGACTGGAGTCCGGTCAGAGCAGATTCACAGCTCCTGCACATTATTTTTATGTCCATTTTAATTAAAACCAATAAATTCCAGAGGAGAGGGTCTTCTCACCATGAAATACACTGTCAAGTTTGCAGCTTCTGAGTAAATCAAAGCACCACCATTAGTGGCTCCAGCTGTAAATCCCCTTGGATGGACCTCAGCTCAGCAAGCAAAGGAACAACATGAATTGTGCTCCTCGACAGCCTCAGCATTGCTCTCACCACCTCAATTTGATATATTATTTATTTTTCAGGATGTGGGGGAGAACTTAAGAGCTAAGGCACTGCCACAGAGAATTTCCTAAGAGAAGCAATCCCCGCAGGAGAGCAGGACTCGATCCAAGATCACAGAATCACAGAGTGGTTTAGACTGGAAGGGAGCTTAAAGCTCATCCCATTCCAACCCCTGCCATGGCAGGGACACCTTCCACTATCCCAGGTTGCTCCAAGCCCCATCCAACCTGGCCTGGGACACTTCCAAGCATGGGGCAGCCACAGCTTCTATGGGCACCCTGTGCCAGGGCCTCACCACCCTCCCAGGGAAGATAAAGTGGCATCAATCAAACTCAGGATGCAGAGAGAATTCCCAGCACCAATGCTGGGGGTCAGGACCTCCCAGACCCACGAGGCTCCATACACTGCAATAGGATGATAATCTCCCCTCCAACATGCCTCCTCTGCCTCAGTTTTCCCAATTTTGAGAACTCCATCTATGGCAGCAGCTGGGCTTGGCAGCTGGAGCAGCAATAGCTGAGAGCAGGCAGATGAACACCAAAGCCCTTTAAAGATTTTCCATTTGTTTTATATGTCCACTGGGTTTATTTTTAACATTCCAACTGAAAAAAATTTATAAAGAAATGCTGTAGCTGAGCTGAGAGGATGTGTTTGCTGGAACCTGACAGGATGATTAGTCTTTTGCAGATAACCTATTGGAAAAGGGCCAGTGTGGGGGCTCTGGCCATGCCAGGAGCCAAGTGAAGGGATGAGTTCTCTTCCAGAGAGCTCCTCAGCCACGCTAAAAGCTATTTTACACTCCCCAATCTGATGTTTCCTTCCCGCTGGGAGAGATCAGCAGCCGGCCTGCGTCAGACCCTTGGTCTGGGTCTGGGAGGCTGTTTTCACCCAGGAAGGTGTTTAAATCCTGTATTCTGGATCACACACAGGTGCAGGACACTCCCCTCTGTCCTGCCTAGGCTTGTAAAACCATTGCTGGAATGGGAACACCCTCCAGGTAAGGAGACTGATGCATCCAAAACGCAGGACCCAAGACATTCTTATTAAATCTATCCCTGTGCTCCCAATTCCTGCCTTTACCCATCCCACCAGCCCTGTGGGACAAAGCCAGGACCATGGCCACCTCCCACCATGAGGACAGAAACCCACAGCACACTGTTCCTGCCTCCCTGCTCAGTGGCCCTGGAGCTGGTTACCATCTGAACCATGGGATGAATGAAAAGCCATTAATTCCCTCCTGGGCGTTTTTATGAGGCTCCTGATGAAATGTCTGGATGCTTCAGCACTGCAGGAGTTTGATGCTGGCAGAGCTCTGCGCAGACCAAATATGCCATCTCCAGGGTTGAACAAGCTGCTGGCCTCTCCTCCATGTCCTGTGTCCCCTCCTCAGTCCCTCTGGAGCCAAATGTACCCAAAATTGTAGCAAATCATCCTCTCTGAGCCAGCTCTGTCCCAGGGCACAGAACAATGAATTAATGTATTCCCAAAGCAAATAGGAGCTGGGGACACCCCAAATGCAAGTGCCCACAGCCTCCACATCCAGTGGGTCCCCAGAAAAAATAAGGCTCCTGCCTCTCAGCTTTGCAGACCCTGAAAAGGGGGAGCCTTGCCAGAGGATGGTGGTCCTGCCCCATGGCTGGCAAGGATCCTTTGAAAGGGGAGGGTGACCCTTAACATCCCACAAAGCCCAGCTCTGCTAAGCAGGTGCTGCTGCTAGGTCTGTGTTTGCACCTTCACTCTGCAGCATCTCCCTAAATCCCTTAGCCTGCAGCAGCATCCCTCTTAAGCCCCCCAGGAATCCTCTTTAGCCCCCCCTCCCCCAGCATCCCTACTTACTCCCTTCCAAGAATTCCTCCTAAATCCCCCTAACATTGCTCCCCAAACCCCTCCTCAGCATTCCCGCATCTTTCTCCCCCCAGCATCCCGTCAATTCCTTCTCTCATCCCACAGTATCCCTCTTGAATCTCCCTGCAACATCCTCCCAGACATTCTCAGCACCCCTAAACCCATCCAGCACCCCTCTAACCTGACAACACGTGGTGGTGAGAGTGAAGGAGAGAAAGAAAAAGCAGAGGGCAAGGGGGAACTGGAGACACTCCGGTTTTGCTTTGTGGACAAGGGGGCTGTTTGTCCTCCTGCTTTCTTACGGACAAAGAAAATCCAAAACAGTCATAGCGCCGGGATCTATCGCACTCCCCCTCCAGTCCGGGAACCCCCAGAGGCTCGGGGCCGCCCCCGAAGCCTTTGTCGCTCCGTGGATGGGCGACAGGTAGGGACGGGGGGGAAGGCAGGGACCGGGAGGAGCTGGGGGGAGAGACAGGGATTGGGGTTGGTGAAACAAGCAGGGAGGGGAGGTAGAGGCAGGCGTGGGGGAGAGGGGGTGCTAGTAAGGAACTGGGTGGTGGGAAAGGAGGCAGGGACTGGGGAGAGCGGGGGTCAGGCAGGGTCTGAGAAGACAAGAACCGGGTGGAGAGGCTGGCAGGGATGGGGAGAGAGAGCGACAGGCTTGGGGAAGGGGGGGGGGGCGCGCAAGGAGGGATCTGTGGGGGAGGAAGGGAGGAATGGAAGCATGGGGCGAGGCAGGCAGGGATAGGGGGAAAACGGGACCCTGGAGGGAAGACAGGGACCTGCCGAGTGTAGAAAGGCAGGCAGGGTCCTGGTGGAGGTGGAGGAAGGCGGGGACGGGGGGGACAAATAGGGGGCAAGGGGGAGAATAGCAGGCAGGGATCTGGGGAGCAGGCAGGGAGAGGGAGGGCTGCGGGCGGGAGGGCTGCAGGCGGGGGGGCGGGCGGGCGAGCAGGGCCGCCCCCGGCCCCACGTGGCTTGGGGGACACGCGGGTTTATAAAGCGTTCCCGGCCCGCGCGGGTGCGGGAGGCGGCGGCGGCGGCGGCACCGGCCGGGAGCGGGGCTCGAACCCTCGGCGCTCGGATGCGCCCGGCGGTTCCAGCGGGGCCACGGCCGCCCGCGGGCCATGGAGCTGCCTGTGGATGTGACCATGGATGTGCCCGCGGAACTGCCCTCGGTGCTGCCCACGGCCACTGCCACCCCCTGGGGCAACGACACCGCCTGGGCCCCCCTGCCCGGACACGGGGTCAACGACACGGGCCCGCAGAGGGCCAAGAACGCTACATCCATCCTCATCGCCATCGTCATCACTGCGCTCTACTCCGTGGTGTGCGTGGTGGGGCTGCTGGGCAACGTCCTGGTCATGTACGGCATCGTCAGGTGAGAGCTGGGCACCCCGGCCGCTGCCCACGAGGGGTGGGGTGTGTGCAGGGAGCGAGGGGGCACTTTGGGTGAGTGGGCGCCCAAGTGCGAGAGCACCGATGGAGCCAAGGTGTGCCAGGGGTGAGTGTGCAGCACATGGAAGGTGTGAGATGTAACACTGAGTGAGTGTGCACCAGGAGTGGGTGTGCACCAGAAGGGAGTTTGCACCAGGGATGAGTGCATGCACCAGGAGGGAGTTTGCACTAAGAGAAAGTGTGCACAGGGGTGAGTGTGTGCCTTGTGCCAACCAGCAGCAGAAGTAAGTGTGCACCAAGAGTGAGTGTGCACCAGATATGAGTCTGCACTGGGTGTGAGTTTTCCCCAGGTGTGAGTGTGCTCGGAGCATGAGCCAGCAGCAGGAGGAGGGTTGGGTACGCATCGGCTGCTTGTGCGCAGGCAGCATCGAGACGGTTGTTCCTGACGGGTGTGATGTGTGTGAGCAGTGTGTGTGCAAGCTGTGCAAGTGGGGGGGAGCACAGGTGCTGTGCGAGGGGTGAGAGCAGAGGCCACGTGTGCCTGGAGCAGCTCGGGTGGTGCAAGGGAGCTGTGTTTGGGGGGCACAGACATACACAAGCGGGTGCCCCTTGTCTTGTGAGGCAGAGAAGCTGCAGGGCTGGTCACACTGTGGGCTGGGAGCTGCCCTGTTTGCAGGGTGGGTCCAGACCCCCACTCCAGCCAGGGGCTGGTGGGCTCCCACTGCTGCGACCCCACTCCATCAGTGGGAATTACCCACCCAGCCCATTCCCAGTTCCTTCTTGTGCCAGCACCTCCTGCAGCTGCCTCACCTCTGTTTTTCTTTAACAAAGAGCAGAAACTGCATGTCCCAGCCCCATCTCCCACAATGAGCTGTCCTCTGGTCCCCTCAATGTGGGGTACCATCTCCAGCAGCAGAGAGACCCACTTGGGCTCCATCCAAGACCTTGGCACCTGTGGGGAGGCTTTCCCTGGGCAGAGAGGGGGTCTGTGGGGTCTCTGCACCCCAAGACAAGCAACATGACCCAAACGTCACCCATTTTAAAGATGGGGCATGGCAAGATGCTGCTGTATCCAGCCTGGCACTTGTGCTGAGGTACAAAATCTCATCAGTCTCTTTGTCCGAGCCACTGTTTGGTCCTGCCTGGGTAAGATGGATTGACATGGAAAATGGGACCATAAAGCCAAATCTTGCAGAGCACAGGACCAGTGCCAGCAGTGAGGGCTGACAGAGCCCCTCCGCAGCCCTGCCAGCAGCAAAGGATGGAGCTGTGCTCACAGTCACACTCTGTGAGGGCACAGACCCCTACACCTCCCACCTGACAGGAGGGAGCAGAAGGGTCTCACTAGGTGCCTGGGCTTCACAGCCACCCCCTCTGCACTGGAGGGGGCTTGGTCCTGGTGGTCCAGAACTTGTGGGGTAATCCCAATTCCCATTGCCTCAGGTGGTGCTGTAACCCCAGCTTGGCCAAAACCCTAGAACAATACCAGAGCTGGTGGCTGGATTTAAACAAAGCCCCCAAAATTCACATTTTTAAAACCATTTCCACCCTCCTTTCCCCATGCCTTTCAGTCCATAGCTATTGTTATGGGAGGTCAGCATAGCGCAGCACTGCCTGCACACAAATAATTGTGGTGACTCACTGGAGGGAAGGAAACCATCCTGAAATGTGTCCATGAGCCACCCTGGAGTGCCCATCACCCTGGTATCAGGCTCTGCTGCCCCTGCTCCCCACTCTCTGCGGGGCTCTGCTGTGTGTTTTTAACCATCCAAGAGGGTGGGCAATGGGGAGGGGGACGGGGGCGTCACTCACTGACCTGACATGACCCCAGCAGGATTTTTCATCTACTCGAAGTCGCATTAAAAATGAGTCCTGGTCTGAAAAAGCAAATGGAGGTAATTGCAGCAGAGACAGATGCCATGAGTGATGTCAGGGTGAGGGATGAGTGTTCTTAGACCCCCTCCAGGTGGTTCTGCTCAGAGAGAAGAGGGAAGGCATTTTAAAGAGAGTGATTTCATATGCAAACAACATCCTCCTATTTTACTCACTGTGTAACTGCACATTAGCCAGGCTTTAGCAAGCCTGACAGATCCACAGATCCTATCACCACAGTTTCTAGCCCCCATTTTCCAACTGATGATGGAATTTAACACAGAATCACAGAGTGATTTGGCTTGGAAGTGACCTTACAGACCATCTTGTTCCACTATCCTGCCATAGGCAGGGTTGCTTTCCACTAGACCCGGTGGCTCCAAGCCCTGTCCAAGCTGGCTTTGAACACTTCCAGGGATGGGGAATATCTCTCATGAAATGAGCAAATATCATCCTCCAAGCTCCTGGGACAGGAGGGGCTGTGGGGACATGTGCCTTCACCCCTTCCATGGTCAAAGCCACATGGAGTTTCCCAGGGGTCCTTGTCAGAGTTCCTCCATGTTGTCAGGGTTTAGGCCAGGACTAGGGGAGACCTGTGTCTGTGCAAGAAAGGGCTATGAGATGGGATCAGCTCAGATTTGGACATCACTGCCAGGGAGATTCTGGGTGTTTGTCTTATGGTCTTCTCCCAGTGCCACCTCCCAGTGCCCTTGGGATCCAGGCAGTCTGGAAGAACAGCTGGAGCACATCCTAGGGGTCAGTGACCTCAGGGACTACACTGAGTTTGCCACAAAGTCCACGAGTGCCAGGAGCTGGCAGATGCAGACACAGGACCCTGATGCAAAGCTCTGTGAATGGACACACCATGAGCTGAGCACAGCCAAACCCCAAATAAATCCCTCTCCAGAGCAGCCAAACCCACCCTGGAGAGAGCCCAGCACACCCAGCACCCACCCCACTCCAGCTCTGACCAGCACTGCCATTCCCACTGCATTGTCAGATGCTTTTAAAAATACCCGTGGAAGCAATTTGCAGCTTTGAGCTCAGGGCTGCAAGTGCCCTCATCCCCACCGAGCCCATCAGCCCCCCACCAGCTCCTACGAAGGCTGCAAGGACAGCTGGGTGCAGGCTTTGTCAAGCCAGGCTCTTTCAGGCGGCGGCTTTTAGCAGCTCCGGGAGTTTTTCTTTCACTTATTATTCACTTTTCTTTCACTTATTTATTTTCCAAGAGGTTTGGAGAGGGGGTCCCTACTTGGGAATCGAGACTGGAATGCAGAGCTGCCCTGTGCTTGCCCTATCTCCTCCCATCTCTTCTCTCCATCAACACCTCCCACATTGTTCCGTTCGAGTGCATAACTTCCCAATCAAGGCACTCACTTAATTGCAATGGGTTTGGCAGCCTGGGGAGCTCCATCAGCAGCAGTGGACGGTTTGCTCTAATGTGGGCAATAAACCTCTTTTCTGGAGCAGCAGCTTCATTTGCAGCTCAGGAGGGTCACCAGGATGGATGCCCCACCCTGTGCAGGGGGTTGAAACCTCAGAACAAGCCTGGAAGGTGCTGCATCTTGCCCAAAACCCCAGTGCTGGAGGCTAAATTACCATCCTTATTATCCCAGTCATTCCCATCACCATCCCAAGTCATCCCCATCATCCCAGTTAAGTCCTTCATCATCCAAATTATCCCCATCCTCATCCCAGTTATCCCCATCCTCGTCCCAGTTATTCCCATCATTCCAGTCAAATGCATCATCAGAGTCAACCCATCATCCCAGACATCCCAGTCATCTCTATCATCATCCCAATCACCTTTATCCCAGTCATCCCTGTCACTGCTTTGCCCTCACCAGCCCCATTCTGCCTGGGGATGGGTGACAGCTCCAGCCCTCCAGTCCCCCACCCCTGGCACATCTCGCAGGGGGTTAGGAAGTGCTTACCCAGCATGGCCAAGCATATCTGACAGACCATGGAAGGAATAACTGGTTTTTTACCATTTTACTCAAAAAACAGAGACCAAAGACATGTGAATCTACCCGAACTGACTGTTTGTTCACATAGTAGAGGCAAAACCTGACAATACCACAAATTCTCAGCTTTTTGTTTAACCTGGAAGGAAGCTTTTCTGCAAAAGCGCTTGGAAAATAACACTAAAGAGAACTGAAAAGGACTTTTCAAGGACAAGGCATTTTTAATGCCATATTTAAATTTTTTAAAAAAAGCTCAGCTTGAATATTTTCACCCTTGGGCAATGGGCTGCCATTTGCAGCCATGGTGAAGGAGACGGGAATGCTCTTGGAGCTGGGAGCTGTGTTAAGCTGCTGTTTTCTATTTTTTTCCAGAGAAAAATGAGTTTTTTTGGCTCCAGTTCCCAGTTCTAGCAACAGTGATATCTGGTGGGTCTCTGTCCCCACCAATACACTCTCCTGACCCTGCTGAGATGGAAAAAGAATAAAGGGAAGAGATTGGGTACCACCATCAATCCCAGGAGCCTCTTTCCCACACCAGCCTGCTGTTCAGGACTCCAGCCAGGGCAGGACCACCTGAGATGGGAGCTACTCAATCCCCCCCACCTCAATTTACTCCATGTGACCCTGACATGTAATGAGCTGTGCCAATTATCACAGAATCCTGGAATGGTTTAGATTGGAAGTGACCTTAAAGCCCATCTAATTCCACTCCCTGCCATGGGCAAGAACACCTTCCACTAGACCAGGTTGCTCCAAGCCCTGTCCAGCCTTGGACACTTGCAGGGGTGGGGCAGCCACAGCCTCTCTTGGCAGCCTGTGCCAGGGCCTCACCACCCTCACATCTGATCTAAACCTGCCCTCTGTCAGTTTAAAACTGTCTTACCCCTATCACACACATTAGAAGTCACTTTCTTATCTATTTTATAAGTACTCCAAGGAAAACAATCTTTTCATCCCAGCAATGAAGGGGTCATCTCCCCTCTTCGTGCCCTACCCCAGTGCTGCTACAGGCAGATTAGCCATGCACAGAGATGGTTTTGTACAAACTGACCCTGCTATTAATTAATCTAAAGAAACTTGGGACTGGGGAGGATGCTCTGAGCAATGGATATTTGCTGGAAGGGAGCCCAGGAAGAGTTGGAGCTGCTGGTGTAGCCCTGCAAAGAGCAGGGTCTTCCACAGAGCTGCTCCCACTCCACACATATTGCCCTTTGGGGGTGCTCAGCCGATCCCTCAGTATCTATTTCCAAGCCACCATGCCATTCAAAGCATCCCTTGGTCTGACCAACACTTGCAGGATGGGAGGCTCCTGGGACAGACACACACACACATCCCTGCTGCTCTGGCATCTGCCATAACTTTGACTCATCCCTTCAGGAAAGGTTTGGACATGAGGGACCAGGCATTTCTCTTGCCATGGTGTGACAAGAACCAGAAGCAGAGCCAGCCCTTGCCAAATGCCCTGAGGGACACAGCCAGGCTTCCCCAAAGGCTCTAGAGCTCCAGGCTGGCTAATTGGGCTGCTTCCAGATGGCCTGTTTCCGGGGGTAATCGATCCAATTTCTGCAAGCAAACTTGACAGGGAAGCAGGCTGGATAATCACAATTTACTGGGTGGAAAATCAGATGAAGGAGGGTTGAGGGGATAAAGGACATTGTGCAACTGGTTCAGGGAAATGGAGCAAATCAATCTCATTGGAGAATTGACTTCTCTGGAAAGTTCTTTATTCCTTTGAATAAAAGCAGGCATGGGATGAGCGTCCCCTCCCTGGTCAGGTGCAGGAAAGCCACCGTGGCAGGGGCCCAGCCATGCTCTGCAGGTCCCAGCTCAGCACATGTGAACATCATCCCCTGCTCAGGTACCAGGATGTGGTGTGTAGCTCCCTGCCCATGGCTGGGAAGTGGAATGAGATGAGCTTTAAGGTCCCTCCCAACCCAAACCACTTTGTGATTCTGTGATTTTATGACTTCAACACACAAGAACACAAGCATAGAATCATAGAATGTCTTGGGTTAAAAGGGGCCTTAAAGCTCATCTCATTCCACCCCCTGCCTTGGGCAGAGACACCTTCCACTAGACCAAGTGCTCCAAGCCCCATCCAACCTGGCCTTGGACACTTGCAGGGATCCAGGGGCAGCCACAGCTGCTCTGGGCACCCTGTGCAAGGGCCTCACCACCCTCACAGGGAAGGATTTCTTCCCAACATTCCATCTAATATCCTGTCACTCCAGGCTCTTGTAAAGAGTCTCTCCCCATGTTTCTTGTGGGCTCCTTCAGGAACTGGAAGGCCACAATTAGGTCACCCCGAAGCTTCTCTTCCCCGGGCTGAACAATCCCAATTCTTTCAGCCTTTCCTCATAGCAGAGGTGTTTCATCCCTCTAGCCAACTTGGTGGCCTCCCCTGGACTCGCTCCGACAGCTCCATGTCCTTCCTCAACGTGCTTCCTGGTGCACCTGGAAAGTTGCTGAGCACATTGGTGCTGCAGAAAGGCCTGTCACAACACATACTTTTGCCTACCAAGGCTGGTGTCACTTCATGAGCAGCCAGGCTGTGCCCCCTCCTCATCACATCAAGTGCCCTGACCACCTGTAACATCTCCCTTCTCTGCCACCCCCAGGTACACCAAGATGAAGACAGCCACCAACATCTACATCTTCAACCTGGCGCTGGCTGACGCACTGGCCACCAGCACGCTGCCCTTCCAGAGCGCCAAGTACCTCATGGAGACCTGGCCCTTTGGGGAGCTGCTCTGCAAGGTTGTGCTCTCCATTGACTACTACAACATGTTCACCAGCATCTTCACTCTCACCATGATGAGTGTGGACCGCTACATCGCCGTGTGCCACCCAGTCAAGGCCCTGGACTTCCGCACACCGGCCAAAGCCAAGATCATCAATGTCTGCATCTGGGTGCTCTCCTCCCTCATCGGGGTGCCCATCATGGTCATGGCGGTCACCAAGTCAAAAGGCAAGTGGCTCTGGGGACACATTCCCCTCCTCTCCCATGGGTCCATCCCAGGGGTGACCTGGCAAACTTGACCTCTGGTCCTGTAGCAGATTTGTGGTCAGTGGTGGGCACCTGTCCATGACACCATAAATGTGCCCTGTCTTGGAAAAAGCATTGTGGTGTTGTTCCTGTCTTGGAAACTGTCCCAGAAATTGTCCTCCTTTCCCCTTAAGGGTAGGGATGCCAAACCTTTCCCCATCTCCAGTCCAACCAGTGCCTCTCCCCAGCTCCTGGAGTGCAAATCAGGTGCCTAAAAACACCCCCAGCGATATTGCAAAGTCTCCAAGTGGCCCACACCAATATCTGCAGCTCCTGTGTGGGGATGCTGGCCCTTGGCTGCTAGGGAAAGCTCTGGGCATCTCGAGGAAGTGGACAGATTTCAGTGGAGGGTGACATGGGGATGTGTCCACCATGGGGGCTGGGAGAAGGTAGGATTGACCTTGAATGGCCCAGGAGGCTCTGCAGGGAAAAGGTTCCAGGGTCACTGCACCCACTGCATCCCCTCAGCGTCTTGTGGGCAGGGGTCTGATGGCACAGAGCTCCTGGGGAACCTCTGCCAAGAGCAGACAGGTAAGAATGCATCTTCCTGAGGTTTTAACAAGCCATGACTGAGCAGAAGGCAGAATATTCTCAGCAGACACTCCACCAGCTCCCTCTTTGACCCTCCTCTCTCCTACAGATGGGATGGTCCTGTGCACTCTCCAGTTTCCTGATCCTCCCATCTACTGGGACACCGTGACCAAGATCTGTGTCTTCATCTTTGCCTTCCTGGTCCCCATTTTGGTCATCACCATCTGCTACGGGCTGATGATCCTTCGCCTGAAGAGCGTCCGGCTCCTCTCAGGCTCTAAGGAGAAGGACCGCAACCTACGGCGCATCACGCGCATGGTGCTGGTGGTGGTGGCAGCCTTCATCATCTGCTGGACACCCATCCACATCTTTGTCATCGTCTGGACACTGGTGGACATAGACAAGAAGAACCCCTATGTGGTGGCCAGCCTGCACTTCTGCATCGCCCTTGGCTACACCAACAGCAGCCTCAACCCCGTCCTCTATGCTTTCCTGGATGAAAACTTCAAGAGGTGCTTCCGAGAGTTCTGCCTGCCGTTCCGAGCCCGTGTGGACCAGAACAGCTTCTCCCGTGCCAGGAACACCACGCGGGAGCACATCTCCACCTGCACCCCTTCTGAAGCCCACAACAAGCCAGCATGACTAGAAGTGGGCAGCCCCCAGCGGGGCTGCCGGGAACACGGAGGAGACGAGCTGCGCTCAGAAGTCACCCAGGTCACCACCACAGAGTTCTAGCAGAATGGTGGCCTGGCCGCTGCTCGGTAACACTGCTGGGTTTGCAAACAGACTGACTGCAAAAACTTTTTTCATCCTGGGAAAGAAGAGTGGGACAATTGGGACTCACCAAATGATGCAGGGAGAGGACCAGAACAAGAGGAAACTTGGGCAAAGTTGCTCCACTGCTGCTACCACCTCAACCAAAAAAACCCAGCAAGGGCTGTCACCCTCCAACACGTGGCTCTTGGCAGAGCCCAGGGCACCAAGACTGCAATGTCCACATGCTTCTCTTCCTACATGGGCCAGGATGACACCACAGCCCATAGCAAGAGTGGAAACACTCCCATGGCAGAAGGGAACTGTGTCAGGAGGTGATCATAGGATCACAGAATCATTCAGGTTGGAAAAGCCCTTCAAGATCATCAAGTTCAACTGCTCTCCCACAACTACCAAGGCCATCACTAGCCCGTGTCCCCAAGTGCCACATGCACATGGTGATGGTTAAATCCCTCCAGTGATGGTTACTCCACCACTGTCCTGGGCAGCTGTGCCAGGGCTGGAAAACCCTTTCAGTGAAGAAATTCCCTAATATCCAACCTAATCCTCCCCTGGAATGACTTAAGGCCATTTCCTCTGCCACATCATAGGACCTTATTCCATCCCCCTCTGAGCTGTGTCCAAAAGACAACCAGAGATGGGAAGAGAAACTTATGCCACTTCAGAGACACTGTTTTCAAAAAGCTCCAGATCCATTGTAAAAATTCTCCTGGAGTCCTTCGAACTGGCACTGCTCCCAGAGAAAACTTTCTACTGTTAATGTCATTACTGTGTTATTTAGAGACCTCTGACTGCAGCTAAGGCTGCCCTGGACATGGATGTGATGCTGGGAATATGGATATAGCCAGGGTATGAAGCAGGGCACGTCTGAAGATGACCCCATGTCCATGTGCCAATACCAAATTCCCTATGCCCAGCATCCATCAGGGTGACAGGGAACTGATGAAATCATTAAGCCGAAGAAGAACCTCATTAAGGGAGTAATTTGTAGGAACTCGAGTTGTTTCTTGCAGTGCTAAAGTAATTGGGATGGAATAACAGGCTGCACCAAGGGCTCTCCCTCCCCTGCCCATCAGGAGAAGGATGAACAACAGCACTGCCCAGATTTCCATAGCAGAGACAAAAAGGGTAGGATGGGGTTGAGGGGGTTTTTTTAGAAGATGACAAAAATATCACCTCCCTTTCACAATTCCCCAAGCAGGGACAGAGGTTGTGCAGACACCAAGAAAGCACCCACAGCCTACAAGAGGCAGAGATGTGGGGATTTCAGCTCTCATCTGGATGGAACAGCATCCCTCCAAAGGGATGGCTGAACTCCCAACTCCCAATGCATCCTGCAAGAACCACTGTCCAAGGACCTCTTGACCACATTATCTGCAGCTGAACAATAACTGGTGGGTTTTCCTGCTCCCTGAATCCCCCTTCCAGCCCTGCACCACATTCATGAGCCACCACTTTTCCTTCCCCTCATCTTCCCACTGTCATTGCTAGGCACTCAGACAGCCAAAGGAGAAGGATGCTTGGAGGAAGTGGTAATAGCATTGAGAGAACAAATTGATACAGCTGGAGGAAGCAGGCACCTGGGGCTAATGGGCTGGATGCAGAGCTTGGCTTGTGTCTGGTTTCTCCAGTGGTATCAATTTAGGCTAATAAAAGCCATTAACTCTCCTCACCAGCCCCACCTTTCTCCAGAACTGTGGAAATTGCAGCCCTCCTCGTTAGAAAGATAGAGCCCGCAAGGCAGTCAAAACCAATTTCTCTTTCAAAGGAATCAAATAGGGTGAAATTGCCCATTAGGGTCTCAAATCAATTGCGTCGATGCACATGAATGATCCTCCCCGTCTGCCTGCACTGTGTCAATGTGCCACAGGCAAAAGCCTCTTTCTCAGTGCTGCATCCACTTGGACATCTTCAGGTCATGTCCAGGGCTGCTCAGAATCCCTTTGCAGGCATGAATGGAGTCCTGGACTACTGGTATGGCCGTGCTTTGGCTCTTCACCTCCGCTACCACAAGCCCAGCTGCTCGTGGAGCATCAGATAAGGGAAAGCACAACCAGTTCCAGGGCAGGAATTGGAGGAAATCCCTAGGGTCACATAAAGCTGAGCTTCAGCTCTGTGAGAAGAGGGACTAAGGTATCCAGAAGGAGTTGGAGACCATCCTTCAGCTCTCCACCTCTACCCACCCTGGGCCAGAACCCTCAGCAGCATGTGGTGGGTTTGGAGCTGGTTGATGGCAGGGTGGCCATGGTGGGATTTCAGGATGTCCCACCAGGCTGGATGCTCCTGCAGGGGTGGGATTTCCCATGCTGTGAAGCAGGACATTTTGGAGTTCACTCCAAGCTCCAGCATAAAGCTGAATTCCAGCTTGATCTCTCAAGTTGTGTGGTACCCCTAAAACATGTGATGACCCCACACCAGTGATGTCTTCAAGCTGTCTTAGCCAGTGCCTCAGTGTCCCATTAAAACCAAACCCATGTTCAAGGCTGGGAATGGCACAACAGAGAGCAGTGTTTCCCACAGCAGCACAGGGAGGAATGGGGGACACAGGGCAAGTGAACCCCAGCATCAGGGATGGAGCATCCTTGCCCTGGCACAGCCCCATCGAGGATATGTCATTTTGTTGGAGGGAAGGGGGCAAGAATGCCCCCCCACCATGAGTGCTGGGAGCTGCAGGTTGACTTGGGGCTTCATGAGCAACTTGGCCACCCCACAAAACTCATTCCCCGCTTTTCCTAAACCCACAGGGCCTTTGTTTTCATCTGCTGAATTCCCAGCCTGCTGGAAAGTGTGACTGCCATGGCCTTAAAGCGGGTTAAAAGGCTTCAAGTCATTACTTTTTAAAATGCCACCATGCTTGGGCAGAGCTTGGAGCCCAGGACACAGCAAAGAGTGTAGCTTTCCTGAGCTTCAGGTTTGCTGACTTAAAGAAAGACAGAATATTCCTGGGAAAAATAGGTGGCAAGCAGTATGCCAGAGCATATGGGGTGACATGGACCTTGATCATCCATTCCAACAGCATCCCAGCAGGGATCTGGGGGATGATCCAGCTTCTTTCCACCTAAAAACCAGCTACTCCAGCCCCTCATCTGGGCTGGGAAACAGGACAAATCCTAGTCCAGGGAAACAGCACTGGGAGATTCTGCCTGCCCAGACCGAGCCATGCTGTAGGCAGGATGCTCGGAGGGAACTCTCTGTGTACTTTTATAAATATATATGTATGTCTGTCTATAAGCTGTATGAAATTAAAGTGACCCCAAGGCCTCCCATCACGCCTCCCACTATAGCAGCTGCTCCATGTGTGATGGAGCTGAGCATGCTGGATCCACAGCACCTCACAAAGTACTTCAGCCACTATTTCCAGCTCCAGCCCTCGGGATTTTGGCCTTAGAGTGGCATTTCTGTACAGGAACCCTGCTTTCTAAAAATTAAAATAATAAAGTAAAATAAAATGGGAGTTAGGAAGCAGTTTCCAGCTGTCTTGTGATTCCTAGGCATTGAAAATGAGCGGGTCTGGGTCAGGGTGGTCTGAGGACTGATGGAACTACCTCTAAATTTACTCTTCCTTGTGAGAGTGGTGAGGCCCTGGCACAGGATGCCCACAGAAGCTGTGGCTGCCCCATCCTTGGCAGTGTCCAAGGCCAGGTTGGACAGGGCTTGGAGCAACCTGGGATGGTGGAAGGTGTCCCTGCCATGGCAGGGGGTGGGACTGGATGAGCTTTACAGTCCCTTTTAACCCAGGCCATTCCATGATTCTAAATTCAAGTTCTAAAACCTCACAAATTCTACTTAATTTATGCTGTTTCATTCCCTGAGCAAATGGGACCAGAAGGAACATGCAGGGAGGGGATGGGGGCTGTCTGGGGTCCTGTGTGAGCACTGGGGCTCATCCAGGCAGGGATAGAGCCAGGATCCCCTTCCCCAGCTCTCAGGGGTCATGTGAGCCATGTGAGACTTTCCTTATTTTTGGCCTGTTGCAATGGGAGAGGAACCAGGACTTCAGCAGTTTGGGGAGGGGGCAGAGACACCTCCACATCACTATTTCAGCCCAATTCTCATCCTAAAGAGACCCAAGACACTCTTCTACCAGGAGCCACACCAGATCACTGCACATGCCAGTTATCCTGGGATATACTGGCCAGGTACCAGCCTTAATGATGGGATTCAGGGAGAGACAGCACAGTGCAATGACCAAACTCTGTCACTTGCAGACCCATCATTAAACCCCATCACAGGCAGCTTGGCCATAATTAAGGCTCATTTCCTCTTCCAGGTAGGAAAGGAAGAACAAGAAAACAATCTCAGTACCCTCCAAACCCTCCTGAAGATGCAATTCCCTCCCTGCAGATCCTGCAGCACCACTGCATAGGCAGAATTTTTGTATCTAAAACAGCAACATGTTAAAAAACATGAAAAAAAAATCCCTCACAAACACAAAACCCCCACAAACAACACTTAAAGTGCTTTTATTCTGGGCTCAGAAGAGCCTCACACCACCAGGCCTCATCCTCCATGGATGCTAAAGCCCTCAAATTCCACTTTTCCCAGCTTTGTCTGTAAACTGAAAGCCTTTTATGCACTTCCAATAGCAGCGATGGAGACCACAGTGTGGTACTGGAGCTGCCAACTGGGGATCAGGGAGGGTCTGGAGGTGTCAGCACTGGAAAACTTCCACCATGGACTGAGGCTGGATCCTGACACAGCCAGGGGTCCATCGGCTCCACAGGACCCAAATTCCTTCCTCATCCTCAAAACACCCCCACTTCACTCTGTGAGCACAAAACCTCGTTAATGAGACATTTCCCTTCCCTCAATTAAGCTGTTTTCCTTCGCCCACCCTCTCCCCCCTGTGTGGGTGCTCATCCTTGCCCCAGTTTCCAGCAGCTTCCCACTTGAAGTGTCACTCTGGCTCCCAAGACAATGGCTGATTCAGCAGTTCTGAATATTTTGAATCTTACTGTTCTCCCCCAGCCCTTTCCCCCATTTCTTTAAAATACCAACAAGCTCCCCATTCACAAAGACATGCTTTCCCCTTTCCAGGAACAGGACCAGCCTCACAAGGATGTGTACAATCCCATCTCATTTGGGAATGATCTGGGTTTTCTCTGCACCTGCAGGAGCTGGAGCAGGGAATTGCACTGGCTCCTGGCAGGATCCAACCCTGTGGTGACCACACAGTGGTGCCATCACTGATCCTGTTCCTCCTGCAAGGAACTGCCCAAATGTGGGAGACACAGATGCAAAAACCTGCCAGTGTTGGGGATAGGGAGGAACTGGAAGCACTGAGATGTGGGATCTTGGCTTCCAGCTCCCCGGCAGCTGAGGCTGTTATTGGGTCAATGTTGTTGCTGGGAATCATGCCCAAGACAAGGAGCAGTTTCTCCATCGGTATCCAGCAGGTCACACTTCATGGAAGAGCATCAAATGGTGGTGGTCCCCAGGGAGCAGAATTAGCCATGGGATCAGGGAGCACTTGCTCTTGGCTCAGCCTGCATGATGGCAAAATACGGGCTCGATCCCCAGCAATACAACGTTCCCCATGGGCCCGCATCCCAACTTCACACTTAGAGTCCTTTGCAAGCCCAGGACTGCAACCACCAACATAAACCCACCTGATGGGAGGTGGGTGCCCCCAGCCCCCCAGCTAGTGCTGGACCCGCTGAGACCATCCCTAATTGTAAATCCAAGCTCGTCCCACATGGGAGCAGCAGAGCTGCCAACAGCCTGAGGTGCTCCCGATGCCCATCCCTGCCCAGAGGCTCATTAAGGAACCTGCTCCTGCCCAATGAATTAAGTGTAAACAGCGACCTGGGGCTCCAGTCACACCAGGATGCGGGAATTTGCCCCATGGGTTCCAGTCTCCACACACGTCTGGCTCAGCTCCAGTCCCCAGCAGGGACATGCCAGGGTCCTTCTAGCTGTGCCACGGGCTTGGTGGCGTCCCCGGAGACCCAAAGACACCGGGGTGCCCCATCAGACAGGCCGGGAACCAAAGAGGGTGACAGACGACAGGGACCATCCCCTCTCCCTGTCCCGGTCCGCCCAGTCCCGTGGCCCAACAGCTGCCAGAGCATTCTCCTGCTGCCATCCCGTGGCCATGTCCCCCCACTGCACAGAACACCCAAACAATAGCTGGAACCGCGACAGCGCCCCTAAACGCAGCCACCCATCCCGACTGTCCCCAGGAGCCACAGCAATTCCCACGGGAGAACTGCCCACCCGTACAGGAAAAGCCTGGGTTTATCAAAACTTAGTTTATTCCAAATGTTAAAAGATGAGAGTTTTTTGTCCTTTCTGCCTTGATTTATCAACCAAAATACATTTTCTTTTTTAAAAAATCCAACCCCTTCTGAACCATTGTATAATCCCAGACACCCCCCTCCCCAGCCACAACTCCCCCCTCCTATTGCTATAATTTAGCTCTTCGCAGACCCTTCCTCACTCCAGGCACCTGGAAGGCACCTCCTGTAAGGAGAGGATGGGACAGGCTGGGCACAGGAAGCGAGTTGGATCAGGGAGGCAACGGGGAGTAGGAGTCCTGTTGTTTCCAGCGACTCCATGCGTAGCTGAAGTCTTTGTGTCTGCTCAGCAAGGCCCTAACAGCAAATGAAGCTCCTTCCTCAGCAAGTGAAAGAGAAAAAATTAAGTAACAGTTTTCCCACCCGTGGGATGGATTTGGTTGGGTTTCCAAAAGCAATGGGAAAGAAGGATTGGCCAGGACTGCAAAAAGCAGTGCTGGAGGTGGCTGCTCCAGGCCATGGGGAGTGAGGAACCTGCTCCTGGCCTCACTGCCTGGGGGGGTTCAGCTCAGATGCTTGATGGATGGGAGGCAGGAGCCCACCTTCCCTTTCCCAGCAGTCACAGTGTGCTAGGCATCAACCAGTAGCATTCTTCATCACCAGGCAGAGTATCCCCACAGTAGCCACAAGTTCTGGATTAGAGGATAGAGCTCCCTGGGAACACTCCCGTTGGACTGAGATCCCCCTGGAACGGGCTCAGAGGGGTTTGGTGGGCAGCAGCAGACAAATCCAGGCCAGAGAGGTGTAAGATACTTAGGTGAAGGGGGTGGAGGAGTGGAGGAGTTCTGTGTGGGGAACATTGGGACCTCAGGGAGACTGATACCCAAACCTGATTGCAGAGTGAAGAACAAGACCCTCAGCTTTGCTGGGCCAGGAAATGTTAAAAAACACAGACGAGAAGAAGTGGAAATCCATCCAGGCACTGAACTGGGATCAGTTTAGGACCAAGCTGACCCGGGGAGCTGACAGAGCACCGGGAACCACGGGAAAACAGACAAACACTTGCAGGGAGAACCCATGGGCACCCCTGTTCCAGCCACGCATGTGCTGCTGGGCCCAGCTCCATGAGCCTCCTGCCCTCCCCAGGAAATCGGCTCCCCAAGCCAGGCAGAAGTTGTGGGGGGTCTGGGGGTGCTGTGATCCTGCTGGGCTTGGCTGAGGCGTGGCTTCATCAGCTCTGCTCCCTGTCACTGACCAGCAGCACGGTGTGCTGCCCACCGCTGGACACAGCCAGCACCCGCCGGTTCTCTAGCTGCTTCCCCGTCATCTCCACGGGGCTCCAGACATCATCCTCCTCCCCTGTGCCCAGCTGGTAGTTAGTGCCCATTCCCCAGGCAAACGCTCGTCCTGCAATGGAGTTGAAGCAAGTTTTGAGTTCCGAGTGGTTGCACAATGGGAAGCATTGTGGGAATGGGAAGGGGAGCCAGCACCCAAACCCAAGGGGACCTCGCACCCAAGCAGTGAGTTTCTGTGTGTCAGAAACACAAGCAGGAGGAAGAGGAGCACTTGCAACTCCAACAATGTTCCATCACAGAACCAAGGCACTTTTATCCTTTTCAGGGAGAAAACTAAACCCACGGCCTACTACTCCAAGCCTTCCTTCCTGCAGACACTACACACAGGCAGATGCAGCCCCAGAGCACAGAGGTCTCCCATCAGCAGAGTCAGAGAAGACATTGTCAGGCCAACAACCCCCAGGTCAACACCACATAACCAACCCTGTTACCATGGGCCCACAAACACATCTGAGCAGCCACTGCCCAGCTGCCCCCCAGGTGATCGGCACCAGGACCTGGCTCCAGTCCCAACCCAGCTGGCAGTGTGTGGTGATGGTATGCAGGGCTGGATGGAGGGATGAGGAAAGTATAAAAGGCAGTGTTCCCAAAGCCAGGCACTCACCATCAGTGCTGACAGCATAACCAACTGACGCTCCGCAGGCCACTGAGGTGATACTGGGGAGCTCCGGGATAACAGTGGGTGTACTCTTCTCCTCTGCCCCCGTCCCAAGGCCTAGCCGGCCATACTCTGCCCTACCCAGGCTGTAGGCTTTACCTGGAGCACAGTGGATACACAGGAGAGATGAGTTGAGGGGGGCAGAAGCTGCAGCAGGGCCACAGCTGGACCCTCTTCCCAGGTCTGAGTCCTGAAGGAGCACCACTCCTCCATACCACACCCTGAGACCCAACCAGAAGGGGCAGGGTGGGATAGAGCCCCTTGAACTCCCCAAAATCAAAAAGGTGGATAGGTGCAAGAGCAGAGTTCACAACTGAGCTGAGGTTCCTGTTGTCAGCATCCCTTTGCTGCAACCTCACACCAGCCTTGTTGCCTTGAACACTGAGGGCTGGAGGGCTCCAACACATCACCCTAATCCCAACAGCTTCTTGGCCAGGATGAGAGCCATGGGATCTCCCCATCCTGTTCCATGTGACTCCCAGTCCACCTGTCACACTGTTACTCACCTTCGGAGTCTACGCAGACTGTGTGGTGCTGCCCGCCAGAGAACCCAACCCAAGACTTGGTGGAGTTCTTGAAGCATGTGAGGTTCTGCGGGGAGAAGCAGGGCTCGGTGTCCTGGGTCCCTGCAGAGTGGGATGCACAAACCCAGGCAGATCAGGTCCATGGGCATGGACAGCCCAGGCCAGGCTCTGGCACTGAGCCATCCACCCTGGGGCTCACCCTGCCAGAGACCAATACAGCCCCCCAGCCCCATTTCCAGCTCTGGTGTATCCAGCATTTAGAATCTGGGGTACCCAGCAGCTTTCCCCACCAGACCAGGGCAGCAGTGGATTGGCAGGAAATGTGGAGGGACATAGGTGAAGCTCACCCAGCTGGTGGTAGTTGGAGAGGCCAAATCCATAGATGTGTCCCTCACGCGTGACGGCGAAGGTGAAATACGCCCCACAGAAAGCATCTTGGAAGCGCATTTTGCCTCTTCTCCCTTTGCCTCTGACAGGGACAAGCTGGGGTACCAGCAGCCGCTCTGGGAGCAGAAGACAAGGTGTTATACAAGGACTAATGATTTGCACCCTCTCCCTGTGTCTAAGGATCTGGCTCCCTGCATTTAGGTCACTGATTAGACATAAGCCCTTGAGCATCAGGGACTGGGTCCCTTTGTTCCTCTGCAAAGGGCAGAACTAGAGCCAAAGGATGCACCTCAGAGAACCAAATCTAACTCACGCAGCCCTTTTCGTCCTCCTCGGTTGGCAAAGAATGCTGGCACTCTGCCCAGCTGGCCCTGTTCCCCACAACCACATGTGAACAGGTCGCCGTCCACTGTCAACATCACCAAGTGGTCATTCCCTGGGAAAGGAAGGAAAGGGAAATCATGGAGAAGTCTTCAGCAAGCCCTGGGGGCTGACATCCCACAGGTAAACCCCAGTTGCCCCAGCTTGCAGGGTTTACTGCACTGAATACCCCGACACCAATTGTGCCACCACCTAAAACTCCAAGATCTCCCTCTTCCTGATTCCCAGGAATTCAAAGCAGTTTTTCTGGGAAAGCGTAAAGACACAGGTGTGCCCCAACTTCCCCTGGGCCCTGGACAAGCTCCCTGGCTGCTGTGCTCAGCTTCCCCAGGCCTCGTTAGAGGGCAAGTGCTCTGGCCCCACAGGGTCACAGTTCAGGCCACTCTTGGAAGGCATTCTACATCAGACTGGTCAAATATTAACTCAGTGTGTGAATCTGGTGGGGCTAAAACATCTGTTTGGGCTAAAAGGTCTGTTCTCTGGAGAGTCAGAAATGAGCAAGTACATCCTTCTAGTGGGCTCAGAGCAAGTCAAGAGGGAAGAAAATGTCATGGATCTTCTGGACCTTCCTCAAGGGTTGTGACAGCCTTGTGTACCTGCCTGACCCTGCACACCCCAGGGCCCTGCTCACCTGAAACTATTTTAACAACAGGCGCCTCAAGCTGCAGCAGCAGAGGAATGGAGCTCGTCTTCATGGGCTCCAGCAAGCCGATCACTCCATTGTTATCCTGAGGGGAGAGAGACACAGGGATGAGCCACAGGAGCGGCAGTCACCAGCAGAGCTTCCAGTATCTGAGGAATCAGCGTACCCGGAAGGAGCCCCAGACAAAGACCCTGCCATCCTCAGTCAGCGCGGCCGTGTGGCTGTCCCCTGCCGACACCTGCACCACCTTCTCCTGCAGCTCCACCGGCCCTGGAGAGGTCTCAGACCCTTCAGCCGAGGTGTCGCGTCCCAGGGCACCTTCATCGTTGCAGCCAAAGGTGTAGATCTGCAGATTGGGTGCAAGTGGTCAGGATGGGGCCCAGAGGCAACAGGCTGAGTATGAAGTAAGGGGACAGAGACTCACCAGACTGAATTATCATGGAATCATGGAACGGTTTGGGTGGGAAGGGACCTTAAAGCTCATCTCATTCCACCCCCTGCCCTGGGCAGGGACACCTTCCACTAGACCAGGTTGCTTGATACACCATCCAACCTGGCCTGGAACACTTCCAGGGGTAGGATAGCCACAGCTTCTCTGTGCCAGGGCCTCACCACCCTCAAGGGGAAGAATTTCTTCCCAATATTGCACCTAGAATAGCAGTATTACACATCTATTCTCTGTCAGTGTGAAGCCATTCCCCCTTGTCCCATCACACCATGCTCTTGTCCAAAGTCCCTCTCCAATTCTCTTGCAAGCTCCCTTCAGGTCCTCCTTTTGACCCCCTAAGATTCTGTGATCCATGTGAGACCATGCTTACTCCCAGGGCTGGAACAAGATGTGGGCAGAGCAGTGATTTCAATCCCCTGCTCCAGAACACACCCCAGAACTCACTGCACTCACCTTTCCTGTCTGGCTGAGGCAAACCGTGTGCATCCCTCCAGCTTCCACCTGCACCACCATCTCCGGCAGCGTGACCAGAGCTGGCTTCTTCCTCTCCATGATGTCCTCACCCAGGCCCAGCTGGCCGACATTACCCTGGCCCAGTGTCAGCACCAGCCCAGGCTGTGAGCGGTGTGATGGGTGGCTGACTGTGGGGTGGGAGGGGGAGAAAGAACATGTGGGGGTACAAGTTTCCTGGCAAAGATCACCCCTGGGAAACTGGAAGAAAAATTCCCAGGGCTTTTTCTTACCTTTAACCTTCTTCCTCTCAGGAGACTCTTCTTCTGGCACTGGGTTCTTTGCACTGCGTTTCCCCGGCATCTTGGAATCTAAACACCAAAAAGAGCCTGTCAGGCATCACCCACCGGGCTTATCACTGTTTGGGGTGTCCCCTCGCACGTTAAAAAACCACCTGAGGGACTGCTGACTGAGTTAGGATTTACACATCGATCCCTTCTCCTGCTCTGGGAAAATGGAAAGTTTTCCCTTGTGTGTTTTATCCATACTCCCCACCTCATGCAGATGTCAACCTCTCCAGATTTCAGGTCCAGGCAAGGAAGAGGGAAGGGAAAAAGAAAGGAGAAGAGGGAGAAGGGGGAAGGGAGAAAGGAAAGGGAAGAATCCCAGCCGAGCCGTGTCCGCGTCCTCACTCCCCGTTCCACATGGCCCGAGCACCGCCCCCCGCCCCTTCCCGCCGTTCGAATTCCCCGCGGCGGCGCCTCACGTGGGGCCGCACAGGCCGCGGCCCCGACCGGCCGCTTCTCCCGCCGCCTGCAGCTGTCTCTGCTGGCCGGCCGGCTGCGCCGCGGGCGGCTTGGGGCTCGCCGGGACCGCCGCGCCCGTGTCTGTGTCTCTGTCCTCATCCCCCTCCCCGCCGGTCCGGCCGATCCCTCCCGCCGCTTTCCCGACCCGGCCCCGCCGCGCTTCCTCACCGCCCGCCAGTGCCGCCGCGCTCCGCTCTGCGCATGCGCGGAGGCGCGCGCGAGGGCTCCGCGTGGCGCAGCGCCCCCTGCCGGCCGGCGGCCCCCTCCGGCCAGGTCACTCCCCCCCGCAGGTGGAGCGGGACAGGAGGACAGGGCAGGACAGGAGGACAGGGCAGGACATCACAGGGCAGGGCAGGACATGACAAGACAGGACAGGACAGAAGGACAGGACAGAAGGATGGGACAGGACAGGTGGGGCGGGACAGGAGGACAGGGCAGGACATCGCAGGGCAGGACAGGACAAGACAGGGCAGGGCAGAAGGACAGGACAGAAGGACAGGGCAGAAGGACAGGGCAGGTGGGGCAGGACAGGCGAGGCAGGATGGAATGGGGACACAGGACAGGTAATGCAGGAAAAGGGGACAGAAAGACACAGGACAGACAGCGCCGGGCAGGGCTGAGAGCAGCCACGCTCAGCCAGAACATTGGTCCCCGGGCAATAAATCCGTGTCAGTAACTTGTCCTGCTTTTAACATCCAGAGGTGCCTCCAGCCTGGCAAGGCCGCAGCCAGCCGTGATGAACAAAGCTGCTGCAAAACATGGTAATTTAACGCGCAGAGTGATGGTAACGAACAGAGTACTGCAATTCAGCAAGCCTGAGCTCCCACCTTTTCCAGAAACCTACTGCCGCTTAATGTGGAAAATCCACCTCCTCCTGAGACAGGAACCAGACTTAACTTCTTGGGTTAACTGTAAGTCAGCGAACTTTTCAAGTTTCCCCTTCATCCAACGGGATGAATTGCCCTTATTCCAATGATTAATTCTGCTCAAGTTAACACGTAAATCCAGCCCCCAGGATGGTTTCAGACCACAGGACTGCATTTGCCCCTAACAGCCCTAGTTTACTCATAAAATCAAGCTCCTATTTATATTTTGCTTGATACACCACCCTGATCTGCTTATTTACAGACCCTGATCCCAAGTGATTGGAAAACCTTCCAGGAGAGGCACCATACAGTATATATCCCAGGCTTATACTGGGGCTTTTTTGATGAGCAGATACACATCCATCCCCTGGATCCTTTCCCTGAGGACTTCATGGCTAAGGACAGGACATCCTGCTAACAGCCAGCACCCATTTCACCCAATACACACCAGAACCTCCCGCAAACCCACCCACCAGCATCACTCTCTGTAGGAAAACGTGCAACAAGGGCCGTGCGATCCCCCTCTCCCCTGCTTCCTCCCCAAGCCACATGCCGGGGTATTTAATTACACCCCGGTACATTCATGCTCCAGGCAGACTTTATTAACCCTTCTCACTTCAGATAATATGAAGGGTTTTGTGCCATGACATGATCCAAACCTGAAGGTATGTTCTGCTCCCCATACAGCCCAGAGCATCACAGTGCATTTCTACCCAGTTTTTTTGAGATGGGTCAGCGGCACACAAGAATCACACTGCTACACAAGAGGCGCCACCAGGAACATGAAGTTTTCCTTAATATTCAGATCGTTCACCAAAAACACACACCAAGCCAAAGCAAATTCAGTTTATTGAGTTGTCTACTGTAGCCAGATACGCAATTAGGTATCAACAGAAGAGCATGGCTGCATTTCAGGGCTTGAATACAAACTGCTGCTCCCACCCACATCCTATGAACCCACCCACTTTCAGTATCACCTTCCCTATAACATCCTGGCCCCACGAGGTCGAATGGATGGGAAGGTTGTCAAGTCTAGACCGCAGGAGACCACATGCCTTTTTCACTTATCCGGTATCCCCCTTCCCCTGCCACCCCCAGTTTTAAGCACCCCAAAAGCAGCTAGCTCTTGCTGGGCCAGCCAACCCCAAGTCTGCCCCTGACTTTCCAGGTGTCCTTCAACCAACCCCACATCCCATGGCTTGTCTTTCCTCCCCGTGCAGCTTGCCTAAAATGTGCTCAACTCCAGGCCCTGCTCCATAAAATCCAGGAGTGGCACGTTCCACCAAGGGAACAGGGACACACGTGGCCATTTCACTGTCCCCAGCACAAGCACATGCTTTGAAAGACCACTATATTCACGTATCCCTGGTTCCATCCGGTTTTGATCCCTGTGACTATCGTTTGACTACACATAGTGCGCCAACAGGACTTAGGCAGCCACCTTACTTGGGCAGACTCTTCAATATACTCACCCTCTCCCACTAAAGGCGGATTTTTCTTTGTCATTTTGTCCCAGCAGTTTCTGCAGTATCTTAGAAAAGGAAAAATTTTTTTTAAGTTTACTTTCTCACATCCTTCAATAAACAAATAGGGCTTTAAGTTCAATAAACGAAGTTATTTGTCTCCAGCAAGTTTATTTTTCTGTCTGCTAAGATTCATGACCAGTTTTTTTTTCTCCCCCTTCAAAGATTCAGGAATCATTTCTTTTCCCCATCCAAAACCGAACGCAATTTTAGAACCTAGGAGTGCGCGACCTTAACCTTCACGTACCACCACCTACATCATTTGGAGTTGAATCACTTTAAGCCGTTTAAATGTTTTAATAAGCACTGTCGAATTACAGCTCAAACTTATTCTAAGTGTAAGGTTTAATTTTAAGGGAAAGAGCGAAACTACACACATTATTACATTTTAAATGTAGTTATTACCTTTAAAAATCCTTTTCCACTAAAATTTTCAATTTTGGTCCTGGAAATTAAAAAAAAAAGTACTTTAAGGATTTGCTCAGGAGCTTCTCCTTTTCTATTTCTTCCTCCCCGCTCCACCCCGCGTGTCAGTGTTTCCTGCATGGTTTGTCTCCTCTGTCACGGCCCAAAGGCTCAGAGAAGCAGTAGGAATATGCAGGCTGCAGGCTCGGGGCCCGGCTTGTTCTTCGACGTCGTGGAAGGGGACTGTACGTCACGGGCCCGAAAGCCTGCGCTCCCGTGCGCCACACGGACAGAGCCGAGAGAGAGCGACTTCTCCGGATATCCACGTCGGACCTTTGTCTAAAACAGTTTAAAACTACCTTGACCGCCAAGCCCCCGCGCGCCCCCGCTCCACCGTCCACGCGGCGTGGCCACACAACGAATACTCACGGTGGAGCGAGCTGGACAAACCAAGCTGAACAAGCTTTGGTGGAACCTGTAGGAAAAGCAAACGGCTGTGAGGGGCGGCTGAGGTGGCGCGGGGTGACTTCGCAGAACCCACAGCCACGTGTAACTCACACTGCATTTTAGCGTTACAGCGAGGATGCAGCGAGCGTCCTCTGACAGCGCGGCGCTGCGCGGCCACTAGGACCCCACTCCGCAGCAAAACAAAGGGTAAAAAGGGTACAAGTGCAATGAGCTACACTTACCACACCCGCAGCTCCCCGGAGAGAAAGAGGCCGGTGTGCCCCGCGCGGCGCTATTTATAGAGCGCGGGGCGGTGCTGAAATAAACGCGCGTGCGCACCCGCGTAAGGGGCGGGGACAGACCCTATATGGGCATGCGCGCGGGGCCAACGCTCGGCGGGAGGGGCGGGCCCGGCACCGCCTGCGCAGCGGACGGAAGGGCGGTCGGCGCACGCGCAGTAGGAAAGGCGCGAAAAGCCGCGGCCTCAGGGGAGGTGACGCCATTACTGACCCGCCCCCCACCCCCTCAGGAGCCGCTGGGCTCGGCCCTACTGAGATTAGTTGATAGGACACGACCACAAGAACAGGGTTTTAGAAAAAAAAAAAATCTAAAATACTTTTATTTAATAATTAAAATCTGTTGCTGAGGAGACTGATATACAATGCAATGGCGGCTGTACAGGGGATGCTGTGAGGGAAGAGCCCCCAGCGGGCGCCGGGCCAGCGCCAGCATGTTGCCACACTGGTCTATGAACAAGACAAAGTTCTTCTCTCCCTTCCCCTCCCCGCCCCCCCCCCCCCAGTGGCATCTCACATGGTTTCGTTTTGTGCATAATACAGCAGTGGCCCATACCAGATTTTTTTTTTAACCCACATTTAGGAAGAATTTGTCTCTCGGAAGAGAAATACCGTCTTTTTAAGGTCACTTTTTAAACCTATTCCTCCCCTCCTTTCGACCCACACAGTGAAATTATCAAGTTTCCAGTAGGTTTAGCTGTAAAAATGATAAAAAGGCAAGCTTCAACCCTGATTTGGGAGAGTAAAAAACATCTGAGAGAAAGCTACAATAAAAAGGACTGACTACTCTCACAGTTTCCCCAAATTAAAAAGTTTTAAAAAGGCAACAGTCATTTTTCCTGGTTCTGTAATTTGTTAAACAAGCCTAGATATCTCAAGATCTGTTATTAAGATCACAGCAAGTGTGAGAGAGTGCAGAGCAAATGTTTTACACATCTATTGTTTTTCTTTTTTTTTTTTTTACAAAAAGATGCAGCATATGTTAGTATCTATACAATTCCCTTCCAGGACAACAAACCGTTGGTCAGTAGTGATTCAGGGCATTAAGGACGTGACAGAAACAAGCAAAACCCCCAAAAATAACGAGTCCCATGTCAGTTGTCTGCCAGGGTTCTCTGTACACAGCTAATATACACACACGTGCTTCTGAGCACACGCTCTCCTCAGCTTCCCAACACTAGAGCTGCCTTTTTTTTCTCCCTTCCTCATGGAAAGGAGGAGGAAATGAGGAATTGCACTCCCAAGACAAGTCTGTACAACGGGGGAAGGAAGGGGTCTTTCCCCTGGGCACAGTCTCCTGGCAGAGTCATATTGCTGAGCCACACGAGGTATAGTGTCAGTTCCAGCCTGATGGCATGAGAGATGTGTTTGTTCCAGTGAAATGCTACATTCAAACAGGATTCCCCTTCCCCGGCCGAAAGCCCTTTTCTGGGTATGTTTGGAAGGCAAATCTTGGAGGAGCTGAGGTTCCACCCTCACTGTATTGCCTAGGACAGGAATGCAGAGAACTTCCAGCCCTCCCTGGTTTCTTGCTCCCTCCTGGGAATATTACGGTCGATGGTACCTGAAAGCCAAGTGAAAAATCTGAGTGTTATCCTTGGAACTCAGGTTAAATGGTTACTTGGGCACTACAGATGGTCCAAGAGAGTAAATTGAATTATCTCAGAACTCTCAGCCCTCAGGGAAGCTGTTAACATCAAACAATTTCACCTCCTGTGCTCTGCACTAAACTTTGCCACATAGAGCTGGAAGGAAAAGAATCACTTGGGCCATGATCCAGAGGTGACAACACAGATAACATCCAAGGTAACTCATTAGCAAGGTGTTTTGTGGCTGTGGCTGCAGATCTCTAGGCCCAGAAAAGCTTGCTTCAGCTGCAGCTTCACACTGGTTTCAGACAGACCTCAAACCAGCCTCTGGTCACTCTGAGCTTCCAGGATGGAAGCCCCAGTTTAAGGAAAAAAACCCCACTTTGTGTCTGCTATTGCTCCAGTCACCCCCCAGGACTGAGACAGAAAGGCATATTCAATCTCCAACTGCTGCACAAATAATTTTTCTAAGGTTTTAGTATTTTGCCCCGAGCACTGTCCTTGCAGCACAGCTCTGATAGCTCCAACAAGATGGACTCGTTAAGTATCACATTCTCACCTGGTGAACTGCTTGCTCTCCTCATGCACTTCCATTTCACAGCTCTTAAACTCATTCAGCTCTTTCCTGATGGCTGCCTGCACAAAGAGGGAGATTTTTTTGTAAAGGAAAGGGCTCAGATTGCAGCAGCCACCCCAGCCTTCAGAGTCCATTAACACCAAGCTGAATTTAATCTGCCCCTCCACGATGAGGGCTGGGCAGTCCCCAGAGGTGGCTGGGGAAGACAAGGACAGATGGCTCCCTGCCAGCTTCTTGAGCCTGAATGGAACTGCATTGCTATTACCAACACCCAGTATCTTTGGTGTGTCTAGAAAAGGGAATGGGGCTGGGGAAGGGTCTGGAGTACCAGGAGTGGCTGAGGGAGCTGGGGGACTCAGCCTGGAGAAAAGGAGGCTTGGGAGGACCTTCTCACTCTCTACAACTCCCTGATAGGAAGGTCAAGATGGGTGGGGGTCGGTTGCTTCTCCCAGACAGGACAAGGGGAAACGGCCTCAAGGTGAGCCACAAAAGTTTAGATGAGATACAAGGAAAAATTTCTTCATGGAAAGGGCTGTGGTAGAATCACCATCCCTGGAGTGTTCAAAAATGCGCAGATGGGGCACGTGGGGACATGGTTTAGTGGTGAACATGGTGGTGCTGGGTAAACAGTTGGACTTCATGATCTTCAAGGGCTTTTCCAATCTTAACAATTCCATGATTTCATGATTCTTACATCACTCGGAAACTGAGGCAGAAGGCACGCTGGCCTTCAGACTGTGCCCACCTGGGCTCCACCTTGCCATGACACAGCAGGAAGCAGAGCTGGGACAGCACATGCAGGTGAAGGGACACTGGTGGGGTGGCAGAGGAAAAGATGAAGAGGTGAAGCCAGAGGAACAGAGCAAATCTCCTTGGCTCACACCGTTTTGCATGGGACACCCTGGTCTGGCTCTCCTTCCCATCTGGGGATAGGACACTCTCAGTTACCTTGTCAGCTGGTGTCAGCTTTGTCCACGGCTTATCTGCTCGTCGGTCATAGTCTTGAGCATCTGTTACTTCCACATATTCATTAAACCTCAGGATCTTCCTGGCCTGCAGCTCTGCCACTGTAGGCCTTTGGCTAAGCTGAACACCAGCAAAAACAAAGGAGGTTAGTCTGAGCCTTGTCCACAAAGCAGATCCAGGACTAAGCACCCCAAGAAAAGCTAAAACCAGTTCCCCCACTGGGCCTTAACCACAGACACTACCAGATCCTGCTTGCAGCCTGCAAGGGAATAGGTAAACCTCTTACAGACTGGATACTCCCATTTGGATCACAAAGCCAGGCTAGGGCACAACCCGGGCCACACTTATGGAGAAGGACACTGAGGGGTTTGGGAATAGCCACTACAAGGGTGAGCCCTGTGTGACACCCCTAAACACAGCTTCAGCAATGGCAACACTCACTCTTCACACCCACAGGCCCTGGGGAAGCTTCTCCCAGCCATGAGTAACAATCACAAGTAACCTGGACGTAACAGCTAAAAGCAGCTGTTAACTCTGCTCAGCTCCCACACTGCTGTTACTTTAGAAATGGATTTTAGGGAGCCTGGCGTGAAGTCAGGGCTGCTGAAGAACTGTGTTAGAGCAGCCAGGCCAGCAAACCTTTCAAGTGTCAGGTGCCAAATTTAGTTCTCATCTTGCTTGTTACACTTGCTGCCAGCTCAGATCTGTCACTAACAAACATGGCCCCGGTGCCAACAGCTCACCGTGGGTGACTGCCCACATTCCAAAGTCACTGCAGTCCGAGGGCACTGGGGACATTTACACAAGAGCCCTGTGACTTCCCCCACAGCACGGTACCTACAACGTGCTCACTGCCACCATGCCCAGCAGCCCTGCCAGGTGGCCGTCACCGTGGGAGCCAGCAGTACCTTTCTGGTGAGCCGGCGCTTGATCTCGCGCTTCTCAGCTTGACGGTCAGCTTCATTTTTTGCTGCCAAGGGGAAAAAAAAACATTTTTCATGTAAGCATCAGGCTTTGAAAAGTGCTTTCTAGGCTTGAACAAAGGAGAGCATTGAGCTGGATCAGATTATCTACACATCTAAAGGCTTAGGACAGGCAGAGAGTGCAGCACAAATCAATATCCTGTGTCACCTCCTGAACTGGCAGGGGCAAATATGCCCCTTACACAGCACCAATGAGTCATTCTCATGTCCAAGATTAATGGCCATATCACCAAAATACATCCAAGCCACTCTGCAGCTCACTCCTTCACAAGGCTATTATAGTTTAAAAGAAAATAACAGCACAGATAAATATTTTAAATGGAAACTTCCTGAACTGACATTCCAATTTCCTCGAGATGTTTATTTAAAACTTTTGCAGAACAAGAGAAACAGTCCTGACTTTGTGATCCACTGCTGCTTTTGAGATCATGCAAGGCAATGCTGTAATGTCTGGAACACAAATAAAAGTCCAGCCCAAACAAAAACACCTTTAACAGCTCTTGCTATGTAACAGCAGAGTCTGAACCAGCCCATACTCTTCCCTGAGGTGGCAGGCATGGGACTGCTATTCTGTCCATAATCATATGATCCCAGAATGGGTCTGGTTGGAAGTGACCTCAATGGTCATCCTGTTCCACCCCCTACCATGGGCAGGGACATCTACCACTAGACCAGGTTGCTCCAAGCCCCATCGAACCTGGCCTTGGGCACTTCCCGGGATGGGGCAGCCACAGCTTCTCTGGGCAACCTGTGCCAAGGATCTCACCACGCTCACAGGGAAGAATTTGTTCCTAATATCTAAACTCAATCTCTTTCAATTGAAAACCACCCCCACCCGATAAAGTAAGATGTTAAAGGCAAACTTATGGTATTTCTCAAGACCACCAGAAAAGTGCTACTCACGCTGAAGAATGTTCCTCTGTTCCAGTTCTTCTGCAGTCGGTCTCTGACTCAGTCGCCTGAAGAAAAGTGTGACAAGTGCAGAATGTTGTATCTGGTCACTCATCAGTAGCAGGTGAAGGATAAAACTCCCTGGTTTCAGTGCATTAGACAGCCTCCTCCACACTCCTCACTCACTACTGAGGATCACTGCTGCCCTGTTTTACACTCTGCTTTTCTCCAACAGCTGCTTGGCCACTGGCAAGCTGTGGGAAGGGCTCTCCAGCTCAGAAGCAGCTTTGCAGGGAGCTTAGACAGCAGAGCCTGGACTGTCACCAGCTCCAGCTTCATCCACCACCAGCACCCACCCTGCATCCATCCACACCTTTGCACACCATCTGTGTTTTTACACATCTGTAATCCTTGAGATTTTCCCCTCCCAGTCCATTTAACCTCTGAAAACAGGGGCCTGTCAGCAGGATATAGTTCCAACTCCAGGAGGAACTCCCAGCCTTTCCAACGGAAGAGGAACAGCAACACTCAACCTCCCAGCCCTGCTCCAGCTGCTGTGCTCAACCACCCACCCTACTCCAGCACAAGCTGCTTGGACAAGGCACCAACTTTGTCCAGTCCCAACCTCGCACACACTTGTGCCGGCAGCTCACACTGAACATCATCATTATCTGTACCTGATCAGTGTTGTCCCAATCTGGTGACGGATTTCGTTCCACTCCTCCTTGCTCTTCCGAGGGAAGATGATCTTCTCCTCCTGTGGCGCAGCTGTGTTCCCCAGCTTTATAGCGAGCGTATCTTTCCTTTTCACTTTGTTGGCCAGCGTGCCTGTGGGGAGGGAGAGCAACGGGATGCAGCTCAAGGCTGCCGAGCCTGCCACAGCAGTCCCAGCCCTGTGCCCCCGGCAGCTGTGCTCTCCCTGAGGGAGAGCTGTCCTCTCTCCTTGCTCCTCCCAAGCTCTACACTGCATAGCAGCAGCAGCCAGCACTCTTGTGTGACACCACATGCTCACCTAATGCTGTCCTACCTGAGGGGCTGGGACAGCACAGGCTGTCACAGGAGCCATCTGCAACTGAAGGGTTGCACTCAGCAGGTGAGTGCACAGGTTTGGCTGCAGAGCCTTGGAAAAAGCAAGGCAGAGGGCATGTGCTACATGATGCAACCAAGAACCAGCTGCTCTGAAGCACTGTGGGAACCAGCACTTTGATCCAGATCTCAGTGCAGCCAGGCACGAGTTCAGCAGAGCAATAAAAAAAGCCAGCTGCAATGTCAAAGCCTTACTGTTATGGCTTTCATCTTCCTCATCCTCATCATCTTTATACAGGATGGGCCCCTCTGAGTCAGAGTCGCTCATCCCTTCGTCTCCTTCCTGCTCCTCCGGGAGGACCTGGGGTACCAGTTTGGGGATGACTGTGACAGATGGCACATCTCCAATATACACACGAGGACCTGAATTCTGCTCCTCTTCCTGGTCATCTTCCTCTTCCTCATCGTCTGGACTAACAAGAAGCACACGATTACACCTCTGAACGAACACATGGCACACGGGCTGGGGAACACCACCAAAATCAATACCTCCTTATCTCTCCTCAGGGAAGCCCAGAAACCAGAGGTGCAAGAGCCACCGCAGGATTCTGCACTGTCCCCTCTTTTCAAAGCACAGGGAGCTCTGGCTGAAGAAATTACAAAGGCAGGTTCTGCAGAACCAAACAACCCTCTGACCCCACTACTTTGTGACTTGGAGATTCAGCTCTGCTGTAACACAAGACAGTCCTTTTCCCACTTACATTTAGCAAAATGAAAGGCTAAGGAAGGCCACAGATGGATGGAATCTGGGACCTTGTTTAGTCTTGGTGCAGTTACAGACAGTCCAGGCCTGGATTCCTGGCATCAGCCTGTGTTTGTAATCTGGAACCCATTTCCCTTTGTGAGCAATAAAATCCCAAACCCAGGGGTAATTTCATGGGGAAGATGCTCTGGCTTTTAAGAGGCTGAAACACAGATTTGGCCAACAGGGAAAATGGTTTCAGCAGAGACCTAAGCCCTGCTCAGAGCCATCCCCACCACCACAGCACTGCAGGAGTTGGGAGAGCCGGCACACATACAAGGAGGTACTCACACTTTGAGCATCTCAATGGTGACAGGCAGGGACCTCGTCCTGCCCAGGGTGCTGTTGTCTTCTCCGAAGCCATCATTCTCAAAGAGCAGTGAGTGAGCCCTGTGGGACCCCTCAGGGGGTGGGGTGACAGGCAGAGGGCTGGCCAGAGCCTGCTGGATACGAATGTGTAGTGGGATTTGGGGCAGGCGAGGCAGCACGTGGAGTTCGCCAAACCCTTGCTCTGCCGTCCTCTTTGACACTTCCACGGACCTGAAGTCTTCAGGAGGAGGAGGAGTCTCCTTGGGCAGGTCCAAGGAGTGTGGGGGGTCTAGGACAGGGGTGGAGGTGGGCAGGGCCACACATGGAGGTTCAGGGGGTACATGGGTGGGCAGTGGCGGCGAGGGCGAGGGTGGTGGATAAGCTGAGGTCACGAGCAGTGGAATCGGTGCGGGGCGATTTGCTGTCACTGTCCTGTCATTTGGGGGCTTGGATGTGACAACTTCTGATGTGTTGCTAGGCAGGAGGCCTCTCTTAGGGGGGAGAGGAGGGGAAGGCTTGGATAAGGCTGTACCACTGGTCATTACTTGGGAAAGTTCAGCTGAAAATAAAAACCACAAAAGCCACAATGTTTAACTGGGTATTTTTCCAGATATCCTTCAGCAGTGTGGAAAAAGCATGGCAATGCACTCAAGAGCCTTGGACTAAGCAGTCTCTGCTGTTTTTTACTGGAATGGCATACCAGAAATAACCAGATTGCAAGGCTCTAGTTTGTCCTTCCTGCAGCAAAGGTAAGACTTGGGGGAACAGCCGAAAACAAGCAGGCTGAGACAGGTTTGTGCATCTTGCTGCTTCAGAGAGAGAGGAATGGCACTGGTCCTTGAATGACAGCACAGGAGCCTGCCCAGGAACACAGTTATGTGGGCACTTTATGGCTGTATTTACAGCATAAAAGGAATCCAAGACATACAAGACACCCCAGACTCCAGTTGTTAACGGCTCCCCTGCACATTAAATAACTTCTTGGGAATTCTCAGAAAGTCTTAAAGTCTTATTTTTTGTTCAGAGCTGCAGGCAGCAGTGTGCTCCCCCCACTTCTATTCATCCATCAGACCCAATCCAAGAACACCCCACTGCCAGCAACTCCTCAGGATGAGGTTCTGCTTTACTCCCTCTGAACTCTTAAGCCCCATATAAACTCATCTGCCACTACAAAGTAACTAGAAAAACTTCCAAAAATACCTAAAAGCATTTAGTCTAAATATCTGTTGTTTGATGGAGGAGAGACAAAGAAATGGAGACATGAAAAATGCCTGCAGTGGGCAGTCACAGGATCCCCAAACCCACCCTGTTCCTAGGGAAATTGCACCAGTAAAGACTGCTCTTGCTTTAGGAGTTTGCAGCTTTTAACATCCATGTATCCATGGCTTCTGGGGCTTGCAGAGGCTTTGCCTAAAGGGGCTGAGACTTGCTGCACGTTTCCCTGGAATGGGTGATGGTGACACATGGGTGTCTCCAGAACAGAGCCGGGGGAATTCGTGGTGCAGACGCCACGAGAGGGTGCTGCAAGTGGGAGAGTTTTCCGAGAGATAAGGCCACATAACTGGAGAGAGGTGGGCACATTTTTGAGATGTTTGGCATTTTTAGACTTTCCCCTTGTAGATTAAGGGCCAGATTGTGCAAAACACAGAGTGCCCTCAGCTCCCGCGCAAGGGACTCCAGTGTCTCCTGAGCAGTGCTCCAAGCCTGGCAGGACCAGGCTTGAGGCACCTCTGGGTAACAGCAGAATTTAAAAGGGAGCGAGAAGCTGGCAGAAGGAAGAAAGAAAGGGCCTGGTGCTTGAAGCACCCTCCCGAGCCAGCCCGTTGCCCTCCAGTGCAACAGACCCAATTCCCAGGCTGGCACAGCCCTTGTGACATATGAGCATGGGTAGACCTGGTGCTCCCGCACATGCTGTGCTGCCTGTGGCTCCAGAAACCTGCTGGAAGTACCAAGCCCTGGGGGTGCTACCAAGCTTTGGGAAAGCAGACAGCACCCTGTTCCCTCCTTGCTTGTTCAAGCCGATGCCGATTAAATTCCCACTCCTCAAGTATTTCCTGAACTTTATTTTCAGCTGCTGCTTGAGAAGACAGACAAAGGGGTGACCTGCACAGTAACACCCTCCCCAGCCTCAGGCTGTAACAGCGGCACAAAAGGACACCCTTGCAGTCAGAGCAGGCACCAAAGACCGGTGGAGAGCTCACAAAGCCAATTCCACTCCTGCCATTCATCCACAGTGACAACGCAAGGCTCACACAGCAACACCGCAGCTCCACCTCCATCCTGCAGGACCAGAGGCCTGCGGAGCCTCCTCTACATCTGCCTTCTTATCCAGGAGACAAAAGAGAACTGCCTGTTCTCCCCCGCCCTGCACACTCCACAGGTGCTCCGAGCCCAGCCCATGCTGTTGGGAAGAGGCAGGATGGCTCCGAACAGATGTTGGATACACTGCTGTTTCCAGCAGCCTTTTTTGTTCCACAAGTACCTCCTGCAATAAGCGCTGGGGCATTTCAAATGCCACCTGCAGTGTGTGCAAGCAGCTTAAAAAAAACAAGAAGGTATTTCATGGAGTGCTCAAGCATGGTCAGGCTAATCAAGCTGGTCTGACACACGGAGATTGTTAACACCATACCAAGGTCACTTGCAAAACCTGCCAGAACAAGGTGAGACCCAAGCAGAGCAGAGCCATCCATCCACAGTGAAAGCAGTGGCCCAGGCTACTTTAGATGGCAACTTGCACATCCAGCACTGCCTCTCAAACCACACCTGGGTAACACCTCCAGTTTCTGTGGTAACAGTGCAGACCTGTCAGATTGATTTTCCCAGGAGCCTCTCTCCTGATCTGTGCTAACCTCTGCTAACCCTGTCCAAAGATCAGGTGTCTGTGCAAGAATTGCCTGAAACACCAACAGGCCATTGGTGCATGGAAGTCATCCCAGCTCTCAATGTTGCATCTTTAAGATGCCCAGAACTCCCACAGAGAACAGAGACTAAATGAGCTTTAAGAAATTCTCACCAAATCTTCTGCTTAGGAAAGTCACAGAGATAAAAACAGTGAATTCTCTAAATGGCAGGATTCAGTTCGTATTACAGTTGAGCTGATTTATCCATGGGACAGGACATAAGGACAAGACTCGTATGTCAATAACCCAGCCACAGATCTTAGAGGAGGTGCCTGAGTATAACCACGGAAGTCTGAATTATCCCTGCCAGCTCCTGGTCTCTGCCCTAAGTGGAAACCACATGGCCAGGCAGTGACAGCCACGACAGACATTGTTTGGTGTGATGTGGATTTTTTGGGTTTGTTTGCTGGTTTCGTTTCTTTTTTTTCCAAGAGCAGCTGAAATAAGGAATCATCACTAACCACAGTCTCACAAAGCAAAACGTCATCCACCATTCCCCAATCCCAGCTGAATCCCAGCCCCCAGTGAAGCATCAACATTCAGACACTGTCTTAGATTTGACAGAGAACAGGCAGGCAGGGATTCCTTCCTGCAGGTAGCTGTTGGGAACAGATTGGATAGCTCATGGCAGAAGACTCCAGTAATTACAGCGTTCCCAGAACACATGTGTCCTGGCTAAACACTAGCAGATCTGAGTCCGAACTGGACTGTTTTCAGGAAAGATGGTCAGGCATTCATGATGCAACTGAATATCTTCCCTTATGAAGGGAAGACTGTCTTGGAGCAGCGGCTCCGAACATCTCAGGGTACAAAAACCAGCTTATGGGGTCACTTACCTATTAGTGGGTTGCTATTTCTGTTGACAGGTTTGGGAGGAGGGACGGGAGGCTGTTTGGCAGGAGCTGGGCTGGTTGTACTGCTGGAAGCAGTAGTGTTGGCACTGGCAGGAGCAGGGAGCAGAGTCCTGGGGGCTGGGGAAGGGGCAGCTACGGAACTGACTGTCTTTACTGCCGTGGGGGCTGTGCTGAAGGGGGCAGTTCTTGCAGTGCTGCTGGCAGGCATTGGATCCTTTGCCTGTGCTTCGTTTGCCTCCTGGGAAGTGGAGGGAGGTCTTTTTGGAGGAAGCAGAGGTTGTCTGGGAACATGCGGCTCCTGAGGTGGTTCCAGTTCAGGCCCAGGGTGGCTGATGGAGGAGCCTGCAAAGGGAGGCAGCTCAGTTTAAGGCACCGGAGGGCCTAGTGAGGGTGGGAAGAATCAGATGAGAATTCAAAACTGATTCCAGGAGAATGTGAAACCCTAATTTTACACACATCTGGTTTCTTACCTTGCCTCTTCTTTGGTTCCTCCACTGGAACAGGCTTCCTAAGGCTGTATGGCTTTGTGGCCTCTTCCTCCTGGCTGGGCAGGTCACAGACCCCAGGGCCCCCAATGGGGACGGTGTGGCCGTTCTTCAGTGCAGCTGGGTTCAGCTTCTCTGGCTCTTCACTGTCTGCAAGAGGATGGGAGGAGAGAAGCAAAGAGAGAACACTCAGAAGGCAGGGGAGAGGAGAGGTGGCTGAGCTGACTGAACCACCATGGAGCCATACCAGCTTTTCTCTGGCTTCTGAAACAGCTGGTCTTCAGTCACCTTCTGCACATGATAGCACAGCAACCCAACCAGCTGGAGCTCAGAGCCCTTGATTTCATTATCAATGAGTAAATCATACAGCACTGTACACCATCAAGGGTTTTTCTTCTCTCTGTCCTGCCCTTTCTCCTGTGTTTCAGATTAGTGTGCCCAGTGCTGTGCTGCAGCACAAGGAAGTTGTAACTGAAGTCATAAACCTCCAGCAGCTTTTGTATCCACCCTCCATCACAGAGGAGTCACCAACTCCCTGTAGCAATGCAGATTCCAACATGAGCCAAGTCATCTACTGCACGTGCAATAACAGACTTTCATAAAGTCTTCAGATTAGTGGAAGCACCTCTGTTTTCCTTGTTTCTACCCTGAATTTGGCACAAAGAAAATCACTGCTCGACCCAAAACATCAGCAAGGCAGATTTCCTCACTTTACCTTTGTTTTAATCAGATGTAATGACACAGCTCTAGAATCTGATGTAGCTCACTTTCACTATTTCTGCTTTACAAATTCTAGCATGGAGTTTCCCAGTGTTAGAAGCAAGACCTCTTTTTGGAAAAAAAACCCATCCAATCCAACCCATGCTTTTGAGGGTCCTTAAACTCCTAATCTCAATGAGGAAATACTCCACCACTCTCTGTAATTGCCCTGACAGGACAAATTTCTGACAGTATTACTCTCAAAAAAAAGACTCAGCATATACCTGTAAGGGGAAATTGCCCATTTTGACTGATTCTCAACTCAAGAAAACTCAAATAAATACATCAGCCAGTTGATTAAAAATCTTTTTCAGTTCAATCTGCTATCTCTGAAGGAATTGGAGTGTATGGCATCCGGGCCCTCCAGGTGCTAGATCCCAGCACACTCTGCTGCTCTGATTTTTGATAATTTATTCCACTGTCCTCCTCACCTTTCCTCTCCCTCCCAAGTATTACCCCCCCCCTTCCCTAACCTGCTGCTGTGCAGAAGCTTCCCAGGATTTCTTTTCCACAAGAAACAGCCTTGGTTCCTATGAGCAGCTGGCAGACAGGGCTGCCTCACTCACTCACTGCCCTTCCCTGAAATGCAGGAGGCACCAACAGCAACAAGAGGGAGCTTCCTCCCCAGCCAGGGCTGAACCTCAAGGGATGAGCCAGAGATTTTTATGGCAGCAACTGCCTCTGGTTATCCAGAGTTTTCAGCAAGGGAGACAGGAACAGTATGATCCAGCTTTCATTACCACTCAGCCTTGCCTGCCCTTCTCTGGCAGGGAGCTGCAGCTCCTCACAGCCTCTCACACCACCTCACTCTCAACTTCAGCTCCAGTGACCTTCTTCAAGGTCAAGAGAATCCAATGCCATCTTCTTTCCTTACTCTGAGCCCAGTACCCACATCCTGGAGCCCACAGCCTGCTGACCCCCTGCCCAAGAACAGCAAAGCCTCCTCTCAAAGCTTCTCCTCCACTTAAACCTCTTTCACCTCTATTCCTCTCTTCCTCATCTCAAGGGGTTTCCAGCATCTTTCCCCCTAAGAACTCACCTAAGAAAATTAACTGACCTTGTACAAGCAGGTTTTAAAACTGCAAACAAATACAATAACCCACCCTTGCATCTTATGACTGCCCAAGTGTCTTAAACTCCCAGAGGGATTTAGATAATGCGTCTCTAATCTACCCCTCCTGCCAACACTGACTGCTCCCTCATGCCAGGGGTTTGCACTTTGTCCAGATTACACCCATCTTCTGTTTCTAAAACCAGAGCAGGTGTCTCAAAGAAGAAAATTCCACTTCTTAGCCAGGCTTCTGTTTCACCGGTATAGCATGGAAGATCTCTGCCTCCTCTGCCCTCTCTAGCTGGAAGTTTGGTACCCAAAGTCTTTGATCTCTCTTCCAGTTTCACCCCTGTGACCTCCCACCCTTCTGTACCTGGTGAGCTCTGCAGTGAGGCACTGACACCCTCAGGTAGGTGTCGATGGCATCACTCCAGCACAGTTGTGTTAAGACTTTCTCTCGGTTTTGCCTTCGGTGGTTTGGTCTGAAAACCACTTTTTCACCTCCAGTTTTCCACTTAGAATCAAACTTGCACTAGGCCAAGGCTGTCTCTGCAGTGTGTGCCCTGAGGTGCACATTGCTCTAAGCCAAGGGCCACACTCTCACCCACGGGAGACGGGGGCTGCTATCTCCCCACACCTTCCTGCCCCCTCCCTTGGACCACATCACACAAATCCCAGCCAGGTGACTGGATGGTGATCTAACAACTTATTTTGGTAGCATGATTCCACTTGGAGACATCAAAGATGAAAGAAAAGGGGATAAGACTTCTTAGACAGCAGCACAAACTTTAATAAGCCTAGTGGTGACTATGACACCATACCCGGAAGCATCTCTTGGAAGAAATGCCCCTACCCAAGCAGCTCAAAATTCATCAATTTCTGATTCTTCTCCCAACCTGTGCCCCAGGGGCAGCACCTCTCCAATTTGGAACAGCAAGAGATGATGAGTGACAGTGTGACAGCAGAGGCTGGCAGGACAGCACAAGGGATCTGAAGCAGAACACAGAGAGGGACAGGATGGGAAGTGACCACAGCACAGCCCTCCCTCCCTGCAGGAAGGTGTCCCAGATAGGCATTGCACTTCCTCAGCACCATCTTCCTCCCTGAGCAGGCTGCCTTCCTCCCAGGTGGGAAAACAGACAAGGAAGAGCATTGAAAACGGTAAGCCAGACAGGAATCACTTTAGCAGAAAGCCCTTAAATTTGTCTCCCAACGGTGAGGTTTGGCCAGAGGATGCCAGAGGAAGGATCAGTTACACAGACACAGACAGGAGAAGTTCGTTTGCAGACTCACCCTGCTCAGGCTCTTCCAACAGAACCCCTCTTTTTACCAGCTCCTCTCTTGGCTTTCGCATAGAAATCTTTCGTTCTAAAACTGATATTAAATTGAAAAAAAGCACTCAGAAAACAGGGCAAGCTTGAAGTTCAAGGAGATTTTTCTTTTAAAGAGATTCTCTAGGGGAACTAAAAGGGCTTCAAATTTCACTGGTTTTGCATGGATTAAGAGAGAGGAGGAACTGCATGTTCAGACCTGCATTTCACACTACACTGCTGATCATGGAGCAAATCCTCCCTCCCCACAGCTGCTTGGGGAGCTTCCTTGAAAGAAAGGAACTAATCTGTCTGAAATTACAGCTCCATGGCAAGGTATTTCTGGGGAGATTGCAGGTGCCAGCCCATCACCAAAGTCCCATATTGGTTCCTACACATGTCAGTACTCAGGCTTGTGACAAGCCCTTCTCAGATGGATGGAGGAAGGGATACCAACACAGCCCCTGTTACTTTACCTTCTGAAGTCTCCTTAAATTTGTCACTGCTTTTCTTTTTCCTCCACTTCCAGGGTTTGAAAATCTTGCCAAAGCTTGAGAACTTGCTTTTCCTCTTTGTTGGAGGTGTGGTGTCACCTGATTCCAAAACATCAACCCCCATGCTGGCATCACCTGGGGCGTGATCCACCTCTTCAGCTGCACAGAAAAGAAGGAAAAGAATAAAGAATTCTGTGCTGCAAGTAACAGCTCTCATCTCCCACCAACCCACCCCATACTGGGAAATGGTGGCACACATTCATGCAAAGAAGGGAACAAGATTCTGTCTGTGGCTCCACTGAGCCCTCACATCAGCTTGGGGAGACACAAGTGGGGTTCCCAATATAAACAGGGCAAAGGGAAACTGAGAAGGGCTTTCCTGATGAGACAAAGATTACAGAATCCCAGAATCGTTAAGGCTGGAAAAGACCTCCAAGATCATTGAATCCAATCTGTGACCAATCCCCACCTTGTCACCAGCCCAGAGCACTCAGTGCCAGGTCCAGTCATTCCTTGGACGCCTCCAGGGATGGGGACTCCACCACTGCCCTGGACAGCCTGTGCCAGGGACTGTCAACTCTTTCCATGAAGAAATTCCTCCTGAAGTCCAACCTGAACCTCCCCTGGCACAACTTGACGCTGTTTCCTCCTGTTCTGTTCCTTGTGCTCTGGGGGTAGAGCCTGACCCACACCTGTCTGCACCTGCCTGTTAGGGAGTGGAGAGAGTGAGAAGGTCCCCCTGAGCCTCCTTTTCTCCAGGCTGTCCCCCCAGCTCCCTCAGCCACATATTGATTAATTTTACAGTGTCACAGCTTTGCCCATGAACACAAACCACTTCCCTAAATTTTCTCATTTTCATTTAGAAGCAACTGGTGCTGGACACAAGTCATTACATGAAACAAACACCTTCCAGCCCACTGAGCTGATGTTCACGACTGTCCGCACCCTGAAATCACCAGACCCATTCCAGCAGCTGGATGTGTTAGATTTTCCCCTCTCTGATTTTCCTTCTATAAATAAGGGCAGCAAAGCTGGCCAAGAGCAACAGCTCCACAGGAAAGCGACACAATACAGGCCTGTGCTCCACCTACTGCATTGGAGTCTCTGGAGAACAACACAAGAAGGACACGGAGGTGGGAAGGGACATGCACAAAAACCAAACCAAAGCAAAAAAACCCCACCCCCAACTCAAAGAAACCACTTTTGAAGCAGAACCAGAGCACAAAACCCTAATCCAGGGTCTGTTGATCCTGCCTTGCCTGATGTTGCTGTTTTGGGGTGTTTGATGGAACACAGAGGAGCACTTACAATGAGCAGAATCTAGCACTGCCTGCAAAAAAATAAATCAGTGTGCATGAGCTAAGTGAAGCCAGCTGGTGCCCATTCCATGGCAGAATTTCCAGAGCCAGAATCCCTCACCTTCAGGACTAGAGACACAAGCACTGCAGAGCTCCATGGAAAAAATCCTATGGAGAAGAGAGACGTCCCCCAGCTCCACCACGTCCAGCAGGCTGGACGGTCCTGATACAAACTGCACTCAAGTGTCTTCTTTTGGAGTCCCCGAGTCAGACATTGTGGAGCTTAGGAGCACAACAGACCTTTTAGTCAATTTCAGACAAGCCTGTGTGACGTGCCTGCAGAACAGGCAAGGCCCCATAGGTAACAGGAAAGTTCAGCCAAGAATCCCATCTCCTGAGATGAAGAGAATGGGAAAAGAATTTTAGGGGAAAGCTGTTTCACACATAGGACAAAGACCTAATAATGTATCTTCTGTATCCTACAAACCTCCACTGAGGATACAGGCCCTGATGTGAAAAAGCAGATTCCTGTCAGCAAAGGGATGAGCATGTTCAGGACACAGAGGAAGAAAAAACACCAAAAAATGCATTGTTTGATGCAGCTCTACCTGCAACCCTGTAGTGCTTCCCAGCATAAGATCTCAGATCCCAGGAAGCGTGAAGCACAGGTAGCCACGGCCATGGGCTCCTGAGCAGCCTCAGGCCACGGGGCTGGGGACAG
The DNA here is from genome assembly GCA_026261815.1 of Monarcha castaneiventris obscurior. Taxonomy (NCBI): domain Eukaryota; kingdom Metazoa; phylum Chordata; class Aves; order Passeriformes; family Monarchidae; genus Monarcha; species Monarcha castaneiventris. The sequence continues at coordinate 1,786,214 of JAMPIT010000687.1, read as the reverse complement.
GCTACCACTGTGTCACTACAGGACAGAAAGACCCCAGGCTTCCAGTCTGAGCACAAACGGAATGGAAGATGACTGAAACATAGGGAAGAAAAGAACAACAGAGGGAAACCGGAGAGCGTTTGAGCCACTGTTTGGTTGTTGGCTGTACTTTTGTTTAAATCAACCCCATAACAGAAAGTCCCTCACTCTCTACCAGTCAAAAGCTGATATCAGCCAACATTTATTTGAAAAAGCAAGATCAAGTCAGCATCTGAGATGCTTTCAAATAAAAAAAACCACCAACCCTGACTTCATAACAGGAGAGAAATTGGGTGGAAAATAACATATACCATGTCAGCACTGATGTGTGATTTTCTGCAGGGATGGAGGGAGGGTGGATGGAAGTGGGGCAGCGATGTGGAAGGCATTTCAAGCTCCCAGAAACCCAAGAGGAATTGTCTGCACGTTTAGAGGCACTTTCTTCAGAGACCAGAGCATTAGCCCTGGAGTTGTACATGCAATTTTAACAAGCAGTATTCACTGTGCTCAACAGAGCAGTCCCAAACTTCACCAGGCAGGCACGAGCACTTGCCAAGTGCAGGCTGTAGACTGAATTTGAATCCCAAGTGTCATCAAAGGCATTTCCCTCACCTTTCCAAGGAGAGCAGTGCTGAACGCAGCAGTACCAAGCTTGCCTTACATCTACCCTTTCCCCGAGCTGCTCTGAGGTATGTCACTTATGTGCTGCCTACCACCCAAGATGTCAGAGTGCTGTACTAAGCAAAGTTAAGTTATTAAAAGAAAACTCAACCATCAGGTCCAGGGGTTAATGAAGAGCCCTCAGCACACTGGGATGTCTCCATTTCCAGTTAAAGGGAGAACAAGCGTTCCCCCACCACAGTCCCCTCCGAGCAGCCAGGGAGGAGCAGAGGACATAAAAGGATAAGCCGAAACTGCAGGAGACACAGGATACCTCCAAAGGAGGAGCAGCTAAGAGCAGAGAGGGTGGGGAGAGCCCACATGTGACTTTACTCCTGGCAGAACCTCCTCCAGCAGCTCCTGCAGCCCAGGTCCAGCTGTCAAAGCAAATACCATCCCAGGGTGGAGTCCCGCTGCCACAACAGCAACCACGCAGGTGAACATAGGAGGTTTCACAAGACCTTCACATCAAGAGCAAATCATTCAGTCCTGCTTCTCTGCCTCACTGCTCCCTCGGCTGTGTTACAACTGCTTGTAGGATCCTGCTCAGAGTCAGGTGTTGTCCAACACAGAAACACTTGGTTTTGTTGGTTTATAACCAGTTCCATGCCCAAAAACAGCCAGGCAAGAGGGGGAGACAGGCACACTAGAACACAAAACTGTCCAAATAATTTCCACCACCCTTTTGCTCTGTGTAGAATAAAACTTAACATGTTACTAAAAATCCTGAGACCATTCCAGCCCACTGGTCACACTGATGCCAGGGAAGCAATTCCTCCCCTGATCCCCACTGGGATTAGTTCTGTCCTGTTGTGCAGATGACAGGAGAGCCTGTCCTACCCTTCCACAGCACTCTTCCTTTTCCCATCCCTAATTACCACAGGAACATAGACATTTAAAGCAGTCTGTTGTGAAGCAATTATGAAACTGAGGACTAATGAGCAGGTGGATCAGCAGCTGGAGGTGAGATTTACAGATCTGCATTCAAATAACCTTATTGTTCACGTTAGGTAGTGCTCACACTCCCTCCGAAATGGACTTTCCCTTCCATTCACAGCCCATTTCCAGCTCAAATCTCCACGAAATGCTGCAGAGGACATTTCTTCCCTAGGAAGGCAGAGAATACACCTTGCTGAGGCTGTGCCTCCTCCTGCTCTGCTCTACAAGATACAGGAGAGTCGTTAAATTGCTTTGCAATGCAAGGGGGAAACCCTTCCTTATCAGAGTCGTGCACTGGGAAACCGGGAAGAAACCACAGCGCAGTACCCAGGGAACGAAATGGGGCAAAGATAAGAGGAACCAGACTTCGAGGGAAGGGTGGGAAGCATCAGGAATCTGATGCCTTCACCGACCTGTCCCTTGCTCAGTAGCAGCAGGAGACCAGCCTCACCCTCACCATGGTGCCAGGCTGGAAAACCCATTTTAAATACATGGAAAAGGTTAAATGAGGTTACACAGCCCTGCATGAAGCCAGCAGAGTCCTCATGAGAAGGTCAAGAGATTCCCAGCTGGCAGGTGCCTAAAGTGACCCCACACCGAAGCAGGGCCTTGTTTAACCCTTCTGGAAGTAGTAGTCCACGCTTTGGAAAAGTGACCCTGGGGGTGGAAGAGCCCCACAGAACCCACCCTGACAGCTGGATGCTGTGGCTTCATGTTCCAACAGAGCCCTGGCTGAGGAAAAATCAGGGATAAAATATCTGCTGCAACTTCAGCATGTTGCCTGACGCTCCCAGGGGAGATGGCCTGGAACACTTGGAGCTCAGAATCCAGCTGGTCCAGGGACAGCGTGATGCCCCAGCTGCTTCCCAGCCAGAGCCTCCTGCCATTTCAGATCCGCTCTCCCAAACACTTAAGCTGTTCTGATCTCATTTTATCCAAACCAGCAGGTGAATTTGAGCTGTTTAAAACAGCAGATTTGTGTTAACCCAAAATGTTTAGACTGAAATAATCTAGGGAAACGTCACAAAATTGGCACAGCCTGAACACACAAGAAGGCAGGAAAGCTCCAGCAGTGCCAAGCAGCTTGGGATGCAATTCCCTATCGGTTTGCCTGGCCAGCTGGTCCTTCCAACCCTCCCCTGCAGACATGTTTTTGCTCAAGTCTTGCAGTTAAATTTCATGCAGAAAAAAGCCCTTTTCACACTGCATCTTGTGATGTTGAGTGACCCCAGTCATTTTTTTTTTTCCAAAACGGAGAAACCATTTCAGTGGAAGGAGCTAGTGACCCACAATTGGTCTCTCACACCCTCAGCAAGTGGCTGTGGTGACCTGTTCCCAAAGGTCCTGTCAGGCTTAGGGCTGCCATTCCCATTAAACAGGGTGAAGCTTGCACTTCCACCACTGCTCTCAGTGGGTCAAACTGGCACAGCCAGGATCCATGGGGTCAATTAAAAACCCCACATGTAGTCACACCATGGCTGCGCACACACGACACCCCAGCAAGCAGCTCCCAGCTGGCCCTTAGGAGCCCTACACCTGTAAATGTCATGGTTTAATGGTCACACCACGGGCCAGGGAGGGAAAGCCACCTCATGAGCAAGGAGAGTTAATCCCCATCTACAGAGATCAAGCCCCAGAATACCCTTTTGTAGAGCCAAGCACTGCCAGCCTGGAAACAGCCACAGCAGGGACATCAGGGATCAACAGGAATAACTAAAAAGCATTCCTTCCATTAAGGATCATTTCTCATGTGGAAGATACCTGCAACAGTTACATGGAATAGTGGCACCTCTGATTCACAGCGTTAAAGAATTAAACCCAACCTGGATCTAGTGCAGGGCATTCCAGAATTAATCCTGGTGAGTTTTTAAACTGTTTTAACTCAGGCCACACATCCTCAAAAGTCACCCTGGCTATGGAGAAATGTTGTTTTTAAGCTAAAAATCACTCCAGATCCAAGTCTGAGACCACAACAAAGCAAGGCTGAAGGCTGTGAAGAAATCAAAGGATTGCATCTCAGATGATGACAGTTCATAATATCTTGAATATACCTGGGAGAAACACTACTGATTTTCAATGTCCATGAGGAAAATGGCACAATCCTTTAAGGATGTACAGTCAGTGAGCCCCAGGACAGGACTGCAGAATGGAGCTCCTTTTCTCCCCCAGCCATTTCTGAAGATATCCAAAGGCTGGTGGAGCAGTCTAAGAGAAGCCAGGTATCACCCCCCTTGCACTACAATGGGCTCTTTGCCCCAGTCCTTTTCTGAGATGGTAAATTCTGGTACACCTTAATTAAGAGACATCCTGATGAGGAAACATCCCTATTTTGATGTGTAGACAGACTTGTACAGTGTGTAAATTGTGAGCTTGGGCCAGATTCCTTTCATCCACAAACCAGAGTTCACCCAGAACCCACAATCCATCTCTTCTTGTAGGAGTTACTATGGGATTTCCACAAATCCCAGGAGTTTCTGCTCATAAGGAGCTTGCTGGGCATTTCTGTCTTTGGGCAAATGAGGTACTTCAGTGCCATGGCAGTAACTCTGTTTAATCACCTTTATTTCCCTAAGGAACACACCTCCCTGAAGTTCTGCCATCAAACAAGCCCACAAGGTGCATTGGGAAGTTTTGCTGGGAATGTGGCTGCTCATTACACACCTCAGGTACCTGGAATACATCAGTACCTATGGCTCCAGCAGGACCATCGCAGCCCCAAGCCAGCACCGAGGCACTGCCACAAACCTTCTCATTGCCACCATAGCGCAGATGCACAGGGCTGGAGAGCAACACAACTCCCTCCTTTCCCACCCCGCTGCGTCCAGCAGAGCAGTCAAGAATCCGAGAAGCTTCCAAACGGTAACAACTCAAAAAGCAAACACTCTTTTGAGGGAAATGCTGTTAAAAGTATCCAAAAAGCACTTTCGGTAAATGTTTCTAAGCTTCCCTAAAACAGCTTTAAAAACTTGGTGTGAGTTTGCCTGAATCATCCAGGGAAGACCTGAATCCTGACCTTAAAGGAATAAAAGGTTGTGGTCACAAAAGCCTCAAATAGTCCCAGCCCTCGGCTTCCCTGTGTTTTTTATGTTTCTAATCACCATAATCTTCACAGGACTCTCCTTAACAGCATCCTGCCACAGTTAATGCAAGAACCATCTCTTCAAGTTCCAGATTTAATCAGTAGGAGCTGTGAGAGCTGTGCCATGAAAAAAGACATCAGAGAGCAAATGAGCAGTTGAGGAAACACCAGGTCTGCTGGCCCCAGTCTCCAGAAAGCACAGTATCATTACACCAAGCCCACTCCCCTGGAAATTACCACTGTTCTTGGTGTTTGATGAAAGAACCCAAGACTCACTAGGCCAGCTTCTAACAGTGAATAAATCCAAGCAGAAGATGCTGTTAATCTCCACAGTATGAAGAAAACTGAAGCTTTCTTTACTTATCCCTTCCACTCTCTCCATCATTTTACTTTTAGCAACTCTTGAACAAGACTAGCTGGAGTGAATTGGTGGTGGGGAGGAGAATCATTGGTTTCATCTGAGCCCTGGAAATGCTTGATAGGGTCAAAGATACAGAAATGAAAAATAATGAAAATAACAGACTGTATCTTGAGGGTGCTATTTGTGTGCCAATGTCAATTTCTTCTCTAAAAATCAGATAATTCCATTTTACAGATGAGGGTAAGCAACTGAGCCCAGCGAGCTGACAGCAAGTAGGAATGAGAGGCAACAACAGGATGTGGAAGTCTCCTCATAGCCAGTGCCTCCCCAGTCCTAGTGCTGGGAACAGCACCCGTGACAGACCTGGAGTAACACTGACCCACACAGTGCTCGGGAAGTGCGGTTGCTCCTAGAGCTTAACACAGTTGTGTTTTCTCCAGTCTGTTACTGAGATACCTCACAGTGGAGAGGGAAAACAAGCAGGGAGATGATTGCCAAGCCCCTCTTTCCCCGAAACTGCTATAGCTGCCCCAAAAGCTGGGTGACATTACACACAAGGAGGCAATTCTTGGTGGCTTTGGTCCAGGCTCACTCTCAGAGCTGACTCCTGCCCGACGGAGGTGAACTTTCCCACTATCCAAGTGCTTTGCAAAGGTAGTATCCCTGAATTCATGCCAGCCAGAGGCTGTCCCTTAAAACAGCAGCTTGGAGCCTGCCTGAAGATCAGAGAACATGTTACACAGAAATTGCATGTGAAATAAGTACGAGAAAGGAAGGAAATGGAGTTATTTCTCTGGTTTCTCCCCGCAGCTGGGCGCAGGTTACACAAGTCCCACAGTCCACTCCCCCCAACTCCTCCGTTTCACCTGCAATGCTGCCCTGCCACAGCCCCGAAGTTCCCTTGTCTCCCCTGTCCTCCATTACTCACCAAAAGCACCTGGATTTACCGGTCTCGAGAAGTGCGGCTGCCCCATGAGATTCTGTTCAGAGCAGCTCTCCGGGCAGAGGCGGGAGGGGGAGAGAGGAAAAGTCTACGCTGAGAACACTTCAATCCTTTAAAACGATAAAGCCACACTTCAGATGAGGAAAGAGCCTGGCAAGTGAAGCAGCTCCCAACTCTCAGGCCACAGCTCTGATGTCTGATGGTCCAGCACAGGTCCTGCTCTCCCTGTCCCCCATGGCTGGGCACTTGATTCTCATAAATAGGTGTCCGTGCCAGCTCCCTTCACGCAGGAATGCCTGTCATTCCAGAGCCGAGCTGGCTAGGGCCGAAGCTCAGGAAGGGGAGGAGACAGCCAGCCACGATCCAGCCACTTAGCTGCACAATCCAAATTATCAACACCCCTCGCTCCTTCCTCGCATCCAGTTTAGCAAGAAGAGAGAAAAGCTGGGAGCAAGGAGAAGGAGAGCAGCGTTTTTCTCAGGGATGGGCTTGGAGAATCCATGCACAGCAACACACCAAGGGATTTCACCTCCCAAAACGGGATTAGGGAATTTACAGCCTACCTGCACCAGCTAAACAAACCAAGGCGGTCAGGGATGAGACAGCCGTTCTCTAAGTGCTGTGGGAGCTGCACTACCCCAGAGCAAAGGGAATTTCAAAGAGAGCCTGAGCTGATATGTATCTAGCCAAATAGATACTAAAAATACAATTTCATAGCAATTCCTCTCTCCGCTAAAGTTACCAGGAAGCACATCCTCTCGCTTAATTTAAATTTAACAAGGAAAGTAAAAGTTTAGTTTCTATTCATGTGTCACAGCTTGATGGTTAAGGTAACAAACATCCCCCTCAATCATCTGCCTCACAATAAAAGATCTCCAAAGTTTAAATATGTCCATTTGGATTCCCTTAATTTATCATTAAAATTTGGGTTAGGACTTCTGTGAACCTACAGCTTGTTTTCCCTGTACACCCCACAACAGAGAAGCAGGAAAACCTTTAAGCATCCAGAAGCTGAATCTTAGCTCAGGGAAAAAGGAAGATCAATTGTCAAAAATATACAGGAATTTGCTGCAGCATAAAAGGGATTAAAATCAGGAACCTGACCCCACGTGACACATCTAAGTTTGTTTCTCCCCAGTGTAGGAGAAGTTTTAAACAACAGGATTTGCTGCAGCACTTGGTGTCCCTGTCCTTGTTGGGCCAGCAAGAGGAGGACTTCAATATGATTGAATACTACCCAGGCAGCAACCCCAATAGGAAAATCTTCTGTTCTGGGAAACAACCAGATCCAAGATTGTCGATTTGGGCTGGTGCAGCTGGGAACAATCAATGCTGCACATTGCCCAAAGCAAATGCCGTGGGATTACCGTTCCCAGCCGCATGGATGGGGGATGCAGCACTACAAAAACATACCCCAAAACAAGGCAAGGGGTAGTTCTGAAACTCTGTAACACCTCACCTGAGCCACAAACACACCATGAGGACCTTGGTGCTCTTGGTTCCCCCACTAACATACTAAATGTGCCACTGGGCAACTTGCAAATCCACTCCTCATTTAAAGCAGAGCTGTAAAAACATAGGAGGAAGGAGAACACTTGTGCACCTTCTCCACCTGCGTTGTGCTTGTCCTCAATCCCTGGTGCTGGGCAGGTGACCATCATCCCACAGACAGCAGGTGGAGTAGACGGGGATCAGCAGAGCCATGGAGGAGGACAGCAAATACCACTGTCCTCCCTCATGCAGGGCACATGGACATTCCTGGAAGTGTTGCTCTTCTCCAACTCCCACCAGGGACATCTCCGTGCTCAGGCTCTCACTGTGGGCAATGAACATCCTGATTCCCAGGAATGCTCCACCTCACTGAAGACTTTTTGCTTTGAAGCAAAGAAAAAGCCATTTTAAAGCCATTTATATTCACTGCCATCTGGCAGAGACCCATAAAGGTCAGAGATAAAGGCAGGAAGATTTCCTCACGTCTGTAAATCAGCTGCCCAGCTTGGAAGGAGGAGTGGAAAAAACATCCCTGCATTTAGGAATACTACAGAATGCTGCCTCTAGGCCTGCCTGGCTTCTAAGGAATTAAAGTCACTGCCTTTTCTAAGGCATTTACTGTGAATTCAGAGTGCACAAAAGCTCTGTTGCAGAAGAGATGACATGAGGTAAATTGTTAGAGCACAGCAGCACGATCATATCCTGACCCTTTATTTCTACATGAGTAAAACATGAAACATTAGCCTGAATTTCAATAAAAGATATTTAAATAAATGGATTTAAATTCACAGTGGCTGCAGCCCAAGAGATGCACGACAGTTACTCAGGCACCGGTGCTGCACAGGAACCCACCCAGCTGTGAAATAAAGTCCTTTACATTTCTGTATCCTTCATCACGCCTCAAAGACCATCACACAGAGACTAACAAGATTTGGCAATGGTTGTACCAGAAGCATTAATATTTCCTCCTGAAAGGCAGGGCTGTGGTGCCCAAGAAGCAAAGAGATACAAATCTGTGTTTCAAATTGCAACTGGTTGTGGACTTAGGCATCATTCAGGAATACCAGCCACAACACTTTCTTTTGGGGGAGAAAGCAAAACTTCACCAGAAAACAGCTGACAATGTTCACATAACAGCAGAAACCCAAAAGTTACACCACCATCATCATTTTCAAGGGTACTCCTGGCCAGGAAAACCCATCAGTCCATTCTTCAGCTCCACCTCTAGAAGGAAAGGTGCAAATTCTGTCCCAGGAAACAGAACGCCAAAAAATGTTCCTGCCTCAACTGCAGCCGGAGGTCAGAGCATGAGAGCAGCTCCTTAAGAAACCCTCTGCTTTCAGAGGGCTTCGGGGAAAAATATGGGACAAAGCAACCTGCCCTTGACCCACAGGATATCCAGGACAAAGGAAAACCCACATTTCAAGCAAGGAAGAGTAATAAATGTCCAAAATTCCCATAATAATGAGAAAGGCCATCTGACTTTGCTGCACAGCAACCAGAAGAAACCAGAGTAACTGTGTTACTCCTCAGGGACAGGTGAAGACCTTTTTAAGATTAAAAACCTGGAATAGCAAAGAGCTTTCTAAAGGAGAGCAAAATGGGAAACAGCTGACTGTCCCTTCAGCATTTTGTTTTAAAATATAGTAACCAAGGAACCCCAGTTACATGAAAATTTTACATGATTTCAGGAGAGGCAGATGGCTGAAATAAAAAAAGACAGGCAGCAGACACTCAAACATGGAGTACATGGCCTTCCTCTGAAGTTTCATTTCCTCTCCATCCAGCCCAGCATCCCATGAAACCCCTGGCATTTCCATGCTAATAATCTGTTTATATACATTGTAAAAGGAACTCTTCTGGATTATTTCACTTTAAAATCTAATGAAAGCCATAATGAGCCCAATATTAGCTCCTCTAATAAAGGCAGTGTTATTCACATTTTGGTTCACACCGACGTGATATGTTACATTCACCCGTGGTGACTCAGACATTTGTGTTCCATGATTCAGCCACAGGAACATTAAAAAGGGCTCCGGCATTATCCCATCCCTGCCGACGACGGAGCTATTTAAAACCAGTGATACTGGGCGTTTTCCTTCAAAGCTCATCACCAAAGAGTCAGCAGGAACTACAGGGCCTTTAAGGCTCTTTCACTGCGGGAAATGCACCCACTAAAATCCTCACACGGGGACCACCTCACCAGGAGGGCTGGCAGGGAGGAGAAAAAGCACCACAACTCTGGATGTGTTTCACTGAATCATGGAATGGTTTGGGTTGGTTTAAAGTCTATCTCATTTCACCCCCTGCCATGGGCAGGGACACCTTTCACTAGACCGGGTTGCTCCGAGCCCCATCCAACCCGGCCTGGAACACACTTCCAGGGAGAGGCAGCCACAACTTCTCTGGGAAATCCATTCCACTCCCTCACCACTCTCACAGGGAAGAATTCCTCCCCAATATCCCATCTAACCCTACTCTCTGCCAGTTTGAAGCCATCCCCCCTTGTCCTGTCACCCCAGGCCCTTGTAAATAGTCTCTCTCCACCTTTCGTGCAGGCTCCCTTCAGGTACTGAAAGGCCACAATTAGGTCACTCCGAAGCTTCTCTCCTCCAGGCTGAACAACCCCAGCTCCCTCAGCCTTTCCTGACAGGAGAGGTGCTCAAGCCCTCTAATCAACTTGGTTTCACCACAGTTTTTGTTTTCAGCTTTGCAAAAACAAGAACATGAAAAAATCTTGCCTGTATACACAACAGCTCTGGCTGCCTACAGAAATGCCCCTTTCTGAGCTGTGCTCCGACACTGAGCGTGTGGAGCCTTTAGCGAGGGCAGCAGAGCAGGGGGAACAGCAGCAGAGGCCAGGGAGCCACTCTGAACAAACGAACACAATGTGACGCTCTTCCTTTCTCCTCACATGGAATGAAAAGCCGGTGTGGAAGTGGAAAATGGGTTATTTATAAGGCAACTAGCATCACATTGTTTGGGCCCTGCAGACTTTGATGGTTCAGATGAGACAAATGTGAGCTAACTGCTCCTACACCACATGATTTCCTTCATGCTTCCTGTGACATTTCCAAGAGGGAAACTCCTATTTCCCAGAGCATTCCAGTCCCTGTGTCCCCACCAGTTAGTCAGCACGGTGCTCCACCTCAGACAGCAAAGGGCAGCAGGTCCAGCATGTCAGGGACTCTTGGTGCCACCACCAATGTGCTGGTGTTAGGGAAGGTGAGTGTGCCATGTCCCACAGCAGTCCAGATGTTGACCACAATGGAACACAGCTGGAGGAAGAGACTGCTCTGCCAAGGAGCTGACTGACAGCACTTCCAGCCCCACCTTTGGGAAGGTGAGGCCATGCTCCTGGAAAGGCCTGTGGTCACAGCAGGTAGCTGGAACACAAGGAATTGCTTCATTGTCACAGGGAATGGGCTTTAAAAATTGTAAATTAAACTGGGCTTTGGGCAGGAGCTTAGGGCAAAAATATCCCCCAGCCTTTTTTCCAGTGGAAATACAACTTCCATTGGAAGCAGGTTTTAGCCAGTACTGGAAAAGTCTCACCATCAATGCCTCCTCACCACTCCCCGCAATTACAACACAGGCCAAGTATTTTCTTGTTTACTAGTGAGGGAATGCTGAGGAATGTAATCTCGATGAAATTAAAGATTCAGTCACATCTTGGCTAACTTGATCACTATGGTGATTCATGGCTTTGCCATCTCGAGGCAAGGGAAACTCTAAAGCTGATGAACAACATTTTGGAGCACCTTGAAGCAGCATTAAAAGAAAGTCTGGTCAGAAGCCAAAGGAAGCACACATATAGGATACATTCCAACAAAGCATCAGGCATTAGCAAAGCATCAGCGTATTCCCAACAGGGAAGCATTCAGAGGCAGGATACCCATCTGCCACTTCCAGCTATATTATTAGGAACACATTAAGCAAAAACACAGAGAAGAAAATTACATTAATTATTGCATTGTTTAGAGAAGAATCAGGAATGACATTTAGCTTAACTCTTGTTTAACCCTCTCCTGCAGCAAAAACTCAAGATACTCAGAGAAAAACGTATAAACTGACATCCTCTGAGGCTCCCCACTTCAAAACATGAGGACGAAGAAAATCAAAATATTCCCCTCTCCTTCCAAAGCACTGCCCAGTATGAGCTTTTAGGGCTGGCCCAGCACAGCACACAGTGCTCTTCCCAAGCAAGAGGCTGCTGCACAGTCACATCCATCACAAACAGCCTTACAGGACAAACCTAACTCATAAGACTTTATAGCTTTGTGCAGACATTATCCAAAATAAACAAGTCCTCCAGCAGAGTAAGTACATCTATGCCACTTACAAAACCAATGGGACAAAGTCTGTTAAGCACAGCACTAGAAACTGCAAGCCAACAGCAAGAATATCAGTAAATATGAAACCTCCAAATTCAGATTAAATTGCAATTAACCCTAAGGGGTAGGACTATATTTAACTCTAAGTTAGTCTTCAATGTATAGGTCAAGGTCCACACACTCGTGATCCCAAATTTCTCTTCCTACCTCTAATCCTTCAAGATGTCAAACTTCAGCTGCAAGCCTCTCTGCCCACACAGTAACTGAAAAGAAAGGCAGCAAGATTTCTCTGTAAAAGTTGTTTCCTCTTTTAAACATTTCGCAAAAATCTCAGTAAATGCATTTGCTCTTCATACCCAAAGCTGAAACTGCAGCAAAACCACCTTTGTTCTGCCAACCCAACAGGCTTGCAGCAGCCGCACTGCACCAATAATCCAAATTATCCTTCAACACCTCCAGCTCTCCAGTCTGAAGTTACATATTTTCCAAATTACTGCACAAGCCAGGCAATGCCAGGGCATCCCACCACCCCTCACTCGCCTGGCTCTGCTCAGGGAGACTTACAAAAGCGCCTTGGTTTAGTTTTTGGGGAACACCCAATTTCCCCACCACACCTGCTCTGCTTTAATTATTGACTAGGCAAGGAGCTCCTGATTAAAATGCAAGGCAAGTCTGGCACACAACCTCAGCTTCTGATCATCTCCCGCAGATACAGTTGGAAGAGAAACCCAAATTCCCTGCCACAGTTCAGGAATTAAAAGAAAGGGTGGATCACTTTCAGTTGGGGCACTTAAATTCAGTAAGAAAAATACTTTTTGTACCCTTGCAACTGAAAACTCTCATAAAATTTGAAATTTTAAACCACAGCTTTAGGTTCACACACAGAGAGAAGGTTTAAAAGCTTCCTTTCAATTGTACTGTGTTTTTACAAGCCATTTCTGCCAGAGTAAATCTAACAGGTAATTACAGGTCTGACCTCCTTCTATTGCACAAATATGCCTTTGGAAACAATGTGGATAAATATTTGCCCAATACAAGAAGACAACTCCAAGAGGAACCATTCCAGTTTATCAACTCTGTGATTCATGTTGATACAAGCTTTATTCTCTATTTAAGGAACACGATAACGCTTAGGAAGTGCATCTGGCCAAATTATGTTTCATAGATCTACCATGGGCCACCCTGAACAGTGGCACGGCCAGACCTCAGGTCACACCCAGACAAGAGCCATCAGCAAGACCTCAACCTCAACTCCAAATATTGACTCTTGCTCAACCACCAAGGTATCGCCGAGCAGCAGCGAGGCTGAAGATGGAAACATGATGAGTAAAGCACTGCTGCTAATGTGAATAAAGCAATGCTGGGGTTGTGCTGTGTAACATCCCCTTCATCCCCTTTGGAACTGGGGAGAGAATTATGGAGGCCCAAAGGAGCTGAAAGCAAAACGAGAGCACTCTACCTGCTTCCTTAGGCTCATCCTGAAATCCCAATCCCAGATGCTCCTGTTTTCTGCCAGTATCAAGAGAACTTGGGAAAACAAGGTGGTGGCAGCCACAGGCACAAAGAGCCATCCAGGAACAAGGCACAAAGATCAGACAGGATGATTGCGTCCCAAACCATACAGACCTTGGGTCCCCAAACCAAACGCTGTTTATGCATCACACTGACTCACATGAGTGCAGGGACAATGCCATGGGAATTGTTTACGGTGTCAAGGTCGTTTCATATAATTAAAGGAAATGTCAAGAGATGAGATAACACCAACAGTTCTGAAGGTACAGCTAATCCTAACCTTGTAGGAAGCTGTATCTCCCTGAGTTGCCCCCCCTCTTGCAGACACAACCCTTCACACATTCCCAGATTCCTCATTTCACCTCATTCCCTTCATCCTGTGTCTGTAGACCACCAGCAGCAGCCTTATTTAGAAGCAAACAGCACCACACCAAAACAGTAGCTGAAAACCATTTGCAAGACTCTCAAATAATGCTCCCTTCTCTCCTCTCACATGGCAGGGCTGGACATGGGGCTGCAGTCGGGAATACTGCCACAGGCACTGCTGCCAGCAGGAAATGGGGTTCAATCCACAGAATCACAGAAGAGTTGGGGTTAGAAGGGACCTCTGGATGGACCCAGTCCAACCCCCTGCCAAGGCAGGGTCACCCAAAGCAGGTGACAGAGGAATGTGTACAGGTGGGTTTGGAATGTTTCCAGAGAGGGTGACTCCAGGCCCTCCCTGGGCAGCTGCTCTAGGGCTCTGCCACCCTCATGGAAAGAAGTTCTTCCTCATGTTGGGGTGGAACTTGTGTTTTAGTTCATGGCCATCGCTCCTTGTTCTGTCCCTGGGCACCACTGAACAGAGTCTGGCACCATCCTCTGGTTCCCCCTTGGAGATATTTCATAGACTCAGAATGTTAAGGGGTTGGAATGGACCTCAGAGATCATCTAGTCCCGACCCCCCTGCCCTGGGCAGGGACACCTCCCACTATCCCAGGTTGCTCATTGATGAGATACCCTCTCAGCCCTTCTTTTCTCCAGACTAACCAGGCCCAGCTCCCGCAGTCTCTGCTCATCAGAGGGATGCTCCAGACCACTTATCTCTGTGGCCTCCGCTGGACCCTCTCCAGTAGCTTCTTGTCTTTCTCACACTGTGAAGACGAGAACCAAACACAATGAATTAAAGCAGGGCAGCGAGAGCTGTGAGCATAGCCCAGCACAGCCACCACAGAACATCAAGGATGGGCTGCAAAACAGCAGCTCAAACCCGCCTGTTGGAACAGCCCCGAGCTCAGCAAGAATGAGCTCCTCAAATATTTACTCACCCTCCCAGACAAATTCTGCAGCATAAGAATTATAGCACAGGACTATTTCAAGTATGTCAGCTAACAAGCTTCCAGCCAGCCTAATGGGAGCTGCAGTCCCATCTTCACTCGGATGCATATAACTCCCACACCAGCAGGATAGACAGAGGAGGATTCACCCCTTTCCTGCCCAGGGCAGTCTTTGGGAGCCTCACACCTGAGTTAAACACCTCGAGATACAGGCTGGGATCGAAGAATGATGTGATGGCAGAGATTAGGCAGCCAAAGAGCTCCACCCTACCTCCCATGGCTCTGTGAGGCACTTCCCAATGCTCAAAGAGGGAATGCTGCTGATTAGGGAGAAAGATCTTAAAGGTAAGTACCAGTAAAAACTCCCCACCATAGCATCCATCAAAATCTCCCTCCTCAAAATCCAGAACACACCAGCCTGAGCAGCACCAAAACTCAAGTTCAAGGGTTTTCAGATTGCAGGAAGAATGTGCAAGATCTACAAGAAGTTCAAAGAGAAGTCACCAAGAAAACCAGCGGAAAACATCTGGATTAACTGATTTATCAAGGGTGTGTGCCTCCTCTATCAGACCATGTTCCAGGAATGAAAAGTGGCTCCAGTGACTTCAAGAGCAGTTATAGCAAGGATACCTTAGAGCAAGCGTATGGTGTGCAAAAATTATGGTGTATAAACACAAATATTAAAACTGTTTCTCTGTGCACTTTAGGTTTGAAATCAGGAATTTTTTCTTGTGCTGAATTGCCATCTCAAAAAGCCTGTGGAAAGTGCTGACTCCTTTGCTGTAAGAATTATCCCCTGAGGTCCCTGGAATTACAGGCTAGTGGGATGCCATCTAAATCCATCACCTTATCAACAGCAGGACTGGCTGGCCTCTGGGCACTTAAACTGGTCCAAAATCCCAGGTGGCCCCTTGGCTACACCAGCCCCCACATCCTCTTGCTGCCTTCTTTTGAGACAGCCCAGACACTTTGTCATTAGCAACCCTGAAGCTCATTTCTGCGGTAAATGAGCTCCTTGGATCTTCCAGAACAATTCTCACCTTCCTCAAGGGAACAGAAAAGAATAAAAATAAAACCTCACAAAAAATCTGCAGTTCTTAACAAGATCAGTCCTTAAAAAAAAAAAAAAAAAAAAAAAAAAGCATCAAATCTTGGAAACTAAAAGCTGACTGATCCTTTAATAACAGAACTTTCCTGTATTTATGGAAATTCCTGGTTTGGCACAAAAACATCTGCTCATTTAGTGGGGTGTTATAAAAATCACTTCCATACTCTGGTGATGCTGAAACCAAGAGGCCTGGTTAAATGGTAATTGAGCAGAGAAAAACATTTTCCATGACTTTGAAACCCTGCAACAAATTCTAGTTCTCACTGGGATATAGAACTTCACCTCTCCACTGTATGTGGTCACCTCGAGCCACTGTGTTTTGTGCTGCTGCAACCACTGCTGGAGCTTGACCTGGCAGCAACAACGCCGCTGTTCCAGCTCATCCAAACCCTGCATGGAAGTCAGGCCAGTATAACCTGGAGGTCTGTGCCCAACAGGAAACAAGCCCACCTGTAATGGCCACAGCCAGTGGCTGAACATACACTATGGCTCTTCTCTTCTCCTTACAGGATCATTTTGGTTCCAGAGTTTTCCTGATGCTAGTTACCTTGCAATTTATCCAACTCCTTAAAAACAAGCTCAAGATAATCCCTTTTAAGCACCCTGCCAGCTACTTGTGTTTAGAACAATCACCACAGGCTATCACGGATGCAAAATGAGACTTTCGAGCCAGAACTAATTATTCTCTGCAAATATGATGGCCCAGAACAGTCTCCATCACAGAAACTCACTCAATGGCAGATTGCTGATGGCAGGAAGGTGTGACACAGGGAAGTCTCCTTTTAAACTTGTCCTTGTTCTTCAGCTCTTTTCCTAACCATCTATTTAGGGATGGGCTTAAGGGATCCTTGCTGTGGAGAAGTGAATAGCTTCAGGAGGCCACAGGGTGTTCACTATCAAACTCATTTAAAAAAAAAAATAACCCAGCACTGCTGCAACACACTGCCCCAGACACCACCTCCCAACATTAACTCTAGGAAGCCTGATCCATACTTTATCCTGAAAAGGAAAATAAGAAAAAGCCCTGAACAGGGCAAGGGTGCCAGACTGACTCATGTAATCCCCCAGAGCACTCAGTTTGCTCAGTATCTGAGAGATAACAGGATTAACTTCATGTTCAACATCATTTCAGCCTAATAATTGCGGAATCACTCCCACAGCTGCAACATCATTGATTCAGCAGGGGATTCCCATCAACCCCCACCAGTTCCAGTCTTGAAAGCCCCTTCATTAACGTCAGCATCTTTAGTTAATTACTTGGAGAGATTTTCCTTCCCTCTCCCAAAGCAAAATTTGACTTAACCCCTGCAATGTACGGTGTTTGGGCAGAACAAGCTCCTGCCTTCCCTGCAGGAAGCGATCCTGTTTACTTTCCTAATCACCACTTCAGTTTCCAAGATTTAATGTTAACACCAAAGAGCTGGAGGGGGGAAGGGCAGGTTTTTCATCATTTTGGTTGAATTTCAACGAAAATCATGGCAGAGGCTGGTTATAGTCCTCTCAAAGATCAAAGTTCGGCCCCAGATCCCTGCCTAACTGCATTCCTGGGGAGAGGGGGTTGATCTGCTCTGAAAGAGCTACAGCCAGCCGGGATCACCGCGGAGCCTCCAGGAGCGATTTTCCTTGCCAAGCCATGACTTGCTGTTCACCTCACCTTGGAAATGAGTCCCTTAGTGCAGCAGGTCTGGGGAAGGAAAAGGAAAGCACACAAAGCAAACAGTACACAGAGCTGCTTCCGACCCTGCGGGGGAACAGAGCACAGGAACTGGGACATGTTTTTATAGGGGATTTTTTCATGGAGTGCAGAACGCTATTAAATTCTACCTATCAAGTGCAGCAGGAGGCTGTGCTACACCAATTAGGCCAGTGTTGTTATGCTGGCACTAAGCCTGACATGGTGCCAAATCAGACCCCACTGCACTGCCTGTGAAAGTCGATGTCCACAGCCACTGCTTGGCTGCACCGTCATCGTTTCTCTCTTTTACCGTCCCAAAAAAGGGGAGAGAGGGGGGAAATCTCCTACAGAAATTCAATTCACAAAATTCTAGAATGGTTGGAGTTGAAAGGGACCTTCAAACTCATCTCGTTCCACCCCCTGCCACGGTCCACTATGCCAGGTTGCTCCAAGCCCTGTTCAGCCTGGCCTTGAACACTTCCAGGGATCCAGGGGCAGCCACAGCTCTCTGAGAATTCCATCCCAGCCCCTGTCCAGCCTCCCAGGGAACAACTCCTTCCCAGTATCCCATCCATCCCTGCCCTCGGGCAGCGGGAAGCCATTCCCTGCGTCCCGCCCCTCCATCCCCAGTCCCTCTCCCGCTCTCCGGCCCCCCTCGGGCCGGCCCCGCGCGCCCTCTGGCGGCCACCGCGCAGCTCTGCGGCCCCTCACGCTGCCCGGACATTCCGGGGCCGAGCGGGGCCGAGCCTCGGACGTGGAGGGGCTGGAGCGTGTCCAGAGATGGGAAACGGACCTGGGGAGAGGTCTGGAGCACCAGGAGCGGCTGAGGGAGCCTGGAGAAAAGGAGGCTCGGGGGGACCTTCTTGCTCTCTCCAACTTCTGGCAGGAGGGCGCAGCCAGGTGGGGGTCGGGCTCTGCCCCCAGAGAACAAGGAACAGAACAGGAAGAAACAGCGTCAAGTTGTGCCAGGGAAGATTTAGATTGGATATTGGGGAAAATTCTTCATCAAAGGGTTGTCAGTCCCGGGCACAGGCTGCCCAGCGCAGTGGTAGAGTCCCCATCCCCATCTCTGGTTTCCTCTTTGTTTCAGGAGACAAAAGACACCTTCAGCAATCAGAGCCAGAGCTCCTTTCCAAGACCAAGCAGATAAAGTGGTGATGTCAGCAGTGACAACATCCAAATGTTCACACCGGGACTGCACCTCAGGACCAGCCTGAGGGCCTGGGAGTAGCTTTATCCAGCCAACACTGGCTCAGCTAACACTATTTACAGCTCACAAAGGCAGCAAGATAATGAGAACATTCAGTATTTTGTTTTTAAAAGCCCAAGTTTGCCACTCAGCCTGGACACACTGCTGCTGTGTGAAGAAACAGTAATAACAAAAATCACATTAATACTAAACCTGCTTGTCTCTGGTTCCAGGCAGGCTCCTCTTCTACTCCCAACCCCAATAAAATCAGCTACTAAAATCCCTGGACAGAATTTACAGGCAATGTTCCAGGAGCAAGGTGAATTTAAGGTCCAGCAAGTTAAAAAAAACCCTAGAAACTCTGGAAACCTACTGCACTGCTCCATGCCCTACTTACTCAGCCACAGGAACTCCACACTCACTGTTTCACAGCAAGTCACCCTGAATTACGCAGAGGATTGATTGTATGTCCTATAAGGTCTTATCTCTTCACACGAGAAATAAGATTGCTCAATTCTGTCATGAAGCACTTCAGCAAATGACATTTCTCACTCAACATCAACCTTTGCCACTATCTTGTTCCAACCAGCCTGAAGACCAAAGCATCTCCACCTCAACACATCCACAGCTGAGCCAGGAAACCACAAAACCAGCAGAATTAACCTCTGCTTTCCCCCAGTCAGAGATACGGGTACAAACTACAAGACCACTTACCACAACAGCTTCAAAAGTCACTCAAAATGGGGTGTCACAGAATTATGAGGTCTCTGGCAGGTCAGCAAATAATCTCTGTAAAACACTTGGCTTATAGCTCAAGAGGGAAAGGCAGCAAGAGTTCAGACACTGCCTCAAATTGTTTGGGGAGGAATTATTGGGTATTAATTTTCAGAAATGCCACGCTAACTAGATGGATGGCTGAGCTGAACCACTTGCAAATACAGAAGGCAGAAAAACAGTACCGACATGCCATCGAGTGCCCCAAGCACCCTGACAGCACTCAGTACATTAATTACACTAAGAACTAGAACAAATTTAAGAACAAAAGGCTGTCAGGATAATGTCCCAAAGTATTTTGCTAACCTGTCAAGTGCACTCAACTTCTTTACAGTAATGCTCTCAGGTAGGTAAGGAAATGCTCTATGCTGCACCTTGTTTAAAAGTCAAATGGTCTCTGCTGAGATCAGTTCCAACCTCTGGTAACCTGCCTAAGGAACAGTAGGAATTTGCCTTTCTACCTGCTTGCAAATTAGTGCGCATCAACTGTAATTAAGGATTTGGTCTCAGGCACTTTGGCCACTTTGGTTCTTCTGCTGTATCACACAAGAGCAGTGTTAGTGCTGCACACACAACATGCAGCATTTGAGGGGAATCACAGCTTCTGTGTCTGCACATCAGGCAGGGGGTGGAACGGGATGAGCTTTACAGTCCCTCCCAACCCAAACCATTCCATGATTCTATAATGGTTCCCATAATGGTTTTGAATCTCTGAGCATCTGATGGTATAGCTCTGATTTTTGGGGATAAAGATGGGAATCAAGCAGCCAGCCATGCATCCTGCTGAGAAAAAGCAACAGAGTAGGTGGGATAAGAACCAACTATTCACGTTTTCAGCCCTTTGCTCTACTCAGACTATATTTGGAGTCCAAGTCCCCAGAAGCAGCAGATTCGTATCATACTGATTTCCTTCTGAGGCATGTAACCCAGAGTCAGCTTAGATGCTAAAACAAATTACTTCTTTGTTTGAACAAAGGTGAAGGACTTGAAGAGTATTTCCTATTTTTAGGAGGAAAAGAATTGGGAAAGAAGTAGCACAGCAGGAGATAAAGGGGATGAAAGTCAGCATGGAATAAAGCAGTAGCTGCAGAAGATTCTTAAAGCATCCACAAACTTAGTATTTCAGGAGCTTTCTAAAAAAGCAGCTTTGGGTAACAGCTTGTGTGTGCAAAGGCTACTTCACTAATTTTCCCAAATGTTTCACAGTTGTCCCACAGAGATTTAGACCTTTTAGGGACTTAAAGGTTCATATCTGAATACCTGCAGAGGAAGTGTGTAAGCATAGGCAGAAACTGTCAACAGAGTGCAAAGTACAGGAGGTCAAAGGACCCAACAGCAATGAAAAGGCATTCCATGCTCCCTCTGAACGCGCTCATTAATGATTGCTCATTACTGGGCAAGTGAACTGCACATCTGCTCCCACCTTAGGTCGATCTAACATGGCAGCAGAGCTTTCAAGGAACCATGGGCATAAGGTGAGACTTGCCCTGCCAAGCACAAAGCTTCCACTTCAATATTTGCTTTTTAGATCTCACAGACTTACAGACAGATGAAATACTAGAATCCTCTGACAAAGAAAAGTCCAAACCTAGCTCAGATCGTGGTAAGGTGAGTGAGTGGTCTTTGGGAGGGGGCCTGGGCAGTTACAGCACAGGCAGTAGATGAACAGCAAAAACAGGCTCCGAAAATAGAGTGATTCTTCACCCGCACCACAGGAAGGATCTGAAGAAGGGAAAGGTATTCCAGAGACATTTCCCTTCAACAGATCACTTGTGTAGGTGGGACCTTGAGGAAGCTTGGCCTGGCAGCATGTATATATTTAGATTTCATTTATTTCCCTCCCTAATCTCCATCCTCCCACTGGCACCTGCCCTGCCGGCTCCTCGGGGGCAGTGCTGCCCCTCCAGCAGGGACCACGAGGGGCTGGCACTGGTGCAACATCTCTCATCTCCTCACAGAACAGTGCAGGTTCCCCCACTTCAGAACCTCCTCCATCTCCCTGTCACTGCAACCTGAGCAGTCTGTAAATTCCTAAAGCAAATGCCAATGACACAGGCACAGCCTACAGGGAAGGAATTCCATTTTAAGTCCAGCATTAGTGACAAACAAAGACATGTGAGGCTGTCCTGGCAACGACACACACCCCAAATTTACTGCAGAGAGCTGATGTAAAATCATAGAATCCCAGAATGGTTTGGGTTGGAAGGGACCTTAAAGCTCATCCAATTCCACCCCCCTCCAACAGGCAGGGATACCTTCCACTAGACCAGGTTGCTCCAAGCACCATCCAAATTGGCCTGGAACACTTCCAAAGGTGGGGCAGCCACAGCTTCTCTGGGAAATCCATTCCAATCCCTCACCACCCTCACAGGGAAGAATTTCTTCCTAATATCCAATCCAAACCCATCCTCCTTCAGTTTAAGGCCACATGGGGCAACTTAACCTACAGTCACTTGCTCAGGGCCACATCCCAAGGTCTGCCAGAAGTTTCTCTGCATTCTTCTCTATACTTAACTCAAGGCAGAGTCGTGAGCAAATTTTAAGCTGCATACCTGTTCTAGAATACCATGTATGGACAGCTCTGAAAAAACTTCACTGCAGCTGCCTGGAGACCTGGCTTCCACTTGTCCTCAGGGATGAGCATGAATTAAAATCTGAAGACAACAGCAAATTTCATTTTTAATTAGCCAGGGCAGTCAGCCAAGGAAGGCTCCCCCACCCACCCACGGCTAGTGAAGCCTGACAGCTCAAAAGGATTTATGCTTCCCTATGCGTTCCCAGTGGCCATTCCAAGCACAGCAGCTCAAACAAGCACCAGCCATGCAGCGTTGTGAGTACAGTTAATATCCAACCAGGGAAGGACAGCAATGCATCCAAAGCACCAGGCTTGAAGGGAACAAAGGACACGGACTTAGGCTTCAGCTCAGCTCCATCTTACCTCATCTCTGGGATCAACCCAGGAGTCCTGAGCTTAGCAGCACTTGGAGAATGAATATCCTTAAAAGCAAAGGAATTTTAAGGCAATTATAATAAAAGATTAATCTATTTATTCTGTCTTTAATATGGGGCTCTTGGCTCCCAGCACGAAGGAGGGAACACAATGCTTCACAACCAGCCGCGGGGGGTGACTGGGCTCCCAGCACGAAGGAGGGAACACAATGCTTCACAACCAGCCATGGGGGGTGTCTGCATGCAAAGACCAAGTACAGATACTCAATCCTAAACTGGCACAGCTCAAATTGCTCAGAGGAAGAGGGGAGGTAACTTTACTTAAGTTGGCAAAATGCAAACAGAACATACAGCTTTTGACATCCCAGGCCACCAGCATTCATCAAATCAGGGGGTCTCTGAAACCTCAACAGGCTCCAGCCCTGTGTCTCTGGTCTAGCCAAAAAATGGGGTTCAACTGCACATGACAAGGGACACACAGCTTTGTGATGTGAACAGAGGTGGCTGGTGGCAGTCCCAGCACAGGCTGAGTCCTGGTGAATAAGCAGAGCTAACTGATCACAGAATGGTTTGGGATGGGAGGGACCTTGAACATTCCACTAGACCAGGTTGCTCAGAGCCTCATCCAACCTGGCCTTGATGTTGCTCAAAGCCATCCCACTAATTCAAGCTCTAGATAGACTGAAAAATGGCCCTGCTCTGCTGTGCTCTGTCCCAGGGCTGACTAGGAGCTGCCACCTTCACAGCCACTGCTCCAGCCTCAGCTGCCAGTGCCACACTCACTTCACCTTCCACCTCCTCCACAAGCCATCATTTGGAATTAATTTGCCATGAGCAAATCAGAAGGGAAAGCAAGCACCACAGATTAAATGTGCACCTTTACAGCCTGACAAAGAGAGGGCACAGCAGTTCTTGCCACCAAGACTACAAGCACATTATGTTTTTATGCTGGAACTCTTGGCTTGCAGATGCCAGGCCACTGGGATCCAACACACCAGCTCTGTATGAAGCCAAAAACTGGCCTTAATCTGCCTCACCAAGCACACTGCCCTGCTGACAAGTACATCCATTCCCAAGGTTTTCAGCATGGCATCACCTGACTGCATAGAATAACCTAGAAATACCATTTATGAGATAGGAGTCACCAACTGCAGTATCACAGTCCAGAAGATGTGAGGTAATTATGCTGCATGGATACTGGTTTCCCACAGTGCAGGCAAGAGCTTTCATGCAAATCTCATGTCAATAGCAGGGAAGAAATGGGCATTTAACTCCTTTCTTGTAGCCATTTTAGGCAAACAGATGGAAGAGGCAATTGCTAAGCCAAAAATCTGTGCATTTTAGTTACAACCATATCCTTGCAGCAGCTAAACCGACCAGCGATGAATTTGCTTGCTTCAGGGCAAGCACTACACACTGCCTAAAGCAAGCAATTTAAATTTTAATTTTAAAAAATTTAATTAAAAAAATTCTGTATCTTCTGCAAGACAGAACAGCCTAAAGGAATAAATACAGAACCACAGAAACAACCAGGAGCTGATCCTCCTTTATGCCTTGCCATGTGCCTTGTTCAAACCAGCTCATTGCTTCTGGCCTCTTCCCTATTAAGAAAGGGGATGTTACTTGTTTTCAAGAACTTGGGATAGCCAAGAGACCTGTATTACAGGTTTCACAAATGGGAGATTCCAAAAAAGATCTTCCATATGTACAGAGCTTCAATCAGATCTGGTCCACACCACAGTACAAGTGCAGCTGATGCATCTGCCAAACTACATTATTTTCTAATCGCCTTCTGCACTTGAAATGAAGACACCAAGTTTAAAGTAATCGGGTTTTTTACAATGCTTAGCAACCAAGGAGGACAGGTCAGGTCCATAATCTGTGGCAAGATATCTAAGACCGTACTCACCAGCGCTCTCTTCCATTCCTCTTGCACACTAGTGTCCGCAGTAATTCCTACAAAAACAGGAAACAAAGTCAACACACAAATTAAAATTCCAAGTGTGAACAAAGCTCAGATTTAGTTTCATTTCTCTATCAGCTCTGCTCAGCCTACACAAAATCAGTGTGGAGGGAACCTGGAGCAGAAATCCTGCCCCAGACTAGGAAGAATGAGACACTGTCACACCTCTTTGAAGACATCAGAAGCTTCTAATCACACACATGTTGTGATAGAAAGAAAAGAGAAACAAAATTAAGGTGCCATAATTACAAAGCAGCAATATTTGTTCCCAGGGAAAACATTCCACATCTGCCTCTTCAGGAAGGGATGTGCCTGCTGTAAAAGGGAACAGCCTACTGCTTATCTAGCAAAGGCAGCACAGCACGTGCACAGGAAGTATTTCAGATGCCACACAGCATCAAGGCACTTTTGAACATACTGGGGGGGGAAGGAACCAGGATTTTAGTAGAAAAGCCAGTTTTTCTCTGGAGAAAGTTCTGAAATGAGGTGCCAGAGGAACAAAGTTTGGGGAAATCATTATACGTCTTGACTTTGACAGATTCCATAGCACAGTAAAAACAGGCTCAGTATTTTAGAAAATGGGAGGTTCTGTCCTCAAAATCTTGCAGTTCAAACTTAGATAACCACAACTGGACATGTCAGCAGGAACCGCAGGGGGTAACTGGGGAAGAACTAAAATAAGGTTGTTCCAGTGCTGAGGAGTCAAAGCCAGCCTTTATCCATAGCTCACTTCAGCCTATCCTTTTCTCCATGAAGCCCAGGCCAACTCATCACCTTTGCTCCCAGCAGCAAAGCACAGTTTGGTGGCTTTAATCTAACATCAGATCAGCTGATCATCTTCATGTGACAACTTGCTGACTGTGCAGCATGTGCTCAAGCTTGTTCAGAGCACTGGAGCATCCCCAGGGCTGCAGTGTCAGCAGAGACAACCACAACACACCATCCGTGGAAGCTCTGCCCAGTGGGGCTTTTCAGCTTTGCTTCGCTCAGCTGTGTGGGGAAAATGCTTCTTTGGATCAGACAACCATGCTCCAGGCTACTTCTCTCTGCTGCAGCTCGAGTTCCATCGCAGTGATATTTCCTGGAATGGGGTGGGGGAACACCTCAACAGAGCCACTAAACCCTCAAAGCATAATTGGTGATCACAGATTCAAACAGCTCACAAAAGAGAACAAGTATCTGTACAGGCTTCTGGGCAGCAAGTGAGTGGATCAAGAATATCAGAAGGTTTTGATTTCAGAGGTAGATGGCCGCAAGCTGCTTAGGAAACACCCTCAGAATCCCTACAGCCTAATCCACTAACACTGTTAAAATACAGCTTTCACACGCATTTGGATGCATGGTTTGGTACATCCACGTGCTGCATCAAGGACACCGTACGCAAGAACATAAATGAACTGCAGAATCATTTAGGCTGGAAAAGCCCCCTGAGATGATTGAATCCAACCATTAACCAGCAATGCCAAGGCAACCACTAACCCATGTCCGCAAGTGCCACATCCACATGTTTTTGAACACCATTCCAGGAATGGTGACTTCCAGAATGGTGACTGAGCAGCCTGTGCCACGGCCTGACAACCCTTTTGGTGAAGAAATTTTCCCTGATATCCAACCTAAACCTCCCCTGGCACAACTTTGGGCTGCTTCCTCTTGTCCTGTCCCTTACTCTCTGGGAACAGAGCCTGACTCTCATCTGGCTCCAATCTCCTCTCAGGGAATGCTCCCCCACTGAAGGCAGAAGAGGCACCCTCCCTGCCTGCCCTTTCAGCAAGCCCTTCTGGGAAAGGAAAGCAGAAGGGAAACAGAAACAGCCACCTCAAAGCCTACTTGAACCTCAGCAGAGATGACAGCAAAGCTCCCACTCCCCCAGAGCCACTAGGGAGTTGGGTTTGATTTGTCTTTCAAGGGCATTCCTGCACAGGCTGTGCTGAGCTTTGCATACTACAAGGGGCACATTTGTGCCTGGAATACTAATCCTGGCAGCCTGTCACTGCTGGACACTCACTGTGCACACTAGACACATCTGTCACTGCCTAACAGCACAGCTGGAAGCACCTCAGTCTGTGCTGGGAGCATCTTTCTGAGCAGAACACTAAATCCACAATATCTGGTTATTAACAGAACAAGCATAAAAGGCACACTGGGGGAAAAAAAGTGATGCCAGGGTAGAGGAAGAAGGAGCAAAGTCTGCACTCCCGCAGCACTGCCACAGGCTGCCAAAGCAGAAGCGCACGGCTCTACCTGCACTAAGGAAGGAGCACTTCTCACCAAAGAAATGGATTAAGCAGTGCAGATCCCGCTGCCAGCGTTAACTAGGACTGGATAATTGGAAAGCTGTATTCTGGAATGGTTTGAGATAACCCACCCCACGGAACAGAAATTTGCTTTTATCCCCTGCTGTCACAGGTTTCCCAGATACCTAATCCTGAGAAAACTTGGATTTTTCATTTCCTCTAGCATGACATGCCACAGCTCCTCTGAATATTCATGTCCTCTGAATGCTCCCACATTCCCTGGGCCTGACAGCTGTGTGAAATTCTTGTGTTTCTGAGAGTCCTGTTCCTAGCACAGCTGAGCAACTTTCAGTGCTCAGGACACTCCCCTGCCCCTCGCTACTCTGGCCATCACAGCAGCAGAACCACAGTCTTTGTCTGCCTCAAGACTTCAAACACTTTACAGCTTTTTTCCCCAGCTCTTTGTACCACTCTAAGAATATATTCCTGTTCCATTGACCCGGCTCTGAACTCCCGGCAGCAAGGTGATGGCTTTTTTCCAGCTAGGCAGCTAATCCACACACAATAGAAAACGACTGCTTTGCAGCCATGCTGGAGTGTTTTCCACAGTTTTCCACCCTATTTCTTCAGTCTTAACACACTCCCTGCTGCACAGGGAATTTTCTTTCCCAGGTCTGCCCATGTGCTCAGCTCTGTCACATCCTCCCACAGCAACACAAACCGGCCCAGTTCCAGACTTTGGACCTCCTCCCATGCCTCCCACCCATTCCTTGCACCGGCACCGATCCAGCTGCTCTGGGAACAGTCAAAGCTGACCCAGATGCAGACCACGCATGTCCAGAGGAGTGGGCTGGGAAGGACAGGACCTCGACAGGCCCAACTCAAACCACCACGAAGCTGCACACCAAGGTGCTGCTGTTTGTTCCAGCCTTGGGCAATCCATGAGCTTTACTGATTACCCCTTTACAACTTCCCCCTTTCCTCACGGTCTCATTTTCAGCAATCCTTCCCCAGACCTCTGGAACATTAAGCATTCAGACTCCTTCAGAATGAAGCTCATTAGCTGCACCCCTCTGTCCTCACTGCTCGCCTCCTCCAGTAACATGAACAGTTTCCTTCAAAAGACTACAGCACGCTTCCAAAAGTCCAGCTAACACCTAAGCCAATGTTGGTTGTTTTTCCCAACTAAACTAGAAAACTG
Organism: Monarcha castaneiventris obscurior; assembly: GCA_026261815.1. Taxonomy (NCBI): domain Eukaryota; kingdom Metazoa; phylum Chordata; class Aves; order Passeriformes; family Monarchidae; genus Monarcha; species Monarcha castaneiventris. Next base: position 1,758,468 of record JAMPIT010000687.1, on the reverse strand, counting down.
ACAACTTTTCCAAGCAGAAGTGGCACATTACTTCTCCACAGTGGCTGCCAACAGGCTTGCCTTAGGCATGGAAAGGCAGTTTCCAATGCTGGCTCAGCTCTAAATCACCATTCCAGAGAGGGACATGACAGCAGCTGGGCAGCTACTACAGGGCTTTTACTGTAACGAGACAAAACCCAAGGCTGTCTTGGAAAAAAAAGCATGTGGGAGAGAGAAAGGATGCTCTTGTAACAGTTTGGAACTATAACTATCAGTTGGAGCGAAAGGGAAGTGTTAACACACACCCATAGCTTGAGGAACATGGTCCTGCATTAATACAGACCATGACCCATGAAATTAAACAAGCTCACCTGACAACTCCCAGACGATCATTCATTTTGACCTCATATGGTGCTAGTAACAGCCAATAAACAAATATTATTATGCCACTTCAGCCCTTTGCTTTACATCACTTCAAACATTACATTACTATAGCAGCACCCAGAAGGCTCCCGCTGGGGCAGATGATAAGAGCCCAGCAAAGGGTTGATGCTGCCCACAATAGCTCACCATCATAACAGGAAAAAGTGGACACCAGGAATAAGGGCAGCTTAGAGAGATGGAGGCCAGGCACAGAGCAGCCTCCTCCTCCTCCTCACACAGAGAATGTCCTGAGTCTTCCTCCCTGATTTGCCAAACTCCACTCGAATAGTTGATCCAAGCCATCAGGACTCTCCCCAGCTGCAAATGTATCTCAAGGGCCAGACTCACAAACGCTCCCCAGCTGCCCCAGGGATCTGGCTGCCGTTTCCTTTTTATAAATGTAATTTCAAAAATAAAATCAAGATTTTATTCTCTCACCAATCAATTACTCCTTCCAGGAAGACAGATGAGCAGATTTTTGCAAAGCTCAGATAACTCCACCTAATGCCATGGGTCCATTGGCCATGAAGCCCCATCAAGTCCTCAGGGGAAGGGCTAAAGAAACTCATTTTATCTGCCAGTGGTGAGATTAAGAGCATGGTAAACAATATTAAAATTCTGTTCTACAAAGCAGAATACAACAGCACCAAACTGTTCTCCCAAGGGATAGATTACAGCACCAGTGCACAACTGGAGTTTAAATATTACAAGGGAAATTCTTAAAAAGCCTAAACAGATCAACTGTGCCAAATGCCCTAGTGCAGATTACAAGACGAGGTGTAACCTAACCTCTTGTTGGACAGAGTGGTACAAAGGAGAAGAGATGCACAAGCCCCTTTTCAAGTCAGTGGATGCCAAAAAGCTCATTTATTTTTCTGACTTTATTTAAAAACAAACCAGTTCCACCTAAAAATCTTGGTTTGTTCATCTCCTTCAGTCATATGGCTTGAACATCATTTGCTGGATTCTACAAATTGCTAGAACTACAAATGCTGGTTTCAAAATCCTCTGAGCAGCCTCAGCTGACCCAGTTTGTTCTACACTAATCACACACTGAGCAGTGGAGAGGTCACTTGGAGGGAAATCAGAATATTCCCCCTCAATAAAGCCACACAGATTAAACCCAGTTGTTATGCAGCCTAATCTGGTAACATGTCAATTAACGGGATGCACCACTAATTAACAGCTAGGCAGTTTCCCTCTCTTTCCAAGGATCCCAACACTTCAGGCATTTTTGCACTGGCTGGGAAGCAATGACTGAACAGGAACACAGCAGCTGGTTAGCACAAGGAATGGGTTTTGTGGAAGAAGTGGAAAAAATCAGACAACAGTATAACAACTCTATGTGCAATTTAAATAGAAACTGGAATAACCAGGATTGAAAACCTCAATACAGTTGATATTACAGTCAATGAAACCAGTGGCTTTTTGTCACAGATTTAACATTTGATAAGTGGCTCCCCATGCAAACAGCAATGTTTTCCAGCAGCTCAGTAGCTGCCTGTGGGTGGCACAGTAATATAACATTACTAGAGAGGAACTGGAAAGGAAGGGAGCTGCATCCTCCGGGGCTGCGTCACGGGGAAGGTGAGTGGCTTTTTCCAACACTTGGGCAAAAGTAAACCTTAAAAATACTCACGGACATGCTGTGCAGAACATTGGAGCGAGACTCCAGACCCCGCACCGTTACTGCTCTGCTACTGACCAGCAATGAATCTCTGAGGCTGGAGAAGATCTCCAGGATCACTGAGTCCAACCTGCGACCTATCACCACCTTGCCAACCAGATCAGAGCACTGAGTGCCACATCCAGTTGTTCCTTGAGCACCTGCAGGGATGATGAACATTGGACTATGCCTCAGTTTCCTCCGTCTTCAAGACGGGATTGACTTCTTTCGTAAAGCAATTCAAACTCAAATTACAACGTGCAATACTCCATTTCCTATAAACTTTCACCTTATGTAGGCCTCCACAGTAGCACCTGGACACTTTATTCATCTCACAAGCCAAACACAGTAAGTTCTTCCATACTTCTATTTGAAACAGACCATACAAAGTCTGAAGAAGCCACTCTAGCCTCTCCCAGGTGTTTCAGTTCACTGAAGGAGCCATATTTACCAAACCTTGAACAAAAAGCCAGCAGCCTATAGGAAAGTACAGCACATATGAACACAGCACGAAGTCTGCACCAGCCCCCAGTGACAACACTATTTCTGTTTAGCTCTCAGTATGGGAAACACCTTTAATTCGCCTCCAGACCTGTTGACAGCTGATCCACCACTCTGGAGGTGCAGATACGTGCAGGGCAAAAATTGCAGTATGAATAGAGGAAACCAGCTTCCCTCTTCAGTGTCCTTGAAGCAGCTGAAGGGCTTGTCTTGGACCAAAAGTATCCTCCTGATAAAAGCAGAGGGTAAAATTAAAGCAGAATGGTCCATTCATACAGAGGACAGATGCTCTTATTACTGTGAAAGCTGACATAGGAATTGGAGGATCCAAAGGGAGGTAGCAAGGCATAGCTATTCCTTGATCAACTGCTTGATATAATGAAACCCAGGAGATTAAAGTAGTTCTGGACACCTGTAAGACCAACACACCCCACTTAATCTATCGATACATACGAATGCTCAAAACGCATTAACAGATTCTTGTACTGAAGAATGCAATTCCTATAGCTTGCTGTTACCCAGAAAAGTTTGGGCACAGCAAATGAAGGGGAAAAGGAAGGGAATGGGTGTCTTTGTAAAGTAGTTTCTACAGAGCATCCCAGTTATCCAGGACCTGATGCATTTTTGCACAGTGGGACTTGAGAAAAGGGACCAGCTCCACCAGCATCTGCTTCAGGAAAGCAAGAAACAATGACTATTTGAAGCGCAGAACTAAATTGCCCAAAATCTAAGCTGTACTTTCTGTTTCTCCATCTTTCCGAAATGCAGAAGATGACAAACTGAATTCTTGACTACACAAATCCATATCAGGATGAACTTTATTGCTACTGAAGCCACTGGGGCATCCCCAGTTAGTTACAAAAACACCAGCTGGGCCTCTGCAAACCCAGACCACAGCCCAATCACAAGGGCTATATAAATTAATTAGTGCAGTAATTGAAAGCACAGAGGAGATGGGGAAATGCCTCGAGTACAATTCACCTTTCAGAGAAGGTTATGTAAGTGTAAAGGGAAAACAACCAGGAGTGTGGTCCCTATTTCTCAGACCTATGAATGTTAAGAACAGAAGTTTGGAGATACCTTTTTTATCCTGTAAAGGTTATAAAACAATGCACATGTTAAACATTGAGCATCTAATATTCAAACCCAAAAATAAGCTTGAGTGCCTTAACCAACCCAAAATGCTGGTCACCAGTAGAAGGGTTTCTCATCCAGATCCTTTCCAGCTTCTTGTATTGCCACAAAGAAATGAATCCCAGGGCTTTTTTAAAGAGACAAAACCCCATGTTAGACACAGAGCTGCAGAAGGTCTCCCTTCCAAAAGCAACTGAGATCAGCTTGCAACCCTGTGAAATCTCAGCCCCGGCAGCACCACACTGGTTTCAGCTCTAGAACTGGCACACTTCCCTTGTGTCTTTCTGCACAACTGATTTCAGGACAATAGGGCTTGTCATAAATTAAAATTCCTTTGTGGTCTGCAAATACCTGCTCACACAACAGCGCATTCTTGTACCACACCTCACAGGCAATTTCAATTCATGTGGCTGCCCCATCACTGGAAGTGTCCAAGGCCAGGCTGGACAGGGCTTGGAGCAGCCTGGGGTAGTGGAAGGTGTCCCTGCCAATGGCAGGGGGTGGAAGGGGATGAGTTTTAAGATCATTTCCAACCCAAAGCATCCCAGGATTCTATGGTTTATACCTGATGAATGCTAAGCAAACACGAGCTCAGCCCTCAGCTTCTGCCTGTCTGCCATGAAGGATCCAAATGAGCTTGTTTGGATATATCCAAGCAAACCTCTCATCCTGGAGCCACCGTTACAGGGAGCAGCTGAGGACTGTGGGTTGCATTTATCATCTGGGCTATAATAATCTGTGTCAGTTCTGTAACACACCCCCAAAAAGCACAAAATAACAGGGTTATTTATTTACCTCTGGCTTCTGGGGTAAAATTCAAACCATCTCTGCCTTCATTTTGTGGTTTTCATTTTCATCAAACTTTGAATAAAAACTAAGCAGCTGAGTACTCATTCAGTGCTGTGGTCATGCCCCTGTAATTATGACTCGATAGACAATTTCATTTGCAACCACCATTTCCTCCCCAAATGAGGCCGCTTTTAGTCTCAGCCACTGCACAGTCAGTTTGAAAAGTCTTTCTTTTCACCTCTACTTAAGAAGTGAGAGGAATGAGCTTAACCACCATCAAAGCACTAAAATGAATTTGTTAGAAAACTCACCTGAACTCCCAAAAATTCTGCAGCAGCAGAGCTGAATTTGCAATCCTGACATATGGGTCTTTCCCAAAGCACTCTGAAAGCCCAACTGCTTCCTGGGATAAACAGCCCACAGGGTTTGTGCAATCAGATTAAACTCCATGCCTTCCCTGCTGCACGTTCCACCGCATAAACCAGGTACCTCTAATCAAATTCCATACTCAAAGGCAATGCAAAGTTCCCACCTGAAAAAACGTGAGATACAGGAAACCTGTGCTGTGTAGGTGTCGTTATCAACTTACAGAGTCAACACTTTTTAACTGGGAACAGCTCAGCTATTTGAAATTAAAGCTCTTTCTGAATGGACACCCCGGAATTACATCACTGAATCTATAGCAGCATTAAATTTCACCTTTTGCAGCAGATTTTGCCAAGCAGTTCAGGTGGTCTGAAATTCAGTTGTAGCCTTATTTTTTCTCTTTCACAAACTCACCAGCATAATTGCTAATTATGTCTGATTAAGACATCAAATTTCCTCAAAGAAGCCCTCGCCAGGCAATTTTCTCAAAAAGCTCCAGCTTTAATAAAAAGATGCCCAGGCTTTAACTAGGACAACAGAGAAATTAATTCCCACTACTGATCTGGCAGTGTCTTTATAACGTAAGCGCAGGCAGCAAGAAATCCCATTGTGAAAATATGCCCATAAAGTTTCTGAATGAGAACATTTGCTTAAAAAAAAGAAAGAAAGAAAATCTTTTGTAACTCTCATGATTGTGCACAAAGTTTATGAACCAGCAACACTAATTGCCTGAGGATGGTTCTTAGTGCAGCCATCTGACCTACTGGGCCCCAAGCTGATTTTAATCTCAGGGGGAAGTTGTGCCTTTCCTAGTGCTCTTCCAAATGCTTTCAGATCAGGACACAGAATCATGGAATGGTTTGAGTCAGAAGGGCCTTTAAAGATCATCTAATTCCAACCTTCCTGCCATAGGCAGGGATGCCTTCCACTAGACCAGGTTGCTCAGCACATGGTCACTCATCTTTTAGGTTTTGGTCTGATATATTCCTCCATATAATCTTAAATTAAATCTTAAATGGGATAATCTTAAAGACAGTAATCTCCTGGAACTCCCTCAAGAACAGGAATGTTTCAGCTCTGTTCTCTCATCACCACTCTAACTTTCCATTAGAAATGACATTTTCCAGCCAACACATTTAGCTGCATTAAGAGCTCAACAAAACTATCAAGGCTTCTTTCCAGCCACAAAAGGACCTTCCACAGTAACAATGGTTAAAAAAACACCCAACTGAAGCAACAAATCTCTCCTCGTGCCCTGCAGGCAGGCGAGCTGACCTGGGCCAGGAAGGCAACCAGGGAAAATTGCTCTTCTCCAACTGTGCAAATTAAACCAGGGGAATCTTTGTAACACCAAGGAGCAGAGAGGACTTTAAAATTACAGGAAACATCAATGTCTCAAACATTCTCAAGGCACAGGAGCTGAGGAAATGCCTTGGGATGGGCTGTATTTAACAGGAAGGTTGCTGCAGCTGGCTCTGCATAGCTGGCGTGAGCAGCCCCTGGCTCACAAGCAGAGGATCCTCCACAAGACACGCCTTAGACAGGAGCACTCCAGGTACATCCAGTAGCTCCCAGCCCTTCCTGTACAGGACCCAGCACACCTGAGTGGTTTTTGTCAGATCACCTTGAATCAATCCACCTAAGAGCTATCAAGAATTACAAACACCTCCCAAAGTTATAGAATAGGAATCCATTATGACAGAGCCTGCGAGGAGCTTCAGAAGAGAATTAAAATCCAATGACAAAAAGACTCCTCAAAAAATAAGCAGCTTGAACTGTAAGCTGACACTTTCTGGTGACTTCTCTTGTATACCAGACTCAGCCTGTCTGTTGCATTCAGCTGCTATGCCCTTGGACATCAGAGCAGGTTTGTTCTGTGACCCCATTCCCCAGCACAGTTATCAACCAGCCAGGAATGCTGGTTTGCTCAGCAAACAGGACCTTTTGATAGGTGCCAGAACCAGAACAGTTAAAAACTTACCCCCAACTCCCTCCATCTACATCAGCACTCCAGGTAAATTCTAAACAAGGTTTCTGGAAAGGGAATTAACTAAATCAGAGCAGTAAAACAGATGAAAAATAGTCAAACTGAAGGAGAATGTAATCCCCCCCCTCCCAATCTCATGGAGCTCAGCACAGCCCTTCCACAACTGCAACATCACAGCTCTTTCAGGTTAGTCTGACATGAAAGCTAAACTGGAGAAACAGCTCAACCTGAAAATTTCCTCAAGGGAACAATTCTGGGCAGGCACCAGGTGAGGGGATGGCAGGCACAGCACCTGCACTGGAACCCCAAAATAGCCCTGTGCAGAAGGCAATGAAAGCTGTGGTTGCACAGGCTCTGCCCTCCCTCCTCTCCACTGGCACCAGAGATCTCATGGAGCAGCTGACCCCAGCCAAAACCAGCCTGGTGCAGAAGCAGCTGGTTTGAATCCAGCTCAGTTCCTCAATTTGTTTGTCACATGGGGCACAACCAGTTGGTGAAGAATAAGGGAAGGGAGTGAACACACAGGACCTGCTCAGCAGCTACAGCACTTTTGGATGTTTACACAGCTGCAGCCCCACACACAGCTCCAGTGTCTGTCCTCACAGCCAAGGGCTACGACTGGGCTCGGGAGGCACAGTCAGGCTTCCCAGCACCAAACAGGCTTGAAAAATCGGATGTAAATCATAGATCCTGCGTGCTCCTCTATTCCTTTTCCCCTGGAAAACATCACAGGGAAGGTGCCACCCTTATCTCTCCATGCTGTTTGAGCCAGGTTGATCACCAGGCCATGAGTACCTAACCTACATAATCTCAGAATATCTGTGACAAACCAAGACTGTTTACTCGTATTTACAAGATTGAGTTCTCTGCTACAAAACTATTCTTAAACTCCTCCAATCCACCTAGAAGCAAAAACCTAAAGCACTAACTGATCCCAAAGCAGAAGGATTTGTCAGCCCTAGGTTTTGAAATAAGCAGGACCTTGCTGATCATAACCCAAGGGCAGGCACTACCCAGGAATTCCAGTTTAACCAGTTCCACACTTTCTACCCCTCATTCCTCCTACTTTCCCAGAACAACAGACAGCAAAAAAACCTTGCCCCTATCTATACCAGAATAAACAAATCATGGTGATGAAAAGCCACCTGCTCCCCCTACACAGTTAAAGGCATTTCCAAATTCCAACTCTCTCTCAGCCAGCACAGATGGACACACCAGGCACACAGACACCCGCTTTGCTTCCAGCACAGCCTTTGTGCTGCCGAGACACGAAGCCCGATGGCAGAGGCTGCCTCCACCACAGCTGTTTTGTTAAGGGATCACAACATAAACCAGCAATCCTCCAGCCACAAAAACAGCTCAGACTCACTCCTAGCCCAATTAAATCGCAATCTGCTAAAACACACAGGCACTCTCTTGCTTTTGGGGACCATGTCCCTCCACTGGCAGATCACATCCTGAGATCTGACTAATGCATCACCTGCCCCACATGTCCCCAGATGATTAAATTTAACATGCAATGGCTCAGTCATCACCAGAGATTTTCACTTTCTTGCACACCCTGCTCCCAATCCAGGGCAATGCTGCAAGGAGGAAATAACCCCTTTGCAGAGGAAGTGATAGCCCTGAGAGCAGGCAATAAAACACTAAAATGGAGCCTGAATTCTGCCTTGCTCACTCTTGCCAGACCTGCCCTGTAATCCCTCAAGCATGGTGGCATTTAGGGTAGCCTTGGATTTGCAGCAGGAACAGGGCTGTTCTAGGCAAATGGAGGCCTGGCCACCAGAGACTACTGAATACTCACTCAGATACTGCTGCCTTTGCCAAGGCAAAAACCAGTGCAAGAGGCTGTTCCTGCAGTGCACACTGAGCTCCACAAGCACCATACACCGACATCTCCTTCCCTGCTCCCCCTTCCTTGTGGTTCCTGTGCTGTTTGGCAAGTCTGGCCATCTGCAGAATGCTTCCATTAGGAGCTGGCTATCCACAGGAAGGATTCCTGCCCTGGTTAATCATTGCCCCAGCAGACCTAAGGCAGATCTGGTGTCCCACAGCTCCTTGCCCCTGCAGGAGCTGTGGGCTGGCTCAGCCCTCCTATCCACACAGCACTGCCCTGGTGCCACCCCGAGCACCAGGGAAGAGTTTCTGAGCACAGTGATCCTCTTGCCCAAGACCAATTCTCCTCAAGTGTACGGGGATCTCGATCGACAAGATTCATTCATCCCATCAGAACAGCTCAGGAACTGCTTCTGTCAACTTTTGGCTTTCAACCTAGCTTTCTTTGAAAACAAATGCTAATATCCTTTAAAAAAAACCCAAATCTGATCCAAAACCAGACTCATCACTGTTATTAATTCTCCTGCCCATCAAAAGAGAAATGTCTCACCTTGCGAAACAATTGTGGTGATTGCCCAGGCTCACAGAAATCTGTCCCATCTGTTAAAAATCTGAGTGTACTGAATGAGACTATTTGACAAGCACTCCGCTGAAAGGCAGCAAACATTTCACCCCACCATGGCTACTCCAAACCCAGACAGTGATTACAGGTAGCTCAACTCGGTTCCTATCAACCAGCACAAACACAGCCTCCCAAGAAAGAATTCTTTTTGAAGACAGAGCTTGTATGACACTAAATTCCAGGATCAAGCCTGCAACTGTGAGAAAGCTTCACAAAATCAGGCTTGGAAGATCTTCCACTCCAAACTGCTGCAATCAAAAGCAGGGAACAAAGTGTTCCTGCCTTCAACACTAACAGAAATGGCAAATAAACCAGGACCTCCACTTTACCTGCACACAGTCTGCCTAATATGCAAAGCTTCTCTGATCTCCAATGCCAAGGGACACCCACAATAAAGCAGCAGCTATTCACTACGGAGGAGGAGACAGGAATAGTGCCCGCAGAGCTGAGCAGTGCTGGCATCCACCAACCCCAGCTCCCCATGCACTACATTGACAAATGCTTTAGTGCTGCATTTTGAACAGCAGGTTAACCCCATACATGGTTCACCTCAGGGACATGGGCAAAGGTCAGCCTGCTGCTGCTGCTGAGCCCCACGCACAGGAAGTTAAACACAACAATTTTCAGCCAACATCTCCGACAGACTCTTGGCAATGGACACGTTCCCCTCCTGTTTAATGAAGATACAAACCCATTCCCAACAGATTCCTGTTTCAACTGCCCTAGTTGTCACAAGCAAGTCACATGCCACATCAGAACCAGAATTTTGGACAAGGAAGCTTCATTTGCTTTTAAAGTGCTTACGCTCAAAAGAGGGCAAGGATGAAGAGGGTATGATCGATGCAGGCAAGCATTAAACTGTCACACTTCCCCAAAAACAACCATAACACCAGCTTCAGCCAAGGTTTTGTTCAAGCCAAACTCATCAGCAGCACTGTCAGTCATCCCAGAGGACTCTCATCCCACTGAGGGACCCAACAGCTAGTGCCCTTCTCCAAGATCAACATTCCGCTCCAAGCTCAAGAATGCAGTATATTTTATAGGACACCAGAGCAAGGTGACATGTGGCTCTAAATCCACACAAAACCACTACCCACTATCCACATCTTGAGGATGCAAATCAAACCCCTTGATGCTGGCATTAAGAATGAAAGCTGCTTCCTGCAGCAAAGTCACCTTGGAAATACCAAAGAATTTGAGCTTTCAGTACAACAGGACTAAATCACAGCCGTAAAGAGTGTCCCAATAACTTATGAGCCAACAGATAATATCAAACCCTGAGGGAAGGGTTTGTGGAGAACACAGGAAGACTCAAGTCTACAATCACAGGTTCAATTATCTTAAATGATAATCAAAAGGTAATAAGATAAACATTCACATCAATATAAGGAATCCTGCTCTGCATTTACTCAGCAGTGCAGCCACACATCACAGGACAAAGCAATGCTCATGCTCATAATATTAAAAATAGTAATACTATTAAAATGAAAGAGCTGTTTCAGTACTCATTACACGCACCAGAAACGCAGAATAGTCTTCAGTATTATCCCCTATGAAACGACTCTGCTCAGCAGAACACAGGAATGAATCGGCCGCGACATTCATGCGAACCCACAATGGACTAAGAGCAAACTCCACCCGCTCGTTAAAGATTTCACGGCTATAGAAACTATGATTAAATACACAGAGCCATGAATCAGCCACCTGAAACGAAGGTACACCTCGGCAGGCACAGCAGCACACCAATATTTCAGCTGCCACCAGCCCCCCAAAACTGTGGCATTACATAAGAGAAACAGCTTTATCCAGACATTTCAGCTCCCACAAATATTTCACCTTTCTTACCTTTGGGGTTGGTTGTTTTAGGGACTCTCTTGGTTTTGGCAATGCTTAAAGCTGCACATGCCCCTTACAGGAAGAGCAAACAGGGTCCAAATCCATTTTGCCACAACTGGATAAAGCACCTAAAAACCAAAGCCCTGATGCCTCTGGACCAGCTGTGTCCCTGCACTACAATTCCAATCAAGCTCACAGAAAAGCGGGAGGAAGATGGCAGGGCTTACCAGCAGTTCCTCAGTCTAGTCTCTGAACAAAGTGGATTTAAAAGAGGTTTAATTTTCCCAGAGGCTAATGCTCTCAAATCTAAATAAATCCTCCAAAAGAAGAGATTATCCATAAATTTACTAGTTAGAAATGTTAATGTATCCAGTGTTTATGCAAGGACTGCTGCTCTCCATGCAAGAGTATCACCTATACAATTCCATATTAAAGGACAAATGGACTTCTGGTAGTTTCTCCCCCACCTCCCTTTCCATGCTGAAATGTAGCACAGCAGCTTTATAAATCTCACTTCCCAAGAGCAGCAGGAATTTACTGCAGAATCAAGGCAAACTTCTTTCTATTTAACTGAAAAAGCTCTCAAAAATCCCCCCTTGCAAAAGAACTCAATACAAAAAGCAAGATCCACAGGCAGAAAAGCCCAGTGTGAAACCTGAATAAGCACTTAAATTAAAAAAACTGCAGAGTTAAAACTTCAAATTACACATTCACAAAATACAAGACAAGGTGAAAATCAAGAAACAACTCCTTGAACACAGTTGATGCTGGACTTACCTAGCATACCTGCTATTCAAACACTTCCTCCTGTTATTCATATTCCATTTACTAAAGGGCCCACCTACACACCGTACGACACGGAGCAGGATGGGACTAGACCAGTATAACCTGGCTGCTAATTATGGCCCTTAAGGCTGAGATGAATTAATTTGTCCCTCTAGCTATAAACAGGAGGATGACTACACCCTCACTAAGCACAGGTGATTTTGGAGAGGATAGGCAGAAGGATGAAACAAGGAAAAAGTGACTTGCCTGACACCAAACACCATGGCAGCAACATAGCTGGGAGCTAAACCCGGCCTCCCATCCACCTGAGCATCCTTTATTTTCCCTGGACACACAGTTGATAAGTAGAGAGAACACAGTCATTAAAATACAGATTGAAGGCTTCATTTGGAGGCCAGAAGCAGATGTGGAATAATACTGATTAGTGTAATCACTAGTGTCACATTGATTTTGGGGATCCAGCAGCCTCACAACAATCCATCCCACTTCCCCAGCCTGATGTGCTCACACAGGTTTTGGCAGGTGACCAGACTGCAGCACATTCAGGATACCTTGCACAGCCAGCTTAATAAATTCAACCTGAAAATTCCCCCTTTTCTTTCCACCAGATGCATTTTTGTAAGCACACCAACACCCCGGAGAAACTGGATACTTAACAATGCCAAATAACAGCCTTGCTGTTCTGGCTGAGGGACAGAAGAACACAGCCTGACCTCAGGTATCAGCAACTGAGCAGTCCCTGCATAAACAAAGTTTTCCAGTCCAGGAAAGTTCTTCCCTGCAAACTATTTATCCTCACAGTCAGGAAAAAAAAATCCTGTATTTATATGACAAGTGAAACAGAACAATAATAGCAAAACTCGACTTTTTATAATGTTAGGTGCCAGGTAAGACTTTTCCTCAAGTTTCTCTTGCTGCTCTGGCACTGATGGCCCTCTATTAACTGACTTTACCTTGATCTGAACAGGTACAGAAAATCCAAGTGGCCTGAAGCCATCACTAACTCCAAAACTGCTGGAAAACAGTATGAGCCAAGAGAACTGGACACACTCGTCTGACAATTTCACCCAGAGGTAGATACTGCTTTAGGAAGGTGCAGTTGAGCCAGGAGAAATCCCATTTACAGACACCTGCAATCACAGGGCTTCTGTCCATAATTGTGGGTCTGTTAAAAACTGATTTGGAAGTAAAAGATGAAAAATTCTATGACCTTGCTCCCCTCTGGCCCTGATCCACAGGCAGGAGGAACAGGATACAGAGCAAGTCAGGAGCAGGATATAAGCACTAATTTAACTCTCCAGCACAAGGTAAATGAAGCTTCCATGACCCTACAGGGAACATGCCACTTCTCACCTGCTGCTAATCAAAAAATAAAAGTGAAGAAGATTTTGCTTCTAATTATTTGTTCTCCTCTGGCATCACACAAACACCCTTTACAAGGGAACAAATCTAGTAGGAGTGGGACTCCATGACCCTGATGGGTCCCTTCCAACTCAGCATATTCCATGATTCTGTAACAGCTCTTTTCCCGCTTCTCCTGTTTCCCACACAGCAGTAAATTACACCTGCTTTGCAACAGACACTAAACTTAATATTGCCAAAAATAAAAGCCCAAATTTGCTAGCACAAATCTGACAGCTTGTCACTATTTCAGTAATTATCCTCCTCCTCCTTCTCAGTCTCAGCTGATAAAGATAACCTCATCAGCACAAGGTCATCCATCCAGGAACACAGAGCAAAGATTCTGTGGATCCATCCATCCAGATTTCCACTGTCAACATTGCAGCAGAGCAGCATTCCCACAGAACCTGAGGCAGCCAGCAAAGACCAGCTCAAACCCTCCTGACCTTGCTTCTATCCCTGCACAAGCCCACTTAAGTCTCCCCTGCACTGGGATCTGAAGGCTGGCAGGTGTCAGCTGTACCTGCAAACCTGCTTCCTGCAGATCTTGGCACTGCAGCAAACCAGCAAAAACTTTTAGACAGCTCTGGAGAGGAGAGGAATCGGTAACACACCACCAGCAGCACTTTTGTGCATCTGCAGGGGAGCTCTTGCCAACACAGAAGTAACATTGACCAAATCCCCCTTCCAGCAGGCACAGTGAGAACAGCCGATCCCACCGACCTACAGCAGCGAGTTCAGTTGGTGACAGACATCCCTGATTTGATTTTGAGTAGGAGAGAAGGATTAGTCAAGAGAACACAGCCTTCAAAGGCATGTGAGTACAGCCAAAGTCCCCTGAAAATAGGCACAGTGACATGCTTCGTTCAAAGCTCAAATATTCCGAAGGTGACAAACTTTGGCTTTACCCCCCATCCATAAACACCTCTGGAAGCTTCACCTCCATGAGCCCAGCCTGAGACACAGCTTGTGATCCCAACCTCAAGGCCACATCCAGCAATAACCTCTTCTTTTGCTAAGTCACCCTCTACAACACAGTGTTTACACACTGAGAGGTCTGAGCATGGCCCACCACTAAACACTGTGTAGACACCAGACAAGTCAGTGCCTCCCAAACTTGGATCAAAGTTTACAAATCAAGGCTTTTCTGTACAATTAGGGCCAAATTTTCCTTGCTTGCACCCATAAAAGTGAAGAGAGAGAACTGAGGAGAGAAAAGCACATTAAGAGAGGTTTCACCTGTCCCATAGACAAGTGTGAGGTGATGAAGGAAGCCTATATGGGGCAGCCTCTGGTTTAAATCAATGGTGAGGATTAATCTTGATGGATTTTGGACAACTAAGTCTGTGGCAACACAGCTCTAATTAAGGGGTTAATTCTTAGGGATTGGTTAACTAAAGGAAAACCTTTAGGTACTGGCAGCCAAGAGATTCCTGCTTTTAGCAGTAGCTTTCTGGAGCTGACAATGAAAAGGTTCAAACCCTCAGGTCTAACAGCACTTTAACTTTACCGAAGTCCAATGATCTTTCCCAAAAGTGTTTCAAAATGACCGACTATCTGTTTGGCACAGAAATACCAGGCTTGCACAAACCGACCTCATCAGTATGCACCTTGTTTTGCCCCATGACACTCAGCAGCTGTGGCTAATTAGTCCTTGATAATGAATTGCCCATCACAACTGCCGAACTTCCCCATGCAGCTGGTAGGTGAGCGATTCCTAACTGTGCTTTGGAATCAGTATGCCAAAAGCACAAACACAAAAGAATAAAGTTAACAATCTGTTTACCCCTTCCCCCACTCCTCCAAAGCTGCTGCCAGCCAAAGGCTGGGGAAAAAAAAATAATAAATCTACTTCCAGGGTTCAGCAGAGAGAAACTATTTGGACTGCTCTCAATTTTCATATCTTTGCCACCAGTGCTTCATGTTATTTCTCTCAACTCATTCAAGTTAGGAGATGAAGCCTGTTCTTTTGGCTAACAGCATTTAAAACCTCTCTCTGGAGATAATTAGTCCTCCCCCCGCCAATCCCATCCTCAGCAGAAAGAGCAGAGAGTCACCAATAAACAAAGAAATTCAGGCAGTGACAACCAGGGTATATAGCTGGGATGAAAGCTGCCTCTCAGCTCCCTATCTCAGCACAGCTGAGAATCAAAAACAAGGGACACCACAAGCAATAGAACAAACAACACAAGAATTTTCAGGTTAAGGGCTTTGTCACTTTGAAATCAGGAAAACAGCAATTCCTCATCTACAAGGAGCAAAATACCAATGTGTCACCGCTAGATGTTCTGCCTGGTCACCTTCCAACCCTGACAGATCTTCCTGAGTCATTCAAAATCAGCAGATAAGAGCAAGAACTGGGAAATCTGCAGCCCTCTGATTCCAGGCCTGTCACCCAGCCACTGGCAAATCACAGCAATCTCCACACCTCAGCTCCTACTGAGACACAGCAAGTCCTCCGAGGAAAGAAAAAAATTAAGGGCAGTCACCATTGGGAAAGCACCTCTGCTGAAGACTGACAAAATTCTGTGTATCTATATGCCAACTCCTCACATGGAATCTGCCCTTGGATCCAGGGGCACAGTTTGGAAGGAGTTAACCCTCCAGCCATGGGGATGAGCAGCCATGCTGGCTGCTGCATTCCTTGCCTAACCATGACCCCACTGCGCAGGGAAGAACCGGGACTAGTTATCACCACAGCACTGACACGTCAGCAAGGGCGACTAATTAACTGATAAAAATAGATCTTGAAAGGGCTTTTTTCCCCTCGACACAAAGCTGAGGCCCAACACTGCTGCAGTTGCACATCCATTAGTTTTCCACGGGCTCCAAACTTGCCAGCAAAAAATAAAAGCATTCTCACACTCAGAAAAATAAACCCACGTGGCACTTGTATGCAGGAAATCACTGTTAAAGAGAATTAGGGAACTGATTATGAATTACCCAGAGCATCTCCACTCCCACCTTAATGGATGCTGGAGCAAGATGATGTCTTGGCCTTTAACAGCCCTATCAGCTTCCCTGCAGCCCAAAGTTCCAGTTTTGCCTGAAAAATGACATGTTTTGAGGTAATCCAAGTGATCCCAAGGATACTGGCAGCTTTCTTCACTCATTGTATCACTGAGACCAGCCAGAAAAACCCAGTTCTGCTTTAAGTCCCCCCACCCCAGGCCAGACACAGGTTTTGTACAGCTTGTAACTGAATATTCATCACCAGCTAATAACCTACAGGAAGCGCAGTCTCAGCGATTTTTAATACATATAATGCTCCAACACATGCCAAATACAATGAAATTTGATCAAAATAGAAGCCATTTGTTTAAATACAAATGATTTGGCTCTCAAAACTGTCATCAAATTAAACTGGAAATCAAATTAACGAGTGATTGAATGAAGTAGAAGGCTGTATAATGACAGATCACTGATCCAGCAGCATGGAAACAAGGACGCAATCACATTCTCCTTGTTTGTGGCACTGTCCTGTGTTCCCAACAGGACTCCCACTCCATCTCCCAGGACCTGAGTATGCTCCGTGCCTCAGACACAGCTCATTTCTTGGTAATCCAGAAAGAAAATGTTCCTTGCAAAAACACTTGGATACATTATCAGATAAGAGCATCACCTGTGAAAGGACACACTGACACATTTGAAACCACCTTGACTTGGGACAGAACAGCACAGTCATTCCCAGCACTGTTTGCAAGAACACGTTAAACCTACTCTGAATGAGAGAGAGGTTTTGTTGCCATCACTGTTCAGATACTCAGCTTCAGGTGTTGTAACTGTGCCAGCCTCAACCCTCACAATCGGCCTCATTCTGGCTCTATTTTGCCCTTTTTTGCAGTCTTCACAAATAGGAATTTAAACCATGTAAGTTTACGATTTAGGCGTTGCTTACTCTTAAAAGCAATTTGGATTAATTTAAAAGGTCTGTTTAAAGAGCATCAGGCATTCCTGAGGAAATCGCAGCAGGGAGAGGAATCTAATTACACTCCCTTGCAACTTCTATAGCACATCAAACTAACTCAGCTGAACATCCTTTACCCACCAAGAGTGGACTATAGAAACTTCATCAATCCCCTTACCTGATTCTGCCCAGGACTTGCCTTTGAAAAACAGGAACATCGGGAAACTTCAAGTTTAACACTCCCTCCTGTACAATTCCAGGTTTCTTTAAGCAATAAAGAAGCAATTACAAGGAGAAGAGAAGGCTCCTGGGAGATCTCACTACAGCCTTCCAATACTTGAAAGAAGATTATAAAAAGAGGGAGAGTAACTTCTTATGCAGGCAGAAAGTGATAGGACAAGGGGAAGTTTTAAACTAAACAAGGAGATTTGGATGGATATTGGGAAGAAATTCTTCCCTGTGAGGGTGGGGAGGCCCTAGCACAGGGTGCCCAGAGAAGCTGTGGCTGCCCCTGGATCCCTGGAAGTGCCCAAGGCCAGGTTGGACGGGGCTCGGAGCATCCTGGGACAGTGGAAGGTGCACTGGCCACGGCAGGGGGTGGTACAAGAGGAGCTTTACAGTCCCTTCCAACCCAAACCATTCTTGGATTCTTTGCCTCCCACTTCTCTTTCTAGGCTTGTGGAAGCAGCATTTAAATATTCTAAAGCTTAAGGAGCTTTATAGCTCATTTCAGCCTCAGCTGAGCACCTTCTCACATCATTCACTTTTGTTGCAGTATTGCAGCCCCAGAGAAGGGCACCAAGCCCTCACCTACCTCCACCTGGACAAACACAACCCAATGCAAGGCACAGAGGTAAATAAGTCATCTGCATGCAAACAGAGGGAAAGAACAATTAAGCCAGAAAGCACAGCGGGGACGTTTCAAATTTCAGTCAACATTAAGGCAGGAGAGAGCAAACAAAGAAATACCAACGGGCTGCCTCAGAGAGAACTTTGGGGAAGCTGGAAACACTCACAGCAAGGCACAGGAGGGCAGCAGGGGCGAAAAACCCGGTTTCACTGTAGTGCCAGACCAAGCCGTTTTGAGTTTCAGAATTGTCCTTCGAAGGACAGCCGCGAACAGGGACGGGAACTCCGCTTGTTGCGTTCAGAACCGGCGTGCCGGGGTGTGTTTGAGCCCCGAGCCGGTTCCCGTGGAGCCTCCCCGCCGGGCCGCCCCCGGCGCGGTCCTCTCGCAGCGCCCGCCCGGCCCGGCCCTTCCGCGGCACCCCCGAGGTGCTCCCGGTCCCCCCCAGTGACCGCCCCCTCTCGCCCCCCGCCCCAAAGCGCTGCCCCTGGGCAGGGGGCTCGCAGGGCCAAGCCGAGGAGCTCGCCGTCCTCGCCTCGGCGGGGTGGCCCGGCCATGCCCGCGCTCCCGGCCCCCGCCCGGCCTCACCTGCCGCTGCTGCCGCCGCCGCCGCCGCCGCCGCCGCCGCCGCCGCCGCCGCCGCCGCCGCCGCCGCCGCCGCCGCTGCTCCCGGGCCGCCCCGCCGGAAACTGCGTATGGGGCATGCCGGGGGATGTAGTGCGGCCGGGGAACCCGCCCCGGCGGGAGGACACACCCCCGGAACGGGGAAGGGTGGGCACGGGGGGTTTGGGGGGCGTTTGGAGTGAGGCTTTGGGGTCAAGGGACAAGAGGGGATTTGGGGAGGGGGGTGGTGGGGTGCTGGGGGAGGTTGGAGGGAGGCTCTGAGGCCAGGAAATGGGGGTCGTGAGGGGTTGGGGTGGGGGTTGCTGGGAGTGTGGGGTGAGGCTTTGGGTTTGGAGATAGGGGCTGTGGGGGCTTTCTGTAGAGGGTGATGGGGGTGTAGGAGTGGGGTTTTGGGGTCAGAGGGTGACAGGGGTCATGGAGAATCGGCATGGGGGGTGATGGGGTGTTGGCAGGGCTGGGATGGGGCTTTGGGTTTGGGGTTTGCCCGCAGAAGCCTGAGATGATGGGCGTTACCTCGGAGTGGATTTAGCCTCTAACACTCCGGCAAGGGAAATCGCACCCTGAAGATCTCAGGGGTCCGGAGGGAGCGGCTGGCACGAACCCCCCCTCCACACACACCACAGCCTAGTCCGGTGGAAGCTGTCCCTGCCCAGGGCAGAGGTGGAACGAGATGAGCTTTAAGGTGCCTTCCAACCCAAACCAATCTGGGATTCCGGGATGCGGGGCAGGATGCTGGCGGGGCTGGTTCCAGCGGCCGGTCCGTAGCTCTCGCCGGCTCCCAGCGAGCGGCGCTGC
Source organism: Monarcha castaneiventris obscurior (assembly GCA_026261815.1). Taxonomy (NCBI): domain Eukaryota; kingdom Metazoa; phylum Chordata; class Aves; order Passeriformes; family Monarchidae; genus Monarcha; species Monarcha castaneiventris. The sequence continues at coordinate 1,738,969 of JAMPIT010000687.1, read as the reverse complement.
CGAGCCGGGAAAGCCGCGGAGCGGCGGGCAGGAGGCACCGGGGGGGCCGGGGAACACCGACGAGTCCCGAACCCCAGCCCCGGGCCGGCCCCACCTCCCCGTTTCCAGCGCCCCTCCGAGGCGAGGCTGGATTCGGAGTGGTTTGGGCTGTAAATCCGGGCAGCTCCGGGCTGTGGAGCCGGCCTGTCCCCTCCATTATCTCGGCAAGTGTTGGGGACCCCCTTGCCCGCACCGCGGTGCTCATCCCCCGGCTGTTTCAGAGCTGGGGATGCGGGGTGGACACCCCGGTCCCGGGCGGTGACAGCAGCTCGGGGACACATCCTGAATTACAGCTGGTCCCAGCCTTGGCCGCACCATCCCTGCTGCATGGCTGCTTCCAAGGACTTAAATGCTCCAGCAGCCATCTGAGGTGCTCAGAGCCCGCACATCCCCCGGGATAAGCCACGTTTATCCCCAGCGAGGACAGGTTGTTGGCTACATCATGACAGCCCCATTGTCACCTTAAATCCAAAGCAATCAGCTTTTTACCTGCAAAGAGCTGGGAGCTTGTGGACCCCCACCCTGCCAAGCTCTTCCACTGTGTCTGCAAGGATGGAGCTCATTTTCAAGGGGCTTGTGGAGGGACCCTGACTCCCAGCCACCGCTGGCACTCCAAGGTGCCCACCAAAAGGTAGGTTATGCCAGGGCTGGCACTGGGCACAGAGGATGCCAGGGCATATTTTGGGCTCCATGGGCATGGACACTTTCTGCTCCTGTGAGGTAAGGCAGTGACAGAACTGGGAGCTCTGGTGCTCAGCTCCATCATAGTCCAAGGTGACCACAGCAGAGGCTTTGCTGAGGTAACTGCTCTCCGCTGGGAAGCATGTGATCCCACGGAAACACAGGGCATTGATGGCCCACAGCAGACATGGACACTGGGAAGAGCCGGGACAGAGACCTGTGCCCACCCACCACTTGCTTGAGCCAAATGTCCCCCCAGTTCTTGTGCAGCTGCTTTGTCTTAAGCCTCAATTTATCTCCTCACATGACAGAGGCTTGGAACAAGATGATCTTTAAGGTGCCCCTCCAACCCAAACCATTCCATGGCTCTATGACTATCCATCTCCAGCCCATGCAGTGGATCCAGGGATCTGCTTGCATCTGTAGAGAATGAGCTGTCCACACTCAGGGCACAGATATTTCTCATCTCCAGCCCCACATGAACCCCTGCACAGCGAGGGCAGCTCAGCTCCAGTAATGCCAATTTTGCAAAGCACTTTGGGCTCCATTAGTCTTTAAGTGCTCCTTCAGCACAGATTATTATTATTATTATTACTATTACTACTATTATTATTTCCTGTTGCTTTGATGTGTGTTAAACACCACTAACACATTGTGTTTTTAAATTGAGGGCAAGTGTAGTGAAAAACAAATAGCATCTATTGGGATCACAACTATCAGCGACAGGTAGGGAGATTATTAACACACCTGCCCTGCAAGACAACAGTGAAAGCTGCTGAGAAATTATATATATATATACAAATTGTAGGCTTTGGTTATGCCCCAGATGAGGAATTTATTGGTTTATAATTGTGACTAACTGAAAAATCAAAGGGGCTTAAAGTGATGCAATGACCCAGGCTATGAGCTAAAGGAGGCCCCTGGAGTGGCTCAGCTCCCCGAGCCCTCACACAGTGTTCTCTGGTGCTACAGAGTGACACCCTAAAAGTACAGCACTTTGTAGGGTCTCTGCTGTTATCTCCACCAGGAACTTTGGCACAACCAGCAAAGCCCAGGAAGTCCTGTCCTTCTGCGTCAGTTTCCCAGAAAAAGCTGCCCTCAAACCTCTTTCCTCCAAAATAGAGACTCTGCTCTATAAATCCCCAGCAAACTCTCACCAAGCCTCCCTTCTAGCCCCACTGCCCTCCACATGCCTGCTCAGAGGGGCAGGCAGCACAGCAGGTCCTCCATGGCTGCAGGGGCCAGAGGGTCCCAACCAGCCCCAGAGACAGGATCCAGCACCTCCCATGCAGAGCTGGCCCCCCCTCAGGGATCTTATCAGCAGCTTCCAGGGGCTCCTGCCCACACCCTGATAAGTGCTGGGCTCCACATCGTGGGGTTTGGGGTGTCTGCAGGGCTGCTTCACCCACCCAGCAGTGGATCAGAGCATCCCATGGGACACCCACAGTGGAGTGAGTGTCATGTCCAAATCCTGGCTTTCCAGGAAGATGTTACAGCCAGGAAAGACTGGAAACAATCATCACGAGGAGGGTTTACTGAAATCAGACCCATCCCCCTCAGGGAAATGGAGAGTACTCAGGCCTCCCACAACCCCCCCTGGACAACTCAGAGATGCCTCCAGGCACTCCTGGAGCAGCAAGACCCCTGCCCTCTATACATGCCATACAGGATCAGCCCCTGGGCTGACCAAGGGGAAAGTGAAAAAGGAAAAAGAGAATAAAAAAAGAACTATTTTATTTTTTCAAACAAGATTCATAGCAAAGTTACAGAGGCATTTCCATGCCTAGTCAGGAGTTAATATACTCAAAAAATACAGAAATAACTTAACTGGAGCTATGATTCGACAGCCAAACCAAGGGTGGCGATGCTGCTGGCCCTGGATCCTGCTCCCCAACAGGCACCTCCCTGGCAACCTGTGCTGCTGGGAATGCTCTAGCATATCCGGATAGAGCCTTGGTCACCCCATCCCACCCTGCCACCCTCACAGCAGGAGAGGGGCTGAGGGAGCCTCAGGCCCAGCACAGCTCCCCACCTCAACCGCTAAAGCTGAGGCAGTGGAGATGTGCCAGTGGTTGAAAAACAAAGCAAAAAAGTATAAAACACACTCAGGTATTTCTACCCTTTCCCTGCTCCTGCCCTGGCACTTAGGTTAAAGGCACTTCACATCCCAAATCACAGGGGATGAGGCAGAAAGGTGGCAGAAAGGTGCCTGGGCAGCACCCCCACCAGCAGCTGTGTCTCCCAGCATGGCGGGACCCAAAAAGCAGGGATGAAGCCCATGATATCCTCTGGCCATCTCTGGCAGGGGGACAGTCCTCTGTAGTGGCAGCCTTGGTGCCAGGACATGTCATAGGGCTGTGACACCAGCACTGCACCCACAGACATTCCAGTTTGGCTTCATTCGGGCTAACCCCAAAAAGGCACGGAGTGGTGGAGCACGCGCAGCTCTGCCAAGCCCAGGGCAGCACTTTGGGGTCTTCCCAGCACTGACAGCTTCTGGGGGGCTCCCCTTTCCTGGGAGAAAGTGCAGGGAAGCTCCCACTTTCCTTCCACAGCTCTAAGCCCATTAAGCAGGGAGACAATACTCCAGACGAATTCTCAGGATACCAGCTGCCTCCTGGCCTTTCCCACACAGCTAGGGCAGGAGGAGGAGGAGAGAGCAGAGGCAGCTCAGGTCATGTAGTGGGTGACAGCCCTGAGGGCGTAGAGCAGAGCCGCCTGCATCCGTGCCTCCAGCAGCAGCAGGTTGATGTGCACCTATGGCGAGAGCAGGGTCAGGGCATGGGGTCAGCACCCCCAAACACCCTGCCAGGAGGGGAAGGGATGGGGCAGCACCTTCTCCGAGTGTTTGAAGTGCCTCCAGAACTGTGTGTAGATCTGCTTGGTTGTCTTCTCCGGGTAGCAAGCCACTGTCTTGATGTAGATCTTCAAGTTGCGCTCCAGGAGCTGGTTCACCTCCCCGTAGTCGTAGTCATCGTAGCTGGAGAGAGTAGGATGTGTTATTCCAGCCACAAGCCTTGTGCACTCATAGAACCATGGAATGGTTTGTGTTGGAAGGGACCTTAAAGCCCATCCAGTGCCACCCCCTGCCATGGTCAGGGACACCTTCCACTATCCCAGGATGCTTCATGCCCCATCCAACCTGGCCTTGGATGCTTCCAGGGATGAGGATTCCACCACACCTCTCTGGGCAAACTCTGCCAGAGCCTCACCGCCCTTATAGTAACTTCTTACTAAATTCTCCTCTCCCAGGGCTGTTCTGAACCTCAGCCAAACCCATCAACAGCACCACTTTGCCTTGGGGAAGCAGCAGCAGCAACACTCTAACCAAAACCAAGTCACTGGACCTGCTCCTAGGCTCTTCCCAAGGCAGAGAAGAAACTCCAGCCGCGTTTTGGGGATGTACCGGATGCCAAAGACGCAGTGGACGTAGTTCCAGATGGCCCGGCGCAACATGGAGGTGTCTACGCCGCAGTGCATGGCGATGGTGTTGTAGGTCAGGTTGTAAACAACCTGGAACTTCTCATCCAGGAGCTGCCCCACGTCCGGGTACAGGCGGTTGATCAGCGAGTAGCCGTGGTCCTCCCAGCTGTAATCCTGATGGAGAAAGGATGCTGGGGTAGGGGTTTGGTGGGGAGAAGCAGGGCCCCTCTGTCCTGGTTTCAGGCAGAGTCAATTTGTTCTCAGCAGCTGTTCCAATGCTGTGTTTTGGATTTGGAATGAGAAGGGTGTTGGTAATACGCTGATGGTTTGGGTTTTTTGCTAAGTTGGGTTTATCCTGGGTCAAGGACTTTATTCCTCTTGTTTCAGGCTCTGCCAGTGGGAGGAAGCATAGCCAGGACATGTGATCCAAACTGACCACAGGGATATTCCACACCAGAGAACGTCATGCCCAGTGTATAAACTGGGGGGAGTTACCTGCAAGGGGCCAATCTGGGTTTGGGAAGAGGGGTCTGGCATCAGTCAGCAGGTGCTGAGCAATTGCATTGCACATCACTTGTTTTTTCCCTTTTCATTGTCATTATTATCATTATTTACCATTATTATTGTATTTTACTTTATTTTCAATTATTAAACTGTTCTTACCTCAACATACAAGTTTTATTTTAATTCTCCTCCCTGGGTTGGGGGGAAGAAAGTGGGGGCTGAGTGAGCAGCTGTGTCGTGTTTCATCTCCAGCTGGGCTTAAACCATGACACCCCCCAAAGCCAGGGACATAAGCAGGGGTCTCCCACTAAGTTGGCACCTCCCCCCAGCTCCCAGCACCTGGTTGCTCAGCTCCAGCCCTTCACCCACTCTCCACAATCCTGGGAACAACCCCGAGACAAGCAGGAGCTACCCCCCAGACCTGAGCCACTGCTGAGCACCCACCTGTGCACGGAAGGTGGGGGGAGCCTGCTCCCCCCTCCGTGTGAAGTCCTTATATCCGAATTCAGGGTCCTCCAGGAAGCAGCGGATGTTGGACTGCAGGGAGGGATCCAAAACATCTACAAGGCACCACCGCAGTGGCTGTGAGCCCAGAGGGAGCCAGCGCTGCACTGGAAAGCTGATCCTGCTCTCCCTCAGGTAGGTTCTGGTTCCTTCCCCCTTCCCCAGGCTCCCCTGGCCCATGGGGACCTCCTCCCCCAGACAGTTGCCTCCTCACCTGAGGAAGGGACCAGCAAACTCTCTGTCTTCTCCAGCTCAAAGCGCGTTGCCATCTCCTCCTGTGTGACTCCTTCCTCCTCCCGCTGGTTTTCCTGCAGCAGCTTCATCCTCTCCATCAGCACCTCCACCTCCTGCATGGCGTCCGTGCCCTGGGGAAGCACCAGGCAGGGTCAACCCTGGCTGCCCAGAGAAGCTGTGGCTGCCCCATCCCTGCAAGTGTTCAGGGCCAGGCTGGATGGGGCTTGGAGCAGCCTGGTCTATTGGAAGGTGTCCCTGCCCATGGCAGGGGGTGGAACAAGATGGGCTTTAAGGTCCCTTCCAATCCAAGCCGTTCTGTGATTCCCAGGGGAAGCTCCATAAAGCATCCAGCACCCCAAGGTGCACTCACACCCCTGCAAGGCAAAGCCCCTCTTACCCCAGAGCCCCCCATGCTGTCATCAGAGGCAGGGCTGCTGTCGCTGTGGGGTGAGGGGGGCCAGCAGCTCTTCTCCACATCCTTGTCCTCCTCAGGTTTGATGCCGCAGCCGAAGACAAAGGATGCGAGCGAGTGGTAGTGGGTGAGGAGCACCAGCGCCTGCACCAGCTCCGCCAATGACCAGCTGTCCTCCCCTGGCTTCAGCAGAGCCTGCGACATGCAGCAGGGATTGAAGAGACCCCCAAGCCCTCAGCTGTATCCTCACCACAGCCCAGTGCCAGGGCAAGCCAAGGACAGGGATACAGGAGCGTGTTTGGGAAGTGCCTCACCCATAGACCCGTCAGGGGCAAGTCACCCCTTCCCATCCCACTGACTCCCTCAGCCCTGAAAGGGTTAAACCCTGGGGGCTGTGCAAGCAGTAACGTGGCCCCTGGGGTCAAACAGTGTGTTTTGGGGGGGATCTGTGCTGGCAGCACCAGCTCTCACCTCAATGTGCTCCTTGGTGATGAGCCAGGGCCGGTGCGCCAGCAGCTTGTTGATCTCATTGAGGTTCCGGAGTTTTTGGGGGGCACAGTGCAGCCCTTGCAGCCACACAGGGTTGCCCCCCACCTGCAGGAACTCCCTCATGTGCAAGCCCACCAGGTAGGAGCACCGGTGCCGGGCTGCTGCCTGCGGGAAGAGCCAGCAGTCAGCCCCCAGCATTGGCTGGGGACAGTGCTGGGACCCCACATAGCCCCACTGTGTCCCCACACCCCAAGGGCCCCGCTGCTCACCATGATGGCGATGTAGTGGCGCTTGTGGTAGGGCAGGGGCCCGTCCATGCGCAACAGCAGGTACTGGGTCTTCCAGAAGCTGCTGAGATACTGGGGGTGCAGCCCCATGACCATGGCGACGTGGTCCACCCTGCCTGCTGAGACGAAGGCCTCGAGGAGTTGGTGCAGGCTGCTCTCCCCACCTTCCTGCGGGATCTGTGGAATGAGGAGGGAAGTGAAGGGCTGTGAGCTGTAGGCCCCTGCTCTTACTGACATCCCCCTAACCTAAATGGAGACCCTCCCCCAACATGCAGGACCCAGGCACCCAAGAGCACCAAGATCAGATCCTCACCCCGCTGAAAGTGCCCCGCCTCCGGAACGGACACCGCCGGTGGCCCCTGCTGCCCATCTCCCCATCCCCAGCCCCGGGGGCCAGGGAGGCTTTGGGGGTCTCCATGACAGATCCCACACAGCCTGTCCGTCTCAGCCCGTGGGTTGGGTTGTTTGTCTGGGCTCTGGAGCGCAGGGGAAGAGATGCCGGTCAGCCCCCACAGCGTGGTGACGAAACCACGGCGCTATCTCTGCCCGAGGAGGAACATCTGGGAGAGTGAACATGGGTGCTCAGATAGGGCTCAGGTGCCCTGGGGATTTCAAGGCAGAATTTTGAGGGGGGCCGGGGCAAGGGTGGAGGTCTTTGCATCGCAGGAGAAACACAGATGTGTTTGGATGAGTGGGGAAACTGAGGCACAGGCAGGGTAGGCAAACACCAGGGTGAAACACAGCTGCTCCCCCAACCTCCAGAACGACTCCCCCACAATGCCACAAGGATCCGCCTGGGCTGGTGACCCCTCTCCACCTCTTCCTCCTTCCCCAGCATCCCACCCCCACCAGCCACTAGGAATTGGGGGGTTGGGAATCCTTCCTGTCCCCCCACCCGCAGCAGGGAAGGGTGAAGGACACCCCCCACCCAAGTCCATCCCCATCGCTTTACCTCTCCCAGGGGAATGAAGGTGCTGGGGCCCTTTGCCAGGTCCCGGGGAACCTTGATTCCTCTTTCCTAGGAAGGAAGGAGCAGCCGGGAGTCACCGGAGCCAGGGAATATCCCCGTCAGCGTCACCGGAAGGAGTGACTCAGGCAGACACCTGGCACGGGCCACGGGGCCATCGCCCCCACAGCCTTTGCGTCAGGCTGGCAGCGCCTGATGAAACCGCGCTGGGGTGTTGCTGCGCTCCCGGGCGTGCGTGACACACCGGGGCACGGCCCCACGGGTCGGGAGCCGTGACACCACTCCCGAGCCGTGGTTTACCACCTCCATGGGAAAACAGGGAGAAACGGGATGCGGGGGTCCCGCAGGACGGCAGTGGGGACCAGGAGCAGCACAGCCACGGCACTGTGGTTATGGTCACCAGCAAAGACACGGCGCCCGGGGGTCCCATTAACCCCTCCCTGCTGTTCTCTGCTGCCTGGGGTCTGTTTCACCCACTGTCCCAGCCTTTCCAGCTTCCAGCCCTCCTCTGGAGTAACCATCCTGCTGTGACAACTCCCCCCAAGCAAAGCCCCAAGCTGCAGAGCAATCCCGCTGTCCCTGGGGAAACCTGGTGGAAGAGGAAAGCAGGAGCAAGAGAAGAAAACTCTTTTTTTTTTTTGAGGGGGGAAAATAAGTCTTGCAAACAGAGGCAACTCCCAACTTTTCCGCTGATTGCTTGGAAAGGTCAAGGAGATCCTGCAAAACTCCATGGACACCCCAGGACCCCAGTTTTCCATGCTGGACTCCAAATGCATAAGCCCTGGGCAATACCAGATGTTTTCCAGATGTCTTGGTTAACGGGGACATCAGAGATCCCATACCCAGCCTGGGAACAGGAGCACGAGCCAAACAACGGGACAGAGTCCCTGAAGCCCCCCAGCCTCCTGTCAGCCCCTCACCTACCCCAACAGGCACATCCCATCACACCCGTGCCTCACTTCCCCTTTGTGCCCGGCCACTCCTGTAAGCTCTGCCCGGTTCCCACACGCATCCCAGCTCCTGGAAGCTTCGGAGACGCCCAAAGTTCTCCCCGCCCGGACAGGGCCGCCCCATGCCCAGGAGACTGCGGGAGCTCCCAGCACCCAGCCTGCTCCTCAACACCCCTGGTTTTAGCCTCGCCGCAAAGCGGATGAGCCTTTAAAGGGCTGTTCCTGCAGCCCGGCCGGATTCTGGACATGTCCCGGCTTCTCCCCTCCCTGCAGCCGGCCGGGGCGGGGTGACCCCGGGCAAAGGGGGGACAGCGGCCGCGGGTCAAGGGCGCGCCCCCAGCGCCTCCCCGACGGACTCCCGTGGGGGCTGCACCCCGTGTGCCCCAGGGATGGGGCGATGCAGCCCGGGAGCCCTTACCTGGCCGCCCCGCCGGGCCCCGCAGCCCCGGTGCTCCTCTGGCCCCGCGGGGCTGCACGGCGAGCCGGCCACCAGCATCACGGCGGGGCTGGGCGGCGGGGACAGCCCCGGGTGCCTCCGGAGGCCCCGGACACCCCCGGACGGCCCCGGACACCCCCCCGCCCGCCCTGCTTACATAGCGCGGGGCGGATGGACACGCCCCCGCCCGCCCCGGCCAATGGGAGCTCGCGGGCGCGACCACCACACAACAATCAGGCCAATGGCAGCGCGGAGGGGCGCGGTCAACACGCGGACATCAGGTCTACCCAGAGCCAGCCGCGCTTCCCCGACCCTTGAACACTGGGAGTACTGGAAATGTGTCCCGGGGCTAAAGGGAAAAGAAAGCTGAGGGAAACCCCCTCTGCTCCGCTCAGGTGAGGCCCCGCCTGCTGTGCGGGGCCAGCTCTGGGCCACCAACATCAAAAGGATACGGAGCTGCTGAAGTAACCCCAGAGGAGGCCACAAAGATGCTCTGAAGAGGGCTAGAACCCCTCTGCTCTAAAGCCAGGCTGGGAGAGCTGAGAGTGTTCAGCCTGGAGAAGGCTCTGGGGAAACCTCTGAGCCTGTTCCAGTGCCCAAAGGGGCTCCAAGAGAGCCGGAGAGGGACTTGGGACAAGGGCCTGAAGTGCCAGGTCAATGGGGAATGGCTTCCCACTGCCAGAGGGCAGGGTTAGATAGATACTGGGAAGGAATTCTTTCCTGGGAGGGTGGGGAGGCCCTGGCACAGGGTGCCCAGAGCAGCTGTGGCTGCCCCTGGATCCCTGGAGGTGTCCAAGGCCAGGTTGGATGGGGCTTGGAGCACCCTGGGATAGTGGAAGGTGTCCCTGCCCATTGGAAAGGAGCAGAATTACATGAGCTTTAACATCCCTTCCAACCAAAACAGTCTGGGATTCTCTGATTCTTTTACTGGGTTTGGTGTTTCTCCAAAGGGACAGGAGGCAAAAAAAAAAAGGTGAAAAAAAGAAAAATAATAAAGACAAAAAGGTGAAAAGAAGGGAAAAAACCCCACCCCCACAACCATGGGCTGTCCCAGACACAGCGCTGGTACCAATCTGGTGCTCCCTGACAGCCCGACATGGCAAAGTCCAACAAACAGGAGTCGCTGCACAAACAACTCAGGATTTGCCTGGCAACAGCCTCCTCTGGCTCCGGGCTGAGCTCCTGCCAGCGAAGGGAAAGTCAGTGCTCCTGGGCACTGCAGCAGTGGCCGCAAAGCCCACGGCTGGAACAGCCGCGATCGGCACAGCCCTCAGCCCCAGCCTCTGCAGGGAGGGAGGACACAGCCAGTTTCAAACGTCCCTGGTCACTGCTCCTTGTCCTTGTTCCCTTCCAGGGGCTATTTTCAGGGTGTTTTGCAAACACGGCTCTGTGCTGAGGCTGTGGGGTCTGGGCAGCTCTGGCCACCTCAAGGTTTCCGCCTCTGTATTTCCACTTGTGTCATTTCAGAGGCACAGTTCGGGGGTTTAATTTCATCTGATCCAAGGGAAAGTGGCCCCGCACTGCCCTGGGGTCAGAGGTGCTGTTTTAGTTTCTGTCACCTCAGTCCAGCTCCGTCACCTGCTCCTTTGGCACTGTCACATCCCACAGAGCTGCTGAACACAGGGCATGAGCAGAGGTGCTGCTGGTCACCAGCCAGCCCTGGGGCTGCCCATAGCAGCTGTGGCTGCCCCATCCCTGCAAGTGTCTGAGGCCAGGTTGGACGGGGCTTGGAGCAACCTGGGACAGTGGAAGGTGTCCCTGCCCATGGCAGGGGGTGGAACGAGATGAGCTTTAAGGTCTCTTCCAACCCAAACCATTCCATGATGATTCTACAATTCCACCCTGAGGCCATGAGCTCTGTGTTGGCTCTGGCTGAACACATCAGGCCGGAGGGGAAAATCCATCTCTTCCTTTGCATCAGTGGAGGCAACACAGAGCAAACAAAGTGGGGGGGCAGAGAGGGGGAAGCTGTCTCTGTTCTTCCCTTTCTGCTCCCCCAAAAGCTCTCAGTATTAGAGGGACAGGGCTGTGGGTGTGCACCAGGCAATGATCCAGCTGGAGAGATGGGCTGGAGATGCTGCCAAATATTTAATATAAAAATATCCCATCAGAAGACACAAAGAGCTGTGCCAGGAGGACATTTGTCCCACAGACGACTCCTGCATGTCAAGCAGGGGCAGAAGGGGCCAAGCACGGCTGGCTGGGCAGAGAGCTCTAGGTTTTGGAGCAGCATGGGATCCCTCATCTGCTCCTCACCCCTCGTCAGCTTACCCGGCAAGCGCCAGGTAACCTGCAGCCCCAGCACTCTCCTGGCTGGTTCCCGATGCTCCTCGGCTCGGGCTCGGGCTGTCAGCAGCATTTCCCTCCTCTCACAGCAGCCTGGTACAGGGAGGGTCCAGCCACCACCACCAAGCTGCCAGGGGCTCAGACCCTCCCACGATGGGAGCCAGGAGCCGGCAATGCTGGGCAGTGTAAAACATCTTCAGCATCCCATAGGATCATGGAATCATGGAAGTTCAGTTCAGAAAGGCCCTCTAAGATCATCAAGTCTAACTAGTAGCCCAGCACTGCCAAGGCCACCACTAACCCATGTCCCCAAGTGCCACATCCACATGGCTTTTAACTCTCCAGGGATTTAAAAAATGCAACAGTAGGTAATTATTTTGGGATTGACAATGCCCTGGTTACCATCCTGCTGACTGGACAAGTCTGGTGCTCCAGGAAAGCTAAACAGCAAGGGAAGGCAAATTGCTCAAGGTGTGTTACCTCAGAGGAAGGTTGGCTGGGGACAACTCCTGCCTCTTTCACTAGCTGGTGGTTTTGGGCAGCCCAGATTCTGAGGACGAAGGGAAGCAGCAGAGACCATACAGGGACACTCTGAGCGAACACCTGGGGCAAATAAGACATGGAATATTGTTTCAGTGTTTCCTTTCCTTACATGCTCTGCTAGAAGATCAGGAGCTGGATTGTCACTGTGGCTGGTCACCCCATTACAGAACCCAGTGGGAAAACCCACTGGCATTAGGGCTTGGTGGGCTGGAAGAAGGAAGCCCAGAGCATTTGTGGGGTGGAGAAGGGAATTAGAATTATGGAATCATTTAGGTTGGAAAAGATCTTTAAGAGCATCGAGTCCAACTGTTCCCCCAGCACTGGGGGCTACCACCTAACCCTTGTCCCCAGATGCCACATCCACATGGCTTTCAAATTCCTCCAGGGATGGGGACTCCACAGCTTCCCTGGGCAGCCTGTGCCAGGGCTGGACAGCCCTTTCCATGGAAAAATTTTCCCTGATGTCCAATCTAAACCCTCCCTGGCACACCTTGAGGCTGTTTCCTCTCATTTCCTCTGCAGCTGCACTGTTCAGAGGTGTGGAAGGAAGGTGACTCCCAAGGTGATCCTGACCCACGGGAGCTGCCAGCGCTGCATCAGGATTTCTGCCCTGCAGGCAGATGGAGGTGGCTTCAGCAACATAAACATTAGAAACTGTGGTTTGTACTGGTTTGTACTGGTCAGTGGTCCTCATTGCTCTGGGAGCAGCAGCAGGAGGGAGCTGCTATCCCCACGTGCTCCAGGAGCAGGGACTGGATATGAATAAGGAAAAAGGTCACAGCTAAAACCCCTTTGGACTCCCGGACCTCTGGAGATTTCTTTGGAAAAAGACAAGGAGCAGCTGAGTTTTCTTCATGAAAATCTCATGGGAAAAGGGAAAACCTCCATGCCAAAGGAGCAGGTCTCTCTCTCTGTGCCAGTTGTATCCCCTTGTCAAGATCAAGAATAAATCTCATCGGATACAGCCGGATGGGTCCTGGGAAGCTGGATGTAACCAAGTAACCAGGATCCTAGCAACAGGCTTGATGGGAGGATTTAAAGATAGAAAGAAAAGTAGGAACAAAGCAAACAATGGGAAAATACCGTCTCCTTCCCGTAACTCTCAACCCCAGAGCAGGAGATAAATCAGCTCCAGGCAGGGAGAGGTGCTTTGGTTGTTTTGGTTTTTTCCCTTTTCAAAGCAAACAAAGTATCAGCCACAGATGAGGATTTTTAAAACCACTTTTACAGGTGTCATTTGTACAAATCAAAGCGTCCCTTGAAAATCTCATTATTACAAACATACAAAGAAACGATGTTGGTGCTACAAATCAGCTACGCGACGGCAGGAGCAATTTATCACGATTAAAAACCCAACTGAACAGTATTTACAGGGCCTTTCTCCCTCTTTTTATTTCTGTATGTTGAGGGAAGCAAAAAAAGCAAAAGCCCACAGTTAAAAAAACTCCCACCAATGCACTTCATTTTCTAAAAGTATAAAATTGGGTAAGTTTTTCCTGCTGCCACACTCAGGCAAAGTGTAACAATTTCTGGTTTTGCTGTTTTCACATCAAAAGTCCCTTAGAAAAGCCAAAAAGAAACGCATGGCAGTGTCCGATGAAACATGCTCCTCCGTGCCAGAAGCCAACATCATCCCAAAAAAGTGCCTTTGAGTAAAATCAACTTTAGTAACAAATAAGAAACAAAAGGATGAAAAAAATAATCACAAGCTCTAGTTAAAAGCTTCATCAAAGCCCTGACGGAGCAGCCGCCCTGCAGCAAAAGCATGAGTTCTCTTACCTACCTTCAGCCCCTGCTTGGGGGTCTCCAAGCCCTGAGATATTTCTCCACTCCCTGACCAGAGTTTGGGATGTCGAGGAGCTCCTGCCAGCCTGGAGTTGTGTGGTGCTCCCTCTCCAAGTGCTTTTTATCCACCACCATCACCCCAAAAGAGGTGCCTGGGGGGACCTACCCCAGCTGGCTTGGTTGTAAGGGTCAGTGGTGGCCGTGCTGTTTCGGGGCAGCACATCCCTGGTACAGGGAATGCTCATAGCCCTTTGATCCTGCTGGTTTGGAATCAGCAGTGAGAAAAATCCCTGGAGTGCCCCAAAAAACACTCCCTGACTCGGGTCGCTGCCTGAGTAAGTGCTTTCCTGGAGCCAACCTGGCCCCTGCATCTGGAAGGGGCAGAGAAAGGGGGAAGAGAGGGAATATCCAAGCCTTGAACTCTTTGTGTAAAGAAATGGAGCAAGAGACACTTGATCACACCAAGCTGCAAAAATCATCGAAATCCCAGGTGTCACCACGTAACCAGGGCACTGGTGGGGTGGAATTCTGGGTGGGTTGGGGGCCGTATCATTCCACTGTGGCTCCCAACCCAAAAGCTCTCATCAGAAAAACAAGGAAACACAAAACCAGGCAGTTTGGTTTGCCAAGCTGACAGAGAAAAGAAGAAAAAACAAAATGAAACACAAAAATCTTCCAAGATAAATACATGGCCCCCATTTTGGAAGCATCTTCAAAAAGCTGGATCAACCGTTGTCAGCAGTGGCACAACCTTCCAGGAACATCTGTTGGGCTGGTGAGTTCTCAGCTCTCTTTTGAAGAGGAAACAGTTCAAGGAAAAAAAATCCAGCTCCCACCACACGCAGCTCCCATTTTATCTGCAGAACAACTGGCCACAGCAATTCCCTCACAGCAGCAGGTTGGGAACCAGCAAGGAGCCACTAAGCAGCAGGTTCCTATTTGCTCATGGAAAGGGCTGGCAGTGGTAGCAACTGGTAAGGAAAAGATTTCTTCCAGAAAAAAGTACTTCAGGGGGGATTTAGGAAGGCTGGGACCTCTCCCCGTGGATCGAAACTGGCCACGCTCAAGCATGCTGTCGGAAGTAACACCCATCAGGAATTCCCACGGAGTCCACAGCAGTGGGGTAGCGACAACACAGAGGTTTTGGCTTCCAGCGATCCAGCAGGTCTCCCAGACTCCTTGGCTAATGCTGGGGAAAGCTCCCAGGTTGGGGGTTTAGCTTTAAGGGGAGGTTATTGCTCCTGACTTCTCAGGCTTTTTGCCTTTTGACAGGGCAGCTGCTTGCTTCAGGAGTTCTCTGTTCTTGGCCTGGAAATGGGGAAAATGGGTATTTAATGGCATGGATCATCATTAGCTCTTGGGATCCCTGTGCAGGAGCTGCTGCTCCTCTCCTGTGGAAAGGGAGGCAGATGTTGAGCTCACCTCAAACCACCTAGAGAGGGCTCTCCCATCCCAGCCCCACAGGAAAATACAATGACAAAATAATAAAACCCATGAGCCCATTCAAAAAATTAATCATATGAACAGTTCAAGGCACCTACAATACACTGAGAGGATCTGAACTTTGATTTTGCAATCATTGAAGAAGGTTTCCAAAGTCTCAACCAATACCAGCAGAAATAAAATGTCAGGACACCAGAGAGTTCAGGGCAGTCCCAGCCTGAGCTGAGCACAGACAGGGAAAGCCCCAAGAGATGGAGGTGACTGGGGCACACCTGCTCCTGGATCTGATACTCCTTTCCCTTCAGAAACAGCACATCCAGCCCTCTCCACACCACACACTGACATTCCAGCCTTGAGAAGGATGTGCATTGTGAAGGGATTCTCACCAACACTCTGACAGCAGCTGGAGGCTCCAAACCTGCCTTCCACTGGGGATACTTCCCCAGAGTGTGTGTGGATGGAGGAGGGGCTGTTTCCTCAGAGGCAATAGAAGCCTTTTGTCTCATCCCCTCCCACCTCTCATTGCTGAGGCTTTAGATCTTTATATACCCAGAGTAATTAAAGGGTGCAAAGTTCATTTCTGTGTCTGATTTCTTCCCCTTTGACCTGATCCCTTCGGTGGCTCAAGCTATTCATGATGATAGTCTGCTGTGTTTCCACGGCCATGACAAGAATCCTGCTCTCCCTGCTTCCATCAGCTCAGGGACTTCTTTATTTGGGCTAGAGATACAGGGCTAAAAGAACTGCCAATTGTTCCTTTGTTCTCTCTGGTTACTGCTCACACAAATCACAGGGAGGTGATTTAGAGGTGCAGGGAGCTGACAAACATTCTGCAGACTGGAGAAACAGGTTCAAACCTGATTTTGACAATAAGTAAAATGAGTTTGATGGTTCCCGTCTAGTCCATAAGGGATACAACATAGCACTTTACAGCACAGTAAGTGTCAGTGTGAGTAGAGAGCAGCGAGGTGGGCGTAAACAGTGGTTGGGATGCAGTGCAGAGCTGAGGAGGCGCTTGCCTGGCAGCACAGAAGCTGTAGGACAGGGCTGAGAAGCATTAGCAGGGCGCTGTGTGCAGGAGCTCATGGGGTGTTGTGATCAGGAGTGTCCTCAGTCCCTCCTGGACACAGCTCAGGAATGTCCTCAGTCACTCCTGGATACAGCAAAGCTCAGCAAATTAAACCAAAAATGCTGTCACCTGTAACTGCTCCATGACCTCCTTGTGCGTCTTCTCCATTTGGTTCATCTTTGCCCTCATCTGCGATTCCTGGTACTGCAGGTCGGCTTTCAGCTCTGTGATCTGTGCAGAAACCAGGAAGGAGCAAGTGAGCTGGAAGAGGCAATGACTGCCGTCACCACAGACCCCCCTGCCATGGAAAATGCCTCTACAGAAGGTTGTGACCCTGGCTGAGGTCACAGACATGCTGGGGGTGCTGTGGGACTGCAAGGAGACCAGAACTGTGTCACTGAGAGCATAGAGCAACAGGAAGGGCCAGCACTGTATTTCTCCAAGCAGCAGCATGTTTATTCCCAGTCTTGCCCACACAAAGAGGTCTCCAAGAGAGTGGTCCAGAAATGACCCTTTAAGAAATGAGATCTCCTGGGTGGGTCCAGAGAGCCTCTTTGGCTTTGGAAAGGAGGCAGCCTGGAAACAACCAGACATGTTAACTCCAAGATGAAAAGCCAGGCTGTGTCAGAGTGTGATCTGTGAGAATATGTCAGCCTGCTGGGGGGAAGCAAGCCAAGGACTGTACCTTCTTCTCCTTCTCCAAAATCATCTGATCCTTCTGGTGAAGCATCTTTTTTAAAGTAGCCACTTCCTCCTTCAGCTGGGCAATGATGACAAAGTGGTCAGTGCCAGGGGAGTCCAGGGCGAGGTCTGGAGAAAAACTGCAGCAAAGAACAGGGAGAGGCTCTCAACAAAACCCTCTTCTTCACTGAGGCAGGGAAACTCCCATGGATGCACTCAAAGGAGAATGGGAATCATTTCATGATCATTCATGATCCTTTTTCAAACCAAAGTGTTGAAGACAGCAATCAGAGAGATAATTAAACTTTATGCATCCCTTTGGAAATCTCTTTGCTCACAAGCAGTCCTTGGATGCACTGCAAAACTTCCCACTGAATGTAAACAAGCATTCTGGCAAGGAGGGGACATGAAAGAGAAACAATCTCCAAGTTCAACAAACAGAGCAAAAAACAGCTAAATTGTTCTGAGCAGGGAAAAGGGGTAAAAAACAAACTGGATCTTGTAATTTGATTCTGCCACGACAAAGCAATTTAGGGAGAAGCTTCATTATTTCAGAGTAGGAAAAACTCTCCAGGAAGACAGAGAAATAGCTGAGCACATCACCTGTACACCACCAGGTATTCTAAATCTAAGCAACCATCTGCAGAGTTATCTGTGCATGAGTCACTGCTGCACTGGTAAATCACAAAGCTCCCTACGAGACACCCAGTGACCCAGGCAGGCACGCGCAGTCCAGCGCTACAGGAATATGCCAGATCATAAGATACAACAAGCTACAGGCCCAGGGAGCCCACCCGATTTTTCCCTGCCTTCTGTTCCACCCCTAAGACTGATTTTTATCTCCTCATGCTAAGTGGGCAGCACCTCCCAGCCACACACACCTGAAACTGCTATATAAAAACTGAACAGTAATAAGACAACAAACCTTCACCTAGAAGATGACTTCAAGTCTGGCTGTTATCAGATAAATAAAGATAAATCGTCAGGGTCACCCAAAGCCTGACTTTGTTTTTTAAAGCCTCCAGAGCAGGTCAACACTCAGCTCTAAAGCTGGGACCTGCAGCAGAGTGGGGAAGGCATGGTCTGAACCGAAAATTCTGCCTCTCTCGAGGACATTTCTACCTCTGAGCTTCCAAATCCCCCACCTGTACCCTAAGGCAGAAAGTATTTGCTGCTCACTTCACATGGGGTCTCCTCTAGCACCTGGAAATGATCCATTTTCTAATTAAAAGCACCACAGTCTGCTTTGACAGGACTCATTAGTAAGGATGTGGCAGGAGGAAAGGCTCTTTCCCCCACTGTGCTGGGGATCTACAGAGGGAAACTAAGCAGAGGCAGCTTCCCAGATCTGAGAGTCAGAGGATGGCCCTGAGGCACTGGGAGAGAAAACCTGGCAAAGGAAAACTCAGAACTGAGGGTCTGCAGGAGACAGCCCGCAGCAGAAGAGCCCTGCATGGCTAAAACATGCTGACAGCAGAGCCCACACTAGGATGTGGCAGCTCTCTGGGCACACTGGATCCAGCTCTGTGCTAGGCAGAGAGGTTCATACCCACACACTAGCACAGAACAACTCCATTTTAAAACTTTCCTAAATAGTTTTCCCAAGTGGAGGCTGTGCAAGATGATGGTGGGTGCTCCAGCACCTTCCTGTGTGCAAGCACATTACTAACAGCAGCTTTAATTTCCCACTCAGTGCAAATATGCGAGGGAGGAGAGAAAGAAATTAAAGAAAAAAAATCAACAGCCTCCACATAGGAAAAAAAGGCTTCCTCACTGATTCCCTCTGGCTGAAAACAATCCCTTGACACACCATTCCTTTGCCCAGGCACGCTTCCCTCCTGCCGTGCCCTGGGGTGATAAAGAGTGCCAGGAGATGTCCGCATTTCCCTGAGCAGCTCCAGCAGGAAAAATTCCCTGCCTGGCAGTTCCTGCTGCCCAGCACATTGCAAAGCCAGGAAGGTGAGAGCCAGCCCTGCCACCCAGTGGGGAGAAGGAAGGGACAGGATGGTCAACAGCCTTGCAAAGAGCACCCATCCCCAGGGCTCCGAGGGTTCTGCATCCACCAGTGGGGAACACCCAGCTTGGGATCTCCTCCTGGGGGTATAAAATACCAGGCAGGTATTTTCCTGTTCAGTTGCTGTAAAATGCCCTCTCAAATGTGTTAAGGTGCTAATTAAAGAAGCTGATTTTTTTTTCTTCTTTTGTATTTTTTTTAAAGACTGACAAGTTAGTAATGAAAGGTTCCTCTGTCTTTAACCCCATGTTACAGAAGCAGCCTGAGACTCCAAAATTCGAAGGAAAACTGCCAAACACAAGTCATTCCTTTCCTTCAACAAACAGATCAAGAATTAAAACAACCAACCAAAAAAAAAGCCATTTCCTCTACAAATAAACTCAAGATCCAGCCCCTTGGGATAGGTCAGGGGGACATGAGCTCTCCATGTTTGAACAGCCTAAAATGCACACCGCTAATTAAAGGGAAATGATGAGCTCCCGTTGTTTTCAGCAGAGACAGAGGACAAAAATGGAGCTGTTCCCAAGGCACTTGCCTCTCCCTATTGACTGGAACAGAAACCAAATTGACTGCCTTAAACTCCACACCTGTTAAATGGCTGAAATTAGGCAAAGCAAATGCCAAGCTTAAAGATTTTGCTATTCAACTCAGGCTGGCGTGAAGAGGCACAGACCAGGCACTGAACCAGCATCCACATTTTACCTTAGACAAAAGCCACCTGCAGAGCTGCCTCCAGCTCTGGGCCACCAACATCAGAAGGATACAGAGCTGCTGGAGCAACCCCAGAGGAGGCCACAGAGATGCTCCAAGAGCTGGAACCCCTGAGCTCTGAAGCTGGGCTGGGAGAGCTGAGAGTGTTCAGCCTGGAGAAGGCTCTGGGGAAACCTCTAAGCCCATCGCAGTGCTCAAAGGGGCTCCAAAAGAGCTGGAGAGGGACTTGGGACAAGGGCCTGAAGTGCCAGGTCAATGGGGAATGGCTTCCCACTGCCAGAGGGCAGGGTTAGATGAGATATTGGGAAGGAATTCTTTCCTGGGAGGGTGGGGAGGCCCTGGCACAGGGTGCCCAGAGCAGCTGTGGCTGCCCCAGCCCTGGAAGTGTCCAAGGCCAGGTTGGACGAGGCTTGGAGCAGCCTGGGATAGTGGAAGGTGTCCCTGCCCATTGGAGGGGGTGGAATGAGATGAGCTTTAAGGTCCCTTCCAACCCAAACCATTCTGGAATTCTATGAAAAACATCCTCCACTCAGTGCAGTACAGCCCAAGTCACAGAGCTTTAAACTATGCCAGGACTTTCCTATGCAAATGAGAATCTTTTTACAAATGAACTTTGCTGCTGAGCATCCTGAGGCACTGCTGCTCTCCCCCTGCCAGCAGTGCTGTCACTGCCTGGTGTTACAAGTACAATTTAGCACCTTGTCGGCAGTGACAGGAGAAGGGACCGCAGTGTGCTCGTCTGCAGAGTCTGCAGCATAAGAACACTTTGCCAGCATTGGCACAGGAGGATGGGGACACCAAGACTGCCCAAATTGGGACCAGCACAGCTCCAGGACCTGGAGGTGAAGCCGGTGTGCTGGGCAGCACAGGACCAAGGGGCACTGACAGCACAGCAGGATTAATAAGGGCAGGTCTGCTGCAAGATGTGCTGCGAGTCACTGGGAGGGAAAAATACTCCCAGTGCAGCAGCACCAGAGCTGTTTGCTCCTCCCAGAACTCATCCAGAACAAATCATTCAACACCACCCTTTAAATGACTGTTGGAAATCATCCTGTCCACATATCATAGCCATTGTGAGCAACAACCACTCTGAAATACATAAACAAAAACACACAGAGGGAATTCAGTATGACACAGTAAAGGAATTTCTACCATATCCAAGAAGAAGCAATCATTTCAGATAAGCTGGACGCTGACTGAAGGTGTTGCCAAAGTCAACTGAGCTCAGACATGCCCAAATTTTGCCCAGCTGAGAGCTACACCACAGGTTTGGCTGAAGCCAGGAGATAGGGTACAGGAAGTTGGGGCTGATCTCAGCAGGGAGGAGGTGCTGGTTGCATCACTTTACTCCAGACTCTGCTGCTGCTGCAAACACCCTTGTGCTGCAGCAGACCTTAACTCCATGTTCAGGCTCTGCCCCAGACACCAAGGTGACTCTGGGAGGGACAATCTGATAGTTGTATAAAAGGGGAGGGTTTTGGGGGTTCACCCTCATAAAAGAACCCTCAGCAACTCCAAACCCACACTTAAGGAACCCCCATTATTATTCCACTCAAGACATGCAGCCATGTGTCTATTTAAGGCAGCTGGAACTTGCCTTTTCTGCTGCATGTTGCTGAAGCTCTTTAGTTGCTAAATTTACACTTGGTTTGTTACTGGAACTCATCAAAAAAAGCCTGTGGCAAGGCCTACAGCCTTGGCAGGAGCCAGATTGACAACATCTGACATGGGAGCAAAAGGAAAGCCCTTGATTCCTTCACTACTGCTCCTGTTTTCCAAACAAATGGCTGACCAACCCAGAGAACAGGACATTTTGCTTTTTGGGTATTTTCAAGCCAGCAGGGCTGTTACAATGAGTTGTGAGATCTCAGCCCAGGATTTACTGAGGAGATAAAAACACCTGGTGCTGTCCTACACCCCAGAGCAGCCGCATCTCTAGAGGGAAAGCTGCACCAGGTACTGATGGGCTTCACCTGTTCTACCAGGGCCCTGTTTCCATTCTCTGCTCCAGCTCCACCAGCACTAAAGGCAGCTGAATTCTAACCCCTAGGCACTCAGCCACAGCTTCTAAGTTACAATTAGTCCTTAAATTTTTCCAGCTTTTAATTGAAAATGCTGTTCAGATGATAAAAGGTCTTTCAGACCACTCTGTGGGAGCCACTGCCCTATAAAATTATCAAAGTTCTATTTCACAGAATCCCAGAATGGTTTGGGTTGGAAGGGACCTTAAAGCTCACGTTGTTCCACCCTCTGCCATGGGCAGGGTCACCTTCCACTAAACCAGGCTGCCCCAAGCCCCATCCAACCTGGACATGAACACTTCCAGGGATGGGGCATTTCCCATGGGAGCATTTCACAGTGACAAGGTGTCAACAGTATCTATAGGAGAGATCTGTGATCTCAGAGACATTCAAGGCAGGTAGTGAATAATTAATTACCAGCGGCTTTAACAAACCCTTTGGCACTAACTATGCTCTGGTCCATGCTCCCAAATCCCTGCTGTTTAGACAGATTTCCATTGAGAGGGAGAGCTCCCGTGTATGAGGCAGTTCCCAGGGAGGGAGGGGAGAAAACAACAGGTGATCTCACTTCAGGATGTCAATGCCTTGAGCAACAGGACAATGGTGGGCCCCGAGAGTCTGTTGGGAAGCAGCCCACTGCGCCAACGTGGACGGGGCCCTCTGGATAAGGGGGCAAAGCATCTCGGGAGAGGAAGGAACGCTGAGAATCAGAGAGGAAAGGCAGGAATGAAAATATGCATGTACAAGACCATAAAAATACAAATCCATCTCAATCTCCTGTTTCTGCTAGTGACTCCCATTCTGCTGCACAGGCAGCTGGCATCAACATGATCCAGCATCAAGTGTGACAGCAGAATGGGGTCGGATGCTTTCCTAGAATCAGAGAATCATGGAATGGTTTGGGCTGGAACAAATCTTAAAGACCATCTTGTTCCATCCCCCTGCCACAGGAAGGGACACCTTCCACTAAACCAAGCTGCTCCATGCCCCATCCAACCTGGCCTTGGACACCTCCAGGATGGGGAGTCCACAACCTTTCTAGCAAAGCTGTTTGATTGCTTGTCTCTCTTCTCCTGTCCTCTGAGGCTCTCCCTGCACATCAGTCTGAAAGACCTCAAAGCACAAAACCTGCAGACCTCACCAGCCCCTCTCTCCCTGTGACTGCAGAGAGAGGATAAAGTTGGTCTGGCTGCACTTTTCCTGACTGTTGGGGAGTTCAGCCAAACATCAGTTTCCATTCAAGCAGGTACAGGTGCTCATTATTCTTTCCCTCTTCAAACCTATGTCTAGATTCCAGGTAGCACTGGGCTGTCAGGTTCCAGGGCAGCCCCTCGAGGTCTCAAAGCCCAAGGCCCCTGCTCTAGCATAAGAGCTTCCTGCTATTCACACACAACTCTGTCTTATATAAACTCAGCAAACAAAACCACCCGCCCACAATTTCCCCATGTAACAGGCTCACCTGTCACCATTGGCAGATATGGCATCAAACTTGGCTTTCTTCTTTGGGATTTCGTTCTGAATGGAAGACGTGGATAAGGTTTTCTGGCTAGAAAAAGGAGGAAATTTTATGTCAGAACCTGAATGACTTTCAGTCTAAGACAGAGAGGCAGATAAATATTCCCACCCACTTTGATCCTATTAAAACAGTATTTCCCAGTGCTAAAATGATAAAAAAATCATTCCTTGAAGAGTAGCTGGAGACTAAAAATAAACAGAAAACAATGAGTCAGAGCAGCACGTAGGTGAAGAACTCCTGCTTAAAATCTGCATTTTAATCATTAAATTTTACAAATGCAACTCTGCTTTCATTGTGTACCAGTTCAGTAAGTTGGATCACTAAGAAGCGCAAGGCTGCACCAGCACAGTGAGGTTTGCAAACAAGCAAAGCGTGACTTAGCCAGATCCTCCTGAACTCAGACCCTGCCCAACCCCCGCCCCCCAAGGTTACCTGTTATAGTGGCTGCCACTGCTGAGCCTACTGAACTGCTCCTTCTCCTGCAGGCTGGCTCGGGAAGAACTGCTCAGGTGTTTGCACTGCTCTTTGGTCTTCTGCAGGACCCGTTTATAGGACAACGTGCACAACCAGCACAGCAGCTTTCCATCCACCTGGAAGGGGAGGCAGAAAGAAGTTTTGGTTATTCTTCCTGCCCACAAAGCAAATACAGAAAAGACAAGAAGCACTTTCAAGCTTAGGGTCACATATGAACAAGCAGGGACTCAAAAAGAATCTTCTGAATGGACAGGCAGTCACTGGAGACCAAAACAGCAACAGGAGGTCTGCACCAGGAGGCTCAGCAGGGCAGGGATTATCAGTGCAGCATCCCAAACAATAGACGTTTACAGTCTGCCTCGCGAAGACACACCTCCTACAGAGCACTCAGGGTGTTTAAGCAAAGGGTGAACAGAACCCATGGAAGGGGTTTCCTGGTGGAGGTATGACCCTTGTAGCTCCTCAGGCTATGGAACAAATGTCACTCCCCATCCCTGTCCCCAAATAGCACCTCACACCTCATTCAGAGGTCTCTGCTCCTCTGCCAGCTCTTGGGCCAAAATCAGGAGATCTTTCTCAGAAGGTCTGGCAGAGGCACATATGGGTTCAAAGATTAGACAGCTCTAAACCAGAGCAAAGCTCAACTCTAGAAAAACACTTCATAACCAAGAGACATGGAACATGGAATGGTTTAGGTTGAAAAGGGACCTTAAAGCTCATCTCATTCCACCCCCCGCCATGGACAGGGACACCTTCCACTAGACCAAGTGCTCCAAGCCCCATCCAACCTGGCCTTGGACACTTCCAGGGATCCAGGGGCAGCCACCGCTTCTCTGGGAACCCTATGCCAGGGCCTCCCCACCCTCACAAGGAAGAATTTCTTCCCAATATCCATCTAGCCCTGCCCTCTGGCAGTGGGAAGCCATTCCCCCTTGTCCTGTCAGAAATGCTTCAGAACATGTAAAGAAGATGAACAGAGGAACACTGTAACCAGCCATTTCACCTTTTCAGCCTTCTTTTACACAAATACTGACCTTCTTCCTGTCATCCTTCCGGTCGAACGCGCACTGCTGCTTGCACTGCTCACACGAGTGAGGAGGGCCATACTTCTTCTCTGAGTTGGTGCAACGCTGGCACTTGTTTCCAATAAATGCTGCTATGATGTTGCAGTACTGGCAGGGTTTTGGCTTCAAAAGATAAGAACAACTGCTACAGCCTTCTAACTACAATAGTACACCACTCCTTCCCATTCTCCCCATAATTTCAAACTTTCATTTCCTTATTCTAAGCAGAGTATAATGCTGATCCAGGACATAAAACTCCATTTGGATCCCCGGTCTCCAGCTAAGTGTATTTAGCCATGGCACTCAGACCACTTATCAGGTGCTGTGAAATCTTTAGAAAAATGTCTAATACCAAAATAGAACCAATCAAAATCTCTATTTCAGATTTCAGGCAAGCAGGAAATAAAGATTTATCACTGCTTCCTGCAGCAATCTCAGTCTGTGTAAGAACACTCTTGTTTCTACTGGGTATCGAATAGATCATTTCCTGGCCTCAAACGATGCAAAGCTCTTTTTTGTGCTAAAAGAAGAAGAAAAAGTCAAAGCTTCACGCTTGAGTGACCCGTATTATTGATCAGTCATGCTCTTACAGCGAGTCCATAAACTGCTCTTGGATTTCGGCAGGATAAAGACAAGAAAAACGAAAGGAAAAGAGGCTGGAGAGGCTGAGCCCCGCTCACTTACTGTGCCATAGAGCTTCACGTTCTGAGCACACTTCTTGCATATCGTGTTGGTTTTGCTGTTAAGAAGGACACACCATTTTATTAACACATTCCAACAGACAAAACAAATGAAACCTCTGTGTTTAGGGTGCCTGGTTCGGATCCCAGGATCCCTGGTTAGGATCCCAGCCTCCCCTCGGCTCTGTCTCTGGTGATGAGGCTGGATTCAACCTCCCTAGGGACTGAGATACCAAAGTGCTTTTCCTATCCCCATCCGACTGAGGATAAATGGCCAAAACATGGCATCCCCAGATGACACCAGTTTTTTGTCCATACAAACACAGGATTTGATCACTGACTAACTGGCAGCACGAGTGATTCAGCATCAGGGCGGGCTCCATTCTGGAGGTCAAGGCAGGAGAGGACAGAGGTATATTTGTCCAACAAACACAGGAAGGAACACCCCACACAACGGCCACATACAGGTCTGGGATTACCAACACTCCCTCTGACAGCTACACAACTTGTCAAAATGCAAAAAGACAAGAGCCCAGCTAAAGGACACACAGCAGGAAATAAATGTTGGATACCAGACATTGGGTAAGAGGAAAACTCAGGGGAAGATGCACCCAGATCCTTCCCTGAAAGATGCATCTGACCTCTGACTGAAAAAAAAAACCCAAGCAAAAGGTGTAATCCAAGTGCACTGCAGACACTCCAACTCACCAGCAGACCTTTGGAGGTGGCCAAAGGTCCCCCAAGTGCTCCACAGCAACAATCTACAGGTTAAGGCTCAGTCACTGAAGGTGTGGAAGCATTATGGTTCCCCAGGTGTGACTGTTCTACACGAAATATGGATCTCCCCATTTCAGCAAGCATTTACCTTTCCTGTTGGAATTCAGTCCTGCAGTAAGTGCATTTAACGATGGGATGAGCAATCCGGCACTCCTGCAACAACAGAAGCATTCCATGAGGTGCAGTGCTGCTCCCCAAACCCCAGATCTCCTGCTGCCCTCCACTCCCACCACATCCACACATATGCAAACACTTCCTCCCTGTACAGTCATGCTGAGAGAAGAGGAAGGGCGATGGGGATGGCGTGTGTCACAGGTGAGCCAGGCATGAACTGAGATCCATCACCAGGGCTCATTTGTGCCTCACACCCACAGAGCAGGGTCACGGGGTGGCCCCAGCTCCCGGGGCAGGAACACACAGCTCTGCCTCAGGTATTCATCAGTTTCCTGTACCTCTTGTCACACTCTCATCCCAGCTTCGCCAACATTCACCTGCTTTGTCCCAGCCTCAGTGATCCCAGGCTACTCCAGTTCCTGCCCCTCGTTCCCTATTTCATCCCTGATCTTGTTCTTCCCCGTCCCCTCAAACTGTCCCCAAAACCCACCTTACTCCTTCAAGATACCCTCAGACCTCCCATAAATGTCCCTAGATCTTCCCAGGCCTTTGCTCAGGAACAGCTCCCACCTCCCCTCTATTCCACACAACAACCCTATGACTTCCACTCCAACACCCTCCAAATACCCCTAGCACCTCCAAACTGCCTGCAGTGTCCTCAGGTACCCCTGACAAACAGCTTCCCTAAGAAGCCCTTCAACACACTCCCCTAACAGCCCCCAGGCTTCACTCCCGTGCTTCAGCCTCTCAAAACCTCCCCAAAGCTGCCAGGCCCTCATCCACACCCTCCCACTGCTCACCCACAGACTCCAAACAGACACCTCAAGGCCCCAGTCTTCATAAATATTCCCAGGATCTCCCCACACACAGCATCCCAATTATCTTGAGGCCTAAGAGCCCCCAGAGCCCTTAGAAACACTCCCTTGCTCACCCTCCCTCACAAACAATGCTCCAAGAGGCTCTTTACCCCTCAGACCCCCCCCTTCAAATCCCCTCACAGCCCACGCCCTCAAATCTCCTCACAAATCACCCCCCATTTTCCTCACAGCCTCCCTCAGACTCCTCTCCCATCAGTCTCCTCCCAACCTGCCCCCCATAAGACCCTCCACAGACCTGGCTCCACAGCCCCCTCACAGACCTTCCCCCCTAGCCCCCTCACAACCCGCTCCCAGCCCCTCTCCTGGACCTTGCAGAGCTGCTGGCCCTGGCTGAGCGCCTCGAAGGGGAAGCGCTGGTGGCACTTGGTGCAGGCGTACAGCGCCGCCATCCCGCCGCCCCGCTGACAGGCGCGGCCCGCCGGCCCGCCCTCCCGGCCCGCGCGGCCCCGCCCTGCCGCCGCCCATTGGCCGCGCGCCGCATCATTCACATAGCAGCCGCTTCCTATTGGCGAACGTGCCGTCACTCACAGCGGCGGGGCGGGGCGCGCCAGGGAAGCGTTAACGTCACGGGAGGGCCGCGGTGACGCAGCCGCTCGGCCCCGCGTGACGCGGCGCGCGGGGGAGGTCGCGCGAGATCGCGCGTGGAGACGGGGGAAGGGGGGCAGGGCTAGGAAAAGGGGCAGGGCTAGGAAAAGGGGCGGGGCTGGGGTAAGGGGGCGGGACTGGACTGGACCGGACCGGACCGGACCGGACCGGACCGGACAGGACATGACAGGGCCGGGATGGGTCAGGGTCAGGGTCAGGGTCAGGGTCAGGGTCAGGGTCAGGGTCAGGGCCAGGGCCGGAAGGGGCTGAGCTGGGTCGAGGACAGAGCTGAGGGGAGGGTGAAGGGGGTGGTTGCAGGGCTGAAGCAGGACAAGGGGAAAGGGAGATCCATGGCTGGCCTGTGGTAGGGGAGGGGAGCTGGATTAGGGCTGGGGAGGAGGAGGATGGGAGGCTGGGTTAGGGCTGGGCTGGGGAGATGAGCTGCTGTGGAGGGGGGTGAAGGAGGGTCAGGACTGGAGGGAGGAAGGAAGAGAGCAGAGGAGTGTAGGGGGGAGGAGGAGGAGGTGTCTCCACCTTGAGAATGGAGGTGAGGAGGAGCGGAGCAGCTCTGGGGAGGCCTGGAGACACCAGCAGGACAGGGGCAGTGCGAATATTGTGGCTGGAGGCTCGAGAGAAAGAGAATGGGAGGCAGAGGAAGGGAAAATGAGGCAGGAGGTTGTGTCTGCAGGGAAAGGAAAACCTTCACGTAAATCTGCTTCCCCTTTGCTCTGACTCCAGCAGCTGCAGCTGCTCCTCCACAAGTCCCAGGCACAGCCATGGCAGATTTCACGGGTGGCTTGGCCTCTGGTGGGGAGCAGGGTCAGAGCAAACTGCAGCTCCCTGTGCTTGCACCGCAGCTTGGGAGCAGCTCCAGGTGGGAACACGGGAAAGATTTGGCCCCGTTTCATTTTGGGAATGAGGTTGGACTCAAGTTGCTGCAGCAGGGACAGATCATACACTGTACACATGCAGTAATTGCTCCTTTTTTTCATCAATTAGTTGTCATTTTGTACAACGTGACACAGAACAGGTGCTTTGAGAAATGGGGGAACTTAAGGCATTTTGGTGTTAAAAGTTCACTGTAAATCCAAGATGGAATGAGCAAAAGGCAGTAACTGCTCTCAGTTGTGTGATCTGCTCCATTTGCTCGACATTCCTGTGCTCCTGCACCCTTCCGTCTTTCTCAGACCTTAAGGGATACCTTGAAATCTTTGGGACACTTCTATCCTTACCTTTTTTTCTATGCCAGATGACAGAGTATTCCCAGTCCTGGCTGGTGCAAGTGGTGGAGCTGAAATCTGAGCTGCTCAGGCTTTCCCAGGAAGGACCAGGGGAGTGTCTTGGGTTTTTAGCTTGGCTGCGTGGGTGTGCATAATGAACCAGAATTCTGCTGTGCTTGGCTACCTCGGGGACTCGTTCTAATCACCGGGCAAATGTGCTGTGTGTAGGAGAAATAATTTCATGACATTAGTTGCATTGTGCTGGATGCTGGGCTGTGATTGGGAAATGTCCGTCGGTGGGAAGCAGGAGGCAGAGCTTGGCAGAGGTGGCGGATGGCTGGGAACAAACCCCTCCTCGCTGTTCGGGGGCTGCCGGGCTCCAGGGGAGGGTTTTGTGGGATGAGGAGGTGGAAGACTGGGGATGCTCAGATTTTGGGGTTTGACAGCGCACCTGGAGAAGGGAAACGCTGCCTGCAATCTGTTACAGTAAATCATGGAATCCTGAAATGGTTTGAGTTGGAAGGGACCTTAAGGATCGCCAAGTTCCACCCCCTGCCATGGCAGGGACACCTTCCACTATCCCAGGCTGCTCCAAGCCCTGTCCAGCCTGGCCTTGGACACTGCCAGGGATCCAGGGGCAGCCACAGCTTCTCTGGGTACCCTGTGCCAGGGCCTGCCCACCCTCACAGGGAAGAGTTTCCTGACATAAAATCTAACCCTGCCCTCTTTTAGTTTGAATCCATTCCCCGTTATCCTATCAATTAAAATCTAAAAGTCAGGGTGTGGGGGGGTACGGAGTGGCAAATACCTGGGGCTGAAGGAAATCCATTCGGTTTGAGAATGTGAACAACAAACCTGCCAGAGCAGTCACGGGTGCCAAGGGAGAAACATTTGGCTGAGGAAGAGCATTTGTAAAGCTGCTACTGAAGGAAGTGTGAGAAGAAACGCTTGGAAAGCCTCTGCCTCGGTGATTTTCCAGCAGAGCCGCACTGGCAGCAAAGCAGTTTCAAGGCTTCAGAGTTTAGAAGGCTGTTCAGATATATCAGATGCACCCTTTCATTATGGAATCATTTGTGTTGGAAGGAATCGTAAAGGTTATCTCGCTCTAACGCCCTGCCATGGGCAGGGACATCTTCTACTTGTGCCCCAAAAACCTCTGGTTACTGTGTAAGAGAGCAAAAGCCTCTCCTGGATCGTGGTCTTTGCCATCCTAAAATCGCAGGGTTTTATGTAAAGCATGTCCTTCCCCTTCAGGGACCACCTGGCTCTGTCCTGGGGAGACCGAGACCCCCAGGAGCCCCTTCCCCCCAGCACAGGAGTACTATTGTGAGCTCTTCATCAGCCCCTCTGGGTCTCCTGGAGCATTTGGGAGCCACGAGGTTGCCAAAGCAAGTTTGATTCAGCTGCTGTTCCTTGACACCGTCTGTGGTTCTCTGTAAATCACTAGCAGATAATAATTTCATATTCTGGCTCTGCGTGTCCCCTGCTCGCTGAATAATTACCTTGTTTTGTGTGAGCCATGAGAGGTTTTCACAGATAATTCATCCAGCAGGGAAAGGCAGCCAGATTTTGGGCTGGAGCACATTTTCTGGCCACCTGGCATTGCTGCACAGAGGTCTGTGCCGGAGTGCAGCTGCCTCTGGAGGGAAATGCTGTATCCAGGACAGCCGAGGGCAGGGCGAAAAATCAAACCCAGATGAAATCCCAGCCGCCCTTCCTCAGAGAATAATTTAGCTTGGCAAACTCAGCCCACCCTGGGTTTCTGGATGTGTGGACAGATTGATCCCACAGATCTGGATGCTCTCACCCACAGAGGAGCTGTTTCACTGGAAACAGAGTTCCTCCCAGGAGCTGTTTGTGGTGGTGAGCTCCATCTCGCCTCACTCCCCATGTCCTGCCTGGCCTTGGGTGGGTGGGTTGGAGCCCAGCATGGACCTAAGATTGCCTCAAGGTTGCCATCCCTATCCCAGTGTTGAGTTGATGCAGGGCAGGAGGAGAAAGGGTCATCCCTGTGCTAGCTCATTTTGGCAGCTCCCAGACCCAGGGTTCTTGCTGGCATTGCTGTGCTGAGGGGCTCCAGTCACAGAATCTCAGAATCACTGAGGTTGGAAAAGACCTGAGATCATTGAGTCCACCCTTGTCACACAGACCAGTGCCATGTCCAGTCATTCCTTGCCCTCCTCCAGGGATGGGGACTCCACCACCTCCCCGGACAGCCTCTTCCAATGCCTGACCACCCTTTCAGTGAGGAATGAGATGTCACAGCCCTGTCCTACAGCCTCCACAACCCTGATGGAGAGCACAGTGTCCTCACCTTTAACATGGGTCATGAGGAGCATCAGCATCTCCATCTCATCATGAACCGGGATATTGTTGAGGTAGAAGCCACAGTTACAGTCACCTGGATGGTGGTGACTGACAAGCATTTGGTGAGCATCTTCATGGATCAGTTCCTAAAGAAGCATCAGGAGAGCATCAGGCAGGACTGAAGAGCTGTTTGGAGGCTCAGGAAAGCCTGGGAGGTGGCCAAGCAGGCTTCTACCTCCAGCATGAGCCACCACTGGCTTGGACAGCCTCAAAAGGGCTCAGTGTGCAGGCAGATGTCACCTGTGCCCAGCCTAAGTGCCCAAGCACTAACCTCTTGGTTGGCAGATGCCAAAAAGGGGCAGCTGAACAAGGAGGAGGCCCTGAAGGAGACCATGACAAACACCTAACAGAGGATGGGGACAGGACTGGAAACTGACCACTGAGAGCTACCACTAGTCCACCCCAGAGACTAAGAAGGAGATGGGGTTCTCAAGGTGGGATATGGAAGGTGGGTCCCAAATCCTCTCAGCTTCTACTCTGAACAGTGCTCACTCCCTTAAACACCAACCTCAGCTGATGTTTCACCACCAAGGTACCAAATTTGGGGAGTTCCCTGCAAGGTGCCTCTTCCAAAGGAAACCTTAAATGCAGAGCTTCAGGCCAGCTTTGCTTCCAATAAACAGCAGGATTCAAAATGGCTGTGCTTTGCTGTGCTCTGCAAAACTTGGAGCCACTCTGAGGTATGGGTGTCCAGGGAAGTCTGGAGGTCACAGCTCAGCCGGGCTGGGAGCCAGAACCTACATCTGGCTCTGCAAACAGCAAACCTCCCTTCAGGTATGCCCTTTCTTATTTTTTCCTTTTTCAAATATAATAAACAGATATTTCTTTTAAGTTCCCAGCCACCCAAACTACCCACTGCGATATCCCTAATGCCACGAATGCAGAATTTCAGTAAATGCCTCCTGGGGATGCAAAACCTCCAGCTCTCAAAGCCACCTTCGTGTTCAGCAGCAAATTCAGGACATCACCTATCCAAAGGGAGCCTGAAAGTCACGGTTCCCTGAAAGTCAAAGCATGTTTTATTGACTGCAGTCAAGAGAATCAAAGAGACCTGGACTCCCACGGAATAAACCACATTATTCCTGTGCAGTGATCATTCCTCTCCCAGACCTGAATTCCAGCCAGCCTCCCTGATGGGAATGATTAAAGACCCCTTCAGCAATCAGGAAATTGTCAAATAAGCAGGTGAACAAGAGAAAGAAAACAAGGGAATAGGATGACCTGCCGCCACTGATGAGAGCAGTTGTGTCACCTGGAGGGAAGTGCAGCTCCCTAGGTGCTGCCAGTGGTTTGCTGTACAAAACTGGGGTGTAGTCATGGGGGCTGTCACTTCTCAACTATCAAAACCCCATTTTGGGGGAAGATAGAGCCTGTGCAGATGCAGCTACAAGTCAGGGATGACTTTTTCCCTCTTCTAGGTTTCCCTTCCCACCCTGTTTTAGTATCCTCGTGCACTGATCCTGCTCTCCAGAATGGCTTGATCCCAGACTGGGAGCACCCAGCTGAGCCACGGCCACGGTGTGTGAAGGTGCCTGGCTGGTGGCATTGGCAAACACTGACGACGTCCCCACCCGCAGCCACAACAGGCACTTGGGCAGTGGGGCAGAGGGTGGAGGCCTTCCCCCTCCCCAGCACCCCACGCCAGGAATTTCTCATCTCAGCAGAAATCCCTGGGGTTGTTTGTGCTCCACCTCAGAGCTGGAAAAGCCGCTCCCCTCGCCCCGGGTGTCTGGGACTGGCTGTGAGAGCCAGCTGGCTCTGCCAAGCAGGATTGTCCCCTCCCCAGGAGGCCCCTAGGGTCCCACAGGACCAAGAAAACCAGCCTGGGGACAGGGACCTGTACAGGATGTGTCACTGGGGCACAGCTGTGTGGGCAGCGATTGAATCCCTCCTGTAGAAGCCATCCAGTATTTTTCCAGTGTCTTTATTGGCAAGCCCAGTGCTGTGTCTCCATCCTGCCCTATGTCCAGCACTGAAGGGGCCTGTCCCATTGTGTCCCTGGCTTCCTGATGGCTCCACTGAAGGGGCTGATCCAGGGCTGAGTGCCGAGAATGTTGCCCAGAGCTCTCCCTGCAGAGACAGGGCGGCTCAGGCCAGGATAGGGTAGGTGGCCTCAGTGGCCACGCCACAGTTGTTGTCCTTCATGGCCATGAGGATGTAGCCATCGTTGCCCCAGTATGTGGACCAGGAGTTCTTGATGAGCCAGTAGGTCTCTCCCTGCAGGACTCCGTAGCCCACAGCCAGCACTGCATGGTCCAGCGATCCCGGCGTGTTGTCTGCAGGGAATGACATGAGAGAGGGTTCACTTGAAGACCATCCCTGTCTGGTGAGCATCCTTGTCCAGAGGGTATCCCTGTCCAGAGACCACCCCTGTCTGGAGAAGATCCCTGTCCAGAGGACATCCCAGTCCAGAGAGCATCCCTGCTCCCAGGGCTACCCTCAGTGCTGCAGAAGACTCATCCCCTCCATTGACCACAACGGTGGGACCTGGGTGCTCTGACATTTCCTTGGGCACCCAGGCCCTCCCGTGCCCCGTATGCTGCTTGTCTCACCACACTTGGGCTCGTAGTAGATGCCGTTGGAGTAGAAGGAGAAGGTCTTGTGCGAGGCGTCGATGCTGACAGCCACGGGGCCGTGCTTGTAGATGGCAGCTTTGACCGCTGTGATGTTGCCCGAGGTGATGTTGACGTAGCCCCTGATCTTGGCCAGCATCTCAGACTGGTTGTAGTGGCACAAGCCATTCTACACACCCAGGGGACACACACTGTCACCAGGACCGCCAGGATCCCTCGCTGGGACCCTGCCCACCCTGCCTGACCCTGTGGATGCAGGGAGTGATCTGGAATTTGGGCTGTGAGAGCATCCTGGCTCTGACCCCGCTGTCCTCCCAAGCCCAGGGTGGTGGGCATGTTTTCCCAGTTGCTCAAGGACACGACATGGAGAGCTGGCTCTGCACCCAAAGCCCTGGAGGGCTGTTGCCTGCATCTTGCTGCCACATCCCTGTTCCCAGGCAGCTTTGCTCCATCCCTGGGTATCCCGGGGTATGGAGTGACCCATGGCACCACGCATGGGTGGAGGAGTCCTGTCCCTGTTTTGCAAGAAGAGAAACTGAGGGGCATGGTGACAAAACTGTCTGGCTGAGCCCTGGGGCCTGGCTTGGACAGTACTTTGAACCACAGAAGCCTGGTGCTTTGGGGACGAGGTGACATCCTCATCTCCAGAGCCTCTCAGTGCCTCTGACACACCCAGCTGAGTCTCACCATGGCTTAAAGCCCCAAGATGTTGGGAAGGCCATGAGGGACAAGGGGCCACCCTCACCTGTCCCTTGTAGGTGCCGTAGGACTCGGTGCTGGCAATGCCCCCGTGCTTTTTGATCCACTCGTACGCTCGCCACTCCTCGCCCCCGTCGCAGGCGTAGTTCCCAAAGCCCCAGGAGCAGTCAATGAGGACTTGTTGGGACAGGGGGGTCAGCACGCCAGTCTGCAGGGGGAACATGGTGAAAGGATGGGAATGGGCACCCTCCAGACACCCCATCCACGCCGTGGGGCACAGCCCTGCTCCCACCTTGAGGAAGAGGGCACCTTCCATGGCTCCTGTTGTAGCAAAGCTCCAGCATGACCCGCAGACGGCCTGATCCTTCACGGGGGTGACAGCACCTGAGGACAACGGGGCAGGGGATGAGAAACTGGGTTGACACCGAGGGATGGAGGCAGGTGGAAGGGAAACTGAGGCAGGAGTTGACTTCCAGAGGCAGCACAGCCAACTCTTGATGCTAACTGAGAAGTGGGGGAATGCACCAGCAAACCTGGGACCCCTGCCCTTGGCTAGGGGCAAGCTCTGGGGGTGTCACTCCCAGCTGATGGGGACATGGGGAAAGCCAGATGTTGCTTCAGATGTCACATCTGTCCCTGGGGCACCAGAGTGAATTCAGGGCCAAGCGCTGACTCAGCTGCCTTTTTTCATAGAAACACTGAATGGTTTGGGTTGGAAGGGAGCTCAAATACCATCTCATTCCACCCCCTGCCATGGGCAGGGACACCTTCCACTAGACCAGGTTGCTCCAAGCCTCATCCAGCCTGGCCTTGGACAGCCCCAGATTCTCCATACAGCCTGTTCCAGTGTCTCACTGACCTCATAGGTGTGCAGGGACAGCGCAGCCCCACAGGCTTCTCAGTGTAGTGATGGAGAGCAGGGGAGCTCTGTGGGACTCAGCGCTGGCCCTGGTGAGGAATGCTCACTCCCAAAGCCCCCCGGTGCTCCCCTGACCCCGCACCTACCGTACATGCGCCAGTCGAGACTCTCGGGCAGGATGATGCCGGTGTAGAGCTCAGTGGGGAAGGGCAGCCCGTTGTTGGGGGTCCCGCTGTGGCGGCGGCCCCGCAGGGCTGCCAGTTCCTGGGGCGAGCGGTCGGCTAGGTGGTTCAGGGACAGCGTGTAGGAGAGCGCGGCGCGGTTCCGCGAGTGCACAAACCTGGCACCACAGTGGGGACAGCCCCAGCTGGCACTGCCACCACCTCCTTGGTGTGAGCAGCACCCCCAGAGCCTCGTCATCCCCCGCCTGCCTGTACCTCATGTTGTGCACGAAGATGCTCTGCCTGTGCTCCAGCTCCCGCACGGAGCTATAGCGCCGCCCCATCTGCCGGCGGTAGTCATGGAAAACCTGGTGTGCCCAGGGCTGGTGCTGTCCCACCAGGTCCTCCATGGGGTTTGCCAGCACACGATGCTCCGCCACGTTCCCCGGCAGCACCCTGCACTTGGTCTCTGGGGACCGAAGAGGGGACCCTGTCAGCCCGAGCCCTGCAGGCAGGACGGGGGGGCTCTCCCTGGCTCACCATTGACGGGGAGGTCGAAGACGGAGGGGGGGTAGCTGTTGTCGAAGTCAGTGTAGGCAATTTCGTACTTGTCGTAGTGGGAGCCCAGCAGGCTATTGTAGCCTCGCATCTCGTAGTGCACGGGGGCCACCCCGCAGCTGGAGTTGGTCACCCACAGGGTGTAGACATTCTTCTTCTGTGCCCAGCGGGTGACGTTCTGCCACACGGCGCAGTACCGGCCCTCATAGTACTCCTCCCGCAGGAACTGGGGGGGACACGGCCTCAGAGAGGGGACCCCAACCTCCCCCAGGCACCCTGCTGCCCATCCAGCCCCTTTGCACAGCCCAGTGCACACACCAGGCTCTCCGGCTGCATCCAGTGGCTCCATGGCCGTTAGCACACAGCCATGCGTGGGATGGAAACTGGGGCAAGGATTTGGGGTGCAACAAAGGGCAGACCCCCCTGTCTGGCTCAGCGGTGCCCTGGGGACACTCCACTGTGCACAGCACTCTGTGCACCCATAGCAGGGATTCTGGCTGCATCATTTCTCCAAAAACCTCAAAAGATTCCAGGTTTTTCCTGCATGTTTCCAAGCTCTTGCCATGCAGGCATGTGTCCAGCTCAGTGACAACCTACTGTCCCCACTGCTCACGTGCTGTGCCCAGCCCTGATGCAGGCTGGGGCCAGCGGGAGCTGAGCTGCCATGCAGAGACTTGCCCAATCCACGCCGAAACGCCAGCGTTTGTGTGGGATGTGACACGTCCCAACACGGCTGCTGGGGTTGGGAAAGGAGCCAGGAGTCCGGCCCCAAGCCGGGTGGGGAATTGACCCTCCCTGCGCCCTGGGGTGTGGGGATGTGTCCTGGCCTGTCCCAGCACCCTGCAGCCCTCGGACAGAGAGCAGCATCTCCCAGCACCCTGTCCAACAGCCTGGAGATGCTTTGGAAGGCAGGTCAGATCCAGGCTCTGATGTTTCCCACCTTAAAGCCCGTCATGCTGGGGAAGACGCTCTGAGCCGTGACCACGTCCTCCTTGGAGCCGGGCAGCTGGAAGCACTTCCTGGTGTTCACCTCCTTCTCGGTCGTCTCTGGCGTGATCTTGTACCTCATCCCATAGGGCTTCACCGCTGCCAGCTGGTAGGTTATCACCTGCCCTGTGCCAGGGAAAGGGAAACTGAGGCACAGGAGTCCTGCTGGTGCGGGGATGGGCGCAGCTGGAGCAGCTGGGTGCCCACCTCTTACCTCCATAGTATTGGATCCGGCTCTTGTTCCCTGTCAGGTTGTACCAGGCTTCAAAGGGCTCCTCGATCTCGGCATAGGGCAGCTTAATGACCCCTGTGAGCCCCCGGCACAGGACACAGGTCAGCCCCAAAGCCTCAGCACCCCGACATCCCTCCCTGAGCCCCCCAGAGTCTGCAGACTCACAGCCGAGCAAGCCACTGCCCCCATGGGTGATGGGTCAGGAAGAGGCACTCGGCTGTTGGAACCTGCCCCAGTTTGGCACTGGGACAGCCTGGTCCTGCCCAGTGCTGAGCATCCTCTCCTCTCCCCCAGCACAGGAGGCTGCGGGGTCCCATTACCTCGGACGTGGTAGATGGAGCCGAACTGAGGGGGAGGGCGGGAGAGCCCATAATCCGGTCCTAAAAGGCAGAGAGGAGCAGGGTGAGGGGGGGTCTGTGTCCCCCCCAGCTGAGATGGGGATGGGAGGCTGCCGGGCCAGTGCTCCCCTTCATTGCAGCTGGGGGCTTCCCTTCTTGGCCAAAAGATCTTCCTGAGCCCATCCAAAGGCACGTCCAAGGGACACCGAGGCACTGACACCCTCCGGGGGTCAGCACCATGCCACAACCTGCCGTGACCCTGGAGCAAGCCCAGCACTCTTGCACTCCCAGGGAACCCCAGTTCCTGGGTGACTGTTGGGGTGATGGTCCAGTGTCACCCCAAGCACTGGCCTTGGATGATGTTTCCAAGGTGAGACACAGCCAAGCTGTCCCCAACACACAGGGCATGGTTGAGGGGTGCCAGGGACCAGACTGGTTCCGCCTGGCATCTTTCAGTGACCTCCCCAATTCTCCCTCCGGGCTCCTAGCTTGTGCAACCCCACGCCAACACAACTGCTGAGAACGAGCCTTTCCCTCCCTCAGCATCTTCCTCCTCGCCGGGAGCGACCGGCAGCACCTGCTCAGCCCGGGACAGCCGGGAGCAGACCTGCCCCAAAACCCTCAGGGAGGC
This sequence comes from Monarcha castaneiventris obscurior, assembly GCA_026261815.1. Taxonomy (NCBI): domain Eukaryota; kingdom Metazoa; phylum Chordata; class Aves; order Passeriformes; family Monarchidae; genus Monarcha; species Monarcha castaneiventris. The sequence goes on along the minus strand of JAMPIT010000687.1, from coordinate 1,700,777 downwards.
GGGGACGAGCAGCCCCCCCATGCACCCCGGGCTGTGCCAGGGGTACCCATCACACGCCGTCTCTGGGCACCCTCAGGCCGTGTCAGGGGGAGCAGCAACGGGTCCAGCCACCTCCCAACCCTGCTCGGCTTTATGAGAGCCCAGAAAGGAGGTCCCACGGGGGCATGGTCGCCCTGCCACCCCTGTCCCCTCCCACTTGGCTACCCTGCTTGCTTGGGTTAAGCACCTTGGGTTAAAGCCTCAATTTAGTCTTATTTTCGCGCCCCCAGCCCCAACAAGCCCTCAAGGCACATCCCCCCTGCCCTCTTTGCCACCCACCCCAGCTGTGTCTTGGAGGAACTGCAAATTTTGGGACCCGACAAGCGATAAAACCACTTCCCCGGTCTCCGACCTTCCCTGCAGAGCAGCGGGAGGAGATCTGGTGGGGGGCCCTCATCTCCCTCCCATGCCCGGGGTGTCCCCAGCGGGGACAGTGCCAGGGTGGGGGTCACACTCACCCCGGACGGCGATGCAGAGTGCAGAGGCCACGAGCCAGCGGAGAACACCCATCCCGGCAGCCCCGGCTCGCCCGGCACCGGCTTCTCAACTTTAAGCCGGAGCCGGCGGCGGCGAAACCCGGCGGAGCCAATGCAGAAGTCGGGGCCCTCCCCGGAGGAGGGAAGGAACCGGCATCATGTGGTGCCCGGAGGGGGGACGGGCACCCCGGGGTGCTCGGCGGGGAGAGCGAGTCTCGGCAGGGCCCCCGTGCAGGGAGATGGAGCAACGACGGGTGCTGCGGGGGATGGGAGGTGCAGGATGAGGCCCAAAATGCCTCAAGCAGCGTTTGGGTGGGTGCACCGGATGGGTCTGTGGGGGATCCCCCAAGCTGGGGTCAACCAGGCTTCCTTCCCTTTAAGGGTGGGTTGTCACCCCTGGTCTGCCCCTGGAAGGGAGAAATGGGCAGTGGGGTGTTCGGGGCTGTGTCTCTCCTCCTGGGGTGGGAGGGCAGAGCTCCTTGGGGTCTTTTCAAGTAGCCCCGATGCCGGGGTGATGGGCAGGAGGCAGCAGAGGGTCTATAGAGCGAGCAGTGTGGCATTATCGAGCCAGATCCTGAGACCGGGAGCCCTGGGAACTCTGCTCGGGGTCTGAGCCAGCCCTGGGGCACAGGGGGACGGCTGTGTGTGTCCTGCCACCAGAAGGGCAACTTGTTCCTGTCTCTTCTAGGGCCACAGCGCTCTGTACCCAATTTGATGCCCCTTTGCTGTCGCCTGCCCGGGGCGCTCCCTCGGGGGGCTCAGGGAGGCACTGCCAGGCTTTGGGGATGGGCGCAGGCAGCCCCCACCGTGGCTCAGGCTGGATCCGCACACCCCCCGTAAATCCCAGCGGGCAGAGCCTGGGAACCCACGCCAGTGTCCCCTTGTGCTGCTGGGGACCAGAGACCCCCTGATGCCTGTTCGCGCTGTACCACCTCCAGGGGCAGGCTGTGGTCCCCAGCGAGCGTGCCGAGGTGATCCGAGGGTGATCCGAGGGTGATCCAGCAGCCACCCCGGCTGGGCTGGCTGGTACAATGAACCGTTGCTGCGAGCGCGGGGAGGAAGGGGGGGCGAGGGGAGGGGAAGCTCTTGCTCGGCTGCCAGAGCCGCCGAAGAGACAGGGGAAGCTCACGGCCGGGCGCTCCCGCTCTCCCACGGCTCCCGCCCCGACACCCCCGGAGCTGGGCGAAGCGGGGGCTGCCGTGGCTGCCCAGCCGGTGGTCCCGTCGGGAGCCCCGTGGGAGCGGGGGGTCCATGCCAGCAGGAGCAGGAGGGTGACGGTAGGAGGTACGTGTGCGGTGTATGGTGCAGGGCGGTGGGGGGCTCACCCCTGTAATAGCGGGGGGGTCTCTTAATCCCTTTGCCGTGGTCTGCTGAGAGATGCCCCCTCCATGTGTGGGGTGGCTCTGGGTCCCAGGTGGGACGGGCACCGAGCTGTGGGGACAGCGGGTCCCGTGACACTGGTGGGGTCTTTTGGGGGGCCTGCCCTCACTGCGCCCTCACTGCTTCCCTGGGAAATGCCTGGGGGTGGGAGCGGACCCCCGTCCTCGCCATCCTGGGGGCGGCAGATCAGTGGGGGGGCTGCCGTGTGTGTGTGAAGATGTGGGGGCACCCACCAGCCGCAGCTCCCCATCCCGGCGCTGAGCGGGGGGGCTCCATGTCGGGGACGCTGCGGAGCGCACGGTGCCCTCACCCGTGCCGACCCCACACGCTGGGGAGGGGAGAGGCCACGGCACCCAGGGGGACACACACACCTGTGCCCTCCGCTCCTGCAGGTGTCCACGGGTGCCAGCCCAGCCAGCGCTCCGGGGCGATGTTGGGGGCTCAGCTCTCCGTGACTGGGGCTGGGGGAGTTGTGGGGGGCTCAGGCCCTGGCCGGAGCAGATGCTCCCCCCACTCCCTGCAGCTCTGCTTCGTCCCTGATCCTTGGTGTGTCCCAAGGAGGGACAGGAACTCGCTGCTTCCTGCCCTGCACAATTCCCTCCCCACCCCGCTCCTCCCGGGACATTGTATTTGGAGCCCTGGCTGGCTCCCTCCCTCCGCCCCTGCAGCCCCTTGGATCCGGGAATTGCTCTTCTTCCAGCGGAAATCCTGCTTTCCCAGCCAGCGATGGGGCTGGAAGGCTGGGGAAGGGGGGCTCCCTCTCTCCTGAGCATCTCCTGCCAGGGAGGGGGGCGAGGGGACCCCCCTGTCATGGGCCTGGTGGCTGACAGGTGGGCTTGTGGAGAAGATCACTCTTGGGGGTGTCAAGTCCTTCATTTTTCACCCCAGGTGTGGGCATGCAGGGTATGGGTGTCATCCCTCCTTGTGCCCCTTGTTCTCAAGGAACCTGCTCCCACAGGGAGCCACTGGGCACTCACCAGGCCCTGGGTGAGCTGGAAGGACTGGAGCTCGAGCAGGGCTCCATCTCCAGGTATCCTCTGGGTGGACTTGGGGCTGGGGGCAGCGGGGAAGGGGCAAGGACATGCCACCATCTGCCACCGTGCTAGAAGAGGGAGCAGACGGGGGAGGCCTCTTATCCCCTCCCCAGGTCTGTGGGGTCCTGGACATGGGATGGGGACACAGCTCCAGGTCCTGTCCTGTAATGAGCCACCTTCCCCTTCTGTGCTGCAGCTGCCTCATGCCTCGGTTTTCCTGCTGGGGCCAGGGAGCTCCAGAGCCGCAGGGTGACAGAGGAACCTCGGCAACAGGCTGGGCTGTGCAGCCGTCTCAGTTCCTCTTCCGAGGGAGTGGGAGCCAGGTCACCAAGGGGCAGTGCAGGGTGAGGGTGTGGAACAAGGCATGGGGGGATTCAGGATGGCCAGGGGGCTGCAGCCCTGCTGTGATCCCTGCCTGACCCTCCCAGCTGCCACCATCCCCAGGGCTTGAGGTCCTGTCAGTCCTGTGGCCCCTTGATGGCAACAGCACCATCCTCTTCCTCCTCCCCTACCCCACACCGTGCTCCTGCTGCTTCCTCTTCCCACTGCGTAGGGGCTGTGTGAGTTCCTCTGGCAGCTGCCTCCTGCCCAGGGGGTCGTGGCCCCTTCAGCCTGGCAAATGCCACCATGGCTGGTCCCCACGGCACAGGGTGTGACACTCCCAACACCCCCATATTGCTCTGTGTGGCTACATCCCCCCAGAGCCAGAGTTCTCCACTGCTCTTGTTCCCATGAGGGGAATGGAGGCAGGGCATGGAGCTGACCCCAGGGTTACCTCAGCGCTGTAGGTGACGTGTGGGGTGACAATGGTGTGTGCAGGGAACGCTGTGCCCTGTCTAGGAGCTGGGGATGGGGCTGAGCTGCCCCGTGTCCCAGGGGTCTGGGGAGCAGATGGATGGGCAGTCAGGGATGTGGCTGCTCCGTGCCCAGCCGTGCCCAGCGGGACGGGGGTGATGAATTGGCCGGGTCTCAGAGCAGGGCGGGATCTGGCAGCTCTGCCAGGACTGGTGCCGGTGGAGCCAGGGCGGGAAGGACTCAGTTGCCATCTGCTCCCCGGCTCCAGCAGCTCCTTTTTGGGAAAGCTGGAGACAGACACCAGCGTGCAACCATCGGACACAGCACCAGCTGCATCCCCTCGCCGTGGACAGTGTGAGGGATGGCTCTGGGCCACCCTGGGATGAGCTCAAGGGGTTTTTGGGTGTGCAGGGAAGGGGAAGCCTGGGTGCAGTGCTGCTGCACAGCACCTAAACCCTCGATGCTGTGATACTGGGGGGTTGCACTTGCCTGGAAGATGCTCCTTGTCATCCCCATCCCAATTCCCATCCCTGCTGGCAGCCGTGGCAGTTCCACTGCCTGCTCAGCACTGAAATTCAGCAAAATAGGAAGTTTCTGAATGTGGTGGGTGGGTGATTCTCACCCAGGGGGGACAGGGTTTGTGAGAGCCAGGGTTGTTCTTCAGTTTAAATAGTCACTAATTACCGTCAGGAATAAAATCCTCAACCAGCCGAGTTTGCTCACATTTGGCAACGCTGCCCTGTCAGCAATGGATGTGGCCTTGCCACACCACCAGTGTTGAAAACAGAGGTGGAAGGGGAGAGATGGGCTCTTTCCACCCCTGTTGAGAGAGAGGAAAGGGAATCAATGACCGTGATGGGGAAAACTTGCCTGAAACATCTCATCCACCCCAAAACCTTTGTCTCCTCCTGCTCACTGGAGTGCAGAGGATGGGACACCTTCCTGCTCCTCCCCTCTGCTCTCAGCTGCGGACAGGGTGACCTCTGGCATATTGCAGACTGGATTGCTCTGCCCGGTGCAGACTGGGCAGACTGGTGTGGGTGGGTGCCCAGCAGCCAGGGCAATGGCAGGGCTGGGAATGGACAACTCCTTGCAGCCATGACAGGAGAGGTCCAATTTCCTCCTCCTTTGTGACACCTTCTCACTGCATGCGGCCGGAAGAGCCTGTCCTGACCACAGCAATGTGAGAGGGGGGGACCTTCCACCCCAAAACACCCACTGTTGTCAAGCAGAGGGTGTGGGGACACTTCGGGGGCTCCTTCCCACTGGGCCTGGCTCCCCTTCAGCCCTGGGGACGCAGATGCCCTGGAGGGATGTGAGCAGTGTGGTGAGGACACAGTGAGAGAAAAACCCACTTGAGGATGTGGTTTCAGCCTGCACCATGGTGTTGCAGCCCTGGGAGGAGTGTTGCAGCTTTGTGGGGGTGTTTCAGATCACGCAGATCATTTCAGCTCATGCACGGGGGTTGCAGCCTGTGAGGGGGTGTTGTAGCCCATGCAGGGGTGTTACAGCCTGTGCATGGGTACTTCAGTCTGTGCAGGGGTGTTGTAACTTGTACAGGAGTGTTACAGCCAATGCAAGGGGTGTTGCAGTCCACGTTGTTGGTGTTGCAGCCTGCGAGGGGGTGTTATGGCCCATGGCAGGGGTGTTGCATCCTGTTATGTGGTGTTTCAACCTACTGAGGGATATTTTAGCCCTTGGCAGAAGTGTTTCAGCATGTGCAGGAGTGTTCCAGCCCTGGAAGGGATATTTCAGCCCCTGGAGGGGTGTTACAGCCCGTGGCAGGGGTATTGCAGTCCACGCAGGGGTGTTGCAGCCTGTGCAGGGGTATTTGATCCCATGGAGGGGTGTTACAGCCCATGCAAGGGTGTTGCCCCCCACCTGACATCCTCCCTGCTGTCCACAGGTGCCTCTTCTCCTCCCCGAAGTGACATGGAGCAGCTGAAGTGAGCTGAGGAGCCGTCGCAGTGAGTGGAGCTGCTGTGGAGCACCCACAGGTGCCGGAGGGCCATGGGGTCCCCCAGGCAGCACAGCCCTCCTCGCAGTGGGTCCCTGCCACTGGCAGTGCCCATGGGGACCCCAGTGTCCCCCTGTGGTCCAGCGTGCTGAGCTGGGGGGTGGCAGGCCCTCTTGGGGCCAGCGGGGTGCACCCCAGAGGCTCCACCCATGTGTACACACGCATGTGCCCTGCCAGGGAGGCACGGGGCTCACAGACCCTCTGTCCTACAGGTGGTGCCCAGGATGGGCTGTGTGCCCTGCAAGGAGAAGGGGGCTGGCAAAGGGCAGGCAGGGTGCGAGGGGGGCTCCCTCCAGCCCCCTGCCTCCCAGTACGACCCCGACCCCACGCAGCCAGGGGCCATCTTCACCCGCATCCCCGACTTCAACAACTTCCAGGGGCCAGCGGTGCCCTTGGCCCCGTCCTTCGTGGAGCCAGGGGGCTTCACCTCCAACGTGCTGCAGACGTGGAGCGGGGGCATCACAGGTCAGCAGGGTGGCTGGATGATGGCGAGGGGTGTCCAGCTGCACCCCTGGGCTGCAGACTCTGGGGTCACCGTGGTCCCCTCCGTGTGCCACAGGCGGGGGGGTGACGCTCTTCATCGCCTTGTATGGCTACGAGGCCAGGACGGAGGATGACCTGACATTCCAGAAAGGGGAGAAATTCCACATCATCAACAACACGTGAGCCTCGCTGGACCCCCTGCCACCCCCAACACCCACATACCACCCCGGGGAGGTGCCTTTCTGCTTGGGTACCGCCCACAGGACCCAGGCTGGGGACTCAAGCTCTGCCTGGCTCCATTTCTCAGTACCAGGGCCACGAGTCATGGGTGGTTTCAGCAGAGATGGGTGGGGGAGAGCAGGGTCTGGCGGGGCTGTGTGCAGGGTGAGGAGGCACGCGGTGGACGGGTCTGTTTCTCTGTCCCTCCTCCTCCACGTTCCCTGTTTCCCTGCCCAGGGAGGGGGACTGGTGGGAGGCCAGGTCGCTGAGCTCGGGTGCCACAGGCTACATCCCCAGCAACTACGTGGCCCCTGTGGACTCCATCCAGGCAGAAGAGTGAGTGAGGGGGAAAAGGGATGGAGACAAACCCCAACCCCACCTGCCTCAGGCCCAGGTGTCCTTGTGAGCCCCGGCAGTGCCACGGTGCTGGCAGGGGGTTCCATGGTCCCCTGGGCGGTGCCTTGGTGGCGCTGAGCCCATCACCGTGGCAGGTGGTACTTCGGGAAGATCGGGCGCAAAGATGCGGAGCGGCAGCTCCTGTGCCACGGCAACTCCAGGGGCACCTTCCTCATTCGGGAGAGTGAGACGACGAAAGGTACAGGGACGGGGATGGGGACACCGGGGGCTGTGCCCCACATCCCTCCCTGACCAGTATCCCCTTGTAGGTGCCTACTCCCTCTCCATCCGGGACTGGGATGAGGCCAAGGGAGACCACGTGAAGCACTATAAGATTCGGAAACTGGACAGCGGGGGGTACTACATCACCACCCGTGCCCAGTTCAGCACCGTCCAGCAGCTGGTCCAACACTATATAGGTAGGGTGGGGTGGGGGGCACAAGGGGGCAAAAGGAGGGGTAGGGAAAGCTCAGAAGACCCTTTGGTAAGAGACTGGGCTGACAGGGTTGAACTGGGGAAGGACGGGGCTGTTCTGGTGGTGGCATTCGGGGACTCCCTGAGGGTCTTCCCTTTTCCATGTCCAGGGTGAAGGGGGTTCCCACTGTCTCCGGTGGGTGGGCACCGAGGGGGTGCGGGGCTGTCCCTAGGGGAAAGTGGAGGGGGGTGCATTTGCGTGTTGGGGGTGACTGGGTGATACAGGAGCCTTGGTGATGCCTGGGGTGGTGGGAAGGGGGCAAAGGGCTAGTGGGGGTCCGTGCCCACACTGACTGGTGTCCCCCTGCCCCGGTGCTGCAGAGCGGGCGGCTGGGCTGTGCTGCCGCCTGGCCGTGCCGTGCCACAAGGGAACCCCCAGACTGGCTGACCTCTCAGTCAAAACCAAAGACGTGTGGGAGATCCCCCGCGAGTCCCTCCAGCTCCTCAAGAAGCTGGGAAATGGGCAGTTCGGGGAAGTCTGGATGGGTAGGGCCTGGTGGGCAAGCCAGGGCGAGAGGCAGAGGGGACAAGGGGGTACCCCCAGGCCTGGCACCCCACCAGGAGAAGCTCCTGCCTGCCAGGACAGGCTGAGAGTCACCGATTTGCTGGCATGAGGAATTACCCCATGTCCTGCTCTGGGTTCACAGTGGGTACCCCAGGATGCCCCATGTCACCCCTGCATGGGCAAGCCGACCCCCATTGCAGATGGGACCACAAGACCAGGCCAGGGGGTCCCACCTTCGTCATCCTCTTCCTCCAGCGTCCCCTGCTTCCTCCACTCATGCATGCTGCCTTCATCCCATCACACGCCCTCCCTCCTCCTCCCTGCCTGCCCCCTACCTCCTGCAGAGTACAACGATGGGTTGTGCCATCTGCTCACCCACCCATGCCCTGCTGTGAAGCCCCAGACCCTGGGATTAGCTAAGGACGCCTGGGAGATAGCGCGGGAATCCATCACCCTCAACGAGAAACTTGGCATGGGATGTTTCGGAGACGTGTGGATGGGTAAGGTGGGGGAGCACAGGGGGCAGGAGAAACCTTGTTCTGTCCTGGCAGGGAGCATCACGGGGTGCCAGGTGGTACCCACTTGTGTGGGGGAGATGGAAACTTGGCACAGAACCCACAAAGGGTTTGGGAACGGGGTGAGGTTGATCTTGGGAGAGGAGCTCACAGGTGCCTTGGGGTGAGGGGAACTCCTTGTCTTGGGGGGGATGCAGTGGGATCCTAATGCCCACCAAGGGATCCTTTCCTTGCCCTGCACTGATTCCTTGCCCATCCATCCATCCATCCATCCATCCATCCATCCATCCATCCATCCATCCATCCATCCATCCATCCATCCATCCATCCATCCATTCACACAAGCATGCAAGCAGGCATCCACACACCCCTCCATCCTGGCCCCACCAGGGCTGGCTGTCCCCTGGGCTCGTGGTGACTCTGTGTCCCCAATCCAGGCACATGGAATGGCACCACAAAGGTGGCGGTGAAGACGCTGAAGCCAGGGACCATGTCCCCTGAGGCCTTCCTGGAGGAGGCTCAGATCATGAAGCGGCTGCGGCACGACAAGCTGGTGCAGCTCTATGCCGTGGTGTCGGAGGAGCCCATCTACATCGTCACTGAGTTCATGAGCCAGGGTGAGCGGGGGGCACCTGCTTGGGCACGGTGCCAGTGCAGGGGGGCTCACAAGGGAGGGCAACCTTGCGTTTTGGGGGTCTTTGATGGGGACCCCTTCTGCCTGCAGGCAGCTTGTTGGATTTCCTGAAGGATGGGGACGGTCGCTACCTGAAGTTGCCCCAGCTGGTGGACATGGCTGCCCAGGTACCAGGGGGCTGGGGCTGGTACAGGGCAGGGGTGCCCCCCCAGGGATGCACTGGGGGGGTCTTCACTGCTCCGTCCCCCCTCAGATTGCGGCGGGCATGGCGTACATTGAGCGGATGAACTACATCCACCGGGATCTCCGCGCTGCCAACATCCTGGTGGGAGACAACCTCGTGTGCAAGATCGCCGACTTCGGCCTCGCTCGCCTCATCGAGGACGACGAGTACACAGCGCGGCAGGGTGGGAACCCCTGCACCGTGTCCTCCCCACCCTTAGCCTGGAGATGGTCACCCCCAAGGCTGGGTGACCTGGGCAGTGGGTGCCCCAAATTATGGTGATCCAGGGAATGGGTATCCTGGGTGATGACACCCCAGGCGCAGGGAACCCCAGTGCAGCGTGCCTTGGGTGCTGGGTGTCCTAGGGGTGGGCTGCCCCAGGGTTTCATGGCTGCTGGGTCCCAATAGAGCAGGGTGCCCCCCATTCAGGGTACCCTGGGTGCAAGACGCCCTCAGCACAGGGCGCTTCAGGTGACGGTGCCCCTAGTGCGGGATGTCCCAGGTGTGGGGTGGCCCCAGATGGGTGTGGCCCAGGTGTGGGGTACCCCGGGTGCAGGTGCAGCCCCAGCCATGGCTCAGCTGTCTCCCCTTGCAGGTGCCAAGTTCCCCATCAAGTGGACGGCTCCAGAAGCCGCCCTTTTTGGGAGGTTCACCATCAAGTCGGACGTCTGGTCCTTTGGCATCCTCCTGACCGAGCTGGTGACCAAAGGCAGGGTGCCCTACCCAGGTACGGCCCACTGGGGCAGGGGCACCCCTGGGGTGGGCCGGGCAGGGCACAGGCAGGGGCTGACCCTCCTCAGCAAGGTTTGTCCCATGCCTCAGTTTCCCCACTGGCCTGTCCCGTGGGGGTGCTGTCCCTGAGCAGGGGGTCCTTGTCACGCAGGGATGAACAACCGAGAGGTGCTGGAGCAGGTGGAGCGGGGGTACCGCATGCAGTGCCCAGGGAGCTGCCCCCAGTCCCTGCATGAGGTGATGGTGCAGTGCTGGAAGAGGGAGCCCGAGGAACGCCCCACCTTCGAGTACCTCCAGTCCTTCCTCGAGGACTATTTCACTGCCACCGAGCCCCAGTACCAGCCCGGGGACAACCAGTGACCCAGTGCTGGCACCCCCAGGAAGCTCTGGGGTGGCTCTGGGGTGAATCTCCTCTTTTCTTTAGGAGGTTGTTGCTTCCTGTGTCTGTGCCCCCCAAAATGGCTGTTGGGGAGTGCTCAGGGTGCTCAGGGAGGACACAGGGCTTTGCACAAGGTTGTTGGACCCAGAGAGGAGACAGAACTGTGCCCCCCAGCCCCCCCTTCCCCCACTCCCTTTATTGCCTTCACACCCACCTTTGAACCTGAGAAGGGCTTTGGCTTCGAGGAGGAGTGTGGGGAACCCCTGTGAACCTCCCAGACACACCCAGACCCACAGTAGCAGAGGGTTTGGGGGGAACTCCCCATGCCAACCCCAGTCTCTTCTGGGAGCACAGCTGGGTGCGGTTCGGCCCCCCCAAAATCCTGGCACTGACCTGTGGGAGGTCATCTCAGCCCTCCTGCCCTTTATATCTCCTTTAATTTATAAGATTTTATTTGCCTCCCCCCAGCAGCCATCACCCCCACCAAGGGACCCCAGTATCTGGGGGACCCCCTTGTCCCCTGCCTTATCTCCTCTGCTTTATAGACGAGCCAAGTCCTGAAAGCCACACACCTCTGCTTGCACTGGGGGACAGGGGGTCTTGAGGGGGCCACACGAGGAGTCCTGGGGGGCCCAGGCAGGGTGGGGGCAGCTCTGCCCCAAGGGCTGTTCCCTCCTGCCCCGTGGGGGCAGGAGGAGGGTACGGGATGGGGTCAGCCCCACAGCGCTTGGGGCAGTCCTGGCTGCCGCAGGAATTAAGGGGGGGCTGGGGGCACAGTCAGAGTGTCAGTGTGACTGGAATGGCTCTGGGGGAGGAGGGGGCCACCCTGCCTGCTGCCTCTCCAGGCACTCCCATTCTCCAGTGGGGTCCCAGTCCTGTGCCCCATGGCACCCCCAGGGCAGGGCTGTGGGTGGACAGTGCCATGGGGGGTGGGGGGAAGGGAAGGGCAGGGGAGGGATTTGTTGTTTATTTTTTTTTTAATGAAGTCTGTAAATACAGAGAAATAAAACCTTTCTAACAAACTGGGGGCAGCCCGGGTCCTTCTGCCCCTGCCCTGCCCCAGGAGAGACGGGCTGCCCCGGGTGGGCATGAGCACCAGGGCTGCTTAGAGCTGGGGGGGCAACACCGAGTTACAGGATTTGGGGTGGGAACACCCATCCCCATGGTGGGGGCTCCCAGGCTCAGCCAAGCCAGGACTGAGTGATGCCCCCTCACCAGCTCCAGCCCCAGGGCACAGGTTTGGGGGGCCTCCTCCATGCGGGTGAGCAGAGGAAGCCCCCCCTGCCCCCAGGGCCATGTGGGGAGGGGACGCACCAACTTCCTTTGTGAATAAAAGCCTGGAAACGCTGGGTTGGGAAGCATTTGGGTTTGCAAAGCTGCCCCTATGCAGAGCACCCCGCAGCCCCCAGCACTCCCCGAGAGGGGACTGACCCTTCCTGCCAGCTGTCACAGGGAGGGGTCCCGTGCTTGCAGGCTGGGGAGGAAGAGGTCAATTTTCCTTGCAGCTCGGCCTCCCCAGCAGGGCCCAGCTGTGCCGGTAATGAATTCCTCAGCACTGATGGGAAGGAGGGACTGGCCCCCACCCCAACCAGGGAGGGCTCAGGCTGTGGGGAAGACGCTGGGCATTTGGGGAGGAGGGCAGGGGGCCAATGCCAGTGGGTTTGGGGACACAGCAGGAGCTTAGGGGATATGCTGAGGTGTTTGGGGCCATACCAGAGGCTTTGGGGACATATCAGGAGGCTTGGGAGCATGCCACCATCCCTGGGTACCACCAGGCATCTCCACAGCTCCTGCTGCACCCCAGCCAAGGCCCCTGTCCCCAGCAGTGCCAGTGGCAGGAGTGGGTCAGGACCCGTGTGGATTTGCCACATTCTTTTCCGCATGGCTGTGCTACCCTGATCCCTGTGACACCATGGTCACGTCACCAGAGCGTGTCCCCCATGTTGCTGTCGTGACTGTGAAAGCTCTCGGGGATAGAGAGTGGGCCCTGAGGCTGCAGGTACCTGTGTGAAGGGGCTGAAGGGGGGACCACTGTCCTGGACCCCTTCTGTCCTCCCCCTCTCCCAGCACTGCTGCCTGCAGCAGGGGTGAGGGGCTTAAAGGATTTTGCTGCGGGGTGACCACAGCCTGGGCAGGGGAGGGGCATCGATTTTATGTTAATGCTGGGCGGTATTGATCAGGGGTGGAGGGACAACTGCGGGTGCGCCCGGGGTCACCCCTCACAGAGCTCCTGCAGCTCCCAGCAGGGTCCACCCTGCGGCCAGAAGCGATGGGGAGGTGGAGAAAGAGGTTGGGACCCCTCCAAAGGTGCTGCAGGCTCATTTTTGCTTCAGAGCTTGGGTTGGGGGCTTGAAGGGAAGAGCAAAGCTCAGAGCTGGGGGCTCTGCTCTGGCCCCTTCCCCTCCCGGCTGGTTGGTCCCTGCAGCACCACAGGCAGCTCTGCAGCTGCAGCAGCTCCAGAGGGGAGAGGGAGCAGCTCAGCACCGCTTCCCCTGCCCTGCCCTGCACCCGAGGGTGAATCCAGCGCCATCAGCTCTCCCCGATGCTCCGCAGGACCCTCATCCCCGTGGTGCCGAGCCCTGCTCGCCCCGCTCCTGCCCGCACCCCCTGCCCAGCCCAGGTGGCCCCGCTCTGCCTGGCTGCTCTGCCAGCGCCGGGCCAGCCCGGGCCACGCACGGGGAGGGTCTGGAGGCAGCGAGCGCAGCCCGTGCCAGGGCACAGGTGTGGGGATGCTGCAGACCCTGGCACGGGGCACCCGCAGCGCTGCCACCCCCCCCGGGGGCCCCCTGGCCCCGAGATGCTGCTGGGGACCCCCGTGACCGGGAAGGAGTCATCCCCACCCACAGCAGGGCGGAGGTTTGTCCCTGCGGCCCCCGGCCTCAGCTCCCCAGGGACTGGCAGAACCCGCAGAGCTCCTGGGTCGTGGATCGCAGCCACGTCTCCGCGGCAGCAATGGCCAGACAACAGTGGAAAATGGCCAAAAATGTGGGTTTAGACTTGACCAGGCTTGAGCCTGCTGGTCCAGGCCTTCAGGCACTGTCCCCCCAGAAGGAAAAGTGAGGCACAGATGGATTTATCTGCAATCACCCAGCAGCTCAGCACCAGTCACTGTGAGGGGACACCTTTTTCCACGGAAAAACAACAGATAATGGGGAAGAGCTGTGCACTGACAACAGCAGCATCTGTGACAGCAATGGGGGAGCAGCAGGATTTGGGGACGGAGGTTTTCTGGGCGTGGGAATGGTCTGGTGACAGCACAAACACAGGCAATAGGGAGACGGCACAGCGGGAGCCTTACTCTCCTGGCCACGGGGCTGCTCGGAAATGGTTTTATTGGGAGAAATCGGGAATGGTTTTGCTGCTGCTCCGGAGCAGCCCGGTGCTGGAATTCGGGAATGGATTGGGCTCTTCCGCCGCAGTTACTTTTATGGGGGCAAAATCTGGGCGCCCCAACTCTCCCCAAACGTTGGAGGGGCAGGATCCGCCCGTCCCCCAAAACCCCTCAGGGTCTCTCCTCCGCGCTCCCCACAACGGCAACTCCTGTAGCAAAGCATCAAACACCTTTCTCTGCCCTCCTCGCCCCTCTATCCCCGTGCCCCTAGATCTCCCCCGGAGCACCCCACTGCCTCCTAACCCCCTGCTCCCACCCCGGGGGGCTGGTGGCTTTCGGGGTGGCAGCTGCCACCAGCCCCCCAGCCCAGACAGCCACAGCTTTCCGGGGACAAACGCGGGCAGATCACCCTGGTCCTGGTCACGGGGGTGGCTTCGCCCCCCGGGTTTGGGGAGGGGGGCGGGTTGCGGGGACACGGACTGAGCCGGGGACAGCGGTGGCAAAGCAGCCGCTAGATGGTAGCGTAAGTCCACGCCAACGCTGCTGACACAGCACTTGGCTGGGAGAGGGGACGGGGTGCCCGGGTGGCCCTGGGGACCCGCCTCCACCACCCACCTCCCCAGCCGAAAAGAAATCCTGGCAGGGCTGAGCACTGGCAGAGCTGTGACGCGAGTGGCACGGGCACAGATCGCCCGCCCGTGTCCGCTGCCATGGCTGGGAGCCACCTGTGCCCACGGGGACAAGCGGGGGGCCCCGCTCCCAAACCCACCGCATCCCTCTCTACCCCAAAGCCAGACTCCAAACACAGCCCCCAGACCACCACAGGGCACGAGCCTGACTTGGGAGGGAGCAAACCCCGGCCTGGGGACAAGCAGGATGACCTGCAAGGCACCCGGTTCAGCGTGGGGGTGCTGGGCACCCACGGGAGTCTGTCAGGGCCGGCTGGGGGTGTCCATCCCACTGTGAAGTGCCTCATTTAACTCCTCATCCTCCTCCAGCCCTGCCTGGTGCTCCACGCCAGACCAATATATATATTTTATGATAACTATAGAGATGCACTTCAAACCTGACAAAGGACTTTGACAGTTTTAAGCATCTCTTTGATTAATACATGACCTTTTAATGCTTTGGATTAAATTAATAAATCTTTTACATTCTAACCCATTCTGCTTGCAATGTCATGTTTTTTGCACGACCTCTCTCTCTTCCCTGCCCTGTCCCTCTGTCCCTCTCCCCCCCGTCCCTGCGCAGGTACAGTGATCCACAGCCTTGCAATATTCATGGGGCGCAGAGCCCTGCAAAGAGAGAAGGGAGGGATCCTCCTCGGTGGCTTTTTTTTTTTGAACAGTCCCTAAAAATAGCAAGAAAATTCAAAGCTGACATTCAGGGCGAGGGGACGAGGAAGCCTGCAAAGTTGCTCACTCAGCCACCAGCAATTGCAGTGATCCTGTCTGCGTGTGCAGATTCCTCTGCTGACCGGGCTGGAGCCCAGGCCTCCACTCTGCTCCACTTCCAGGAGCGATGCAGCCTGGTCCCCATCCTTATCCGGGCTGTGCAGAGTCCAGCCAGCCCCACACCCAGCCCCGCTGATCCCCATGGGGTGCATGCAGGGGACGGATCTGACACCTTTCCAGCTGCAATAGGTCCCAGCTGGAAGACAGCTCCCAGCATGACCCCAGCTCACCAGTTCATCCCAGTTTAGCAGCGAAGCTGGGGTGACCAGCGTGCGTCTGGAGTTCAGATTCTTTCCTTGCTGCCTGTTGATCCAAAAACACACATGAAACCCCAACCCCTGCCCCACACAGGTGAGGCAAAGGGCTGCTGTAAAGCCAGGTGCTGTGTCTCTCCCTGCACCCATGTGTTATTCCATCGATGACTCACGTGTTATTAGCAGCCAAGCAATATTCCCAATTCCCTGGAGTTAACCCTTCACTCGTCACTCACAAAAACAGGATGTCATAACAAACATCACCGGTATTATCTACTCTAATTATATTGTATCTACCCAGCTCCAGGAACATTAACAGCGACAGCGACTTGGTGCTGGGGAGATGCTCCGTGGAGCTGTGGGGAGGGAGGTTACGAGGTGCTCAGGAAGTTGGGGGGCAGCTCCCTGTTCTGCCACCACTGTCCCAAGGGGCCTTGTTCACCACCTTCCCTCCTGGCATTCCCTTTGGGACATGGCCAAGAGGGGACCAAAAAAACCTGGAGGAGCAGGGTGTCAGCAAGCAGCAGGGATATTTCCAGGCCTCAGATAGAGCTTTTCACTAAAAAAAAAAAAAAAAAAAAAAAAAAAAAAAAAAATTGTTAAAATTGGAGGGGGAAGGAAACAAGGATGTGCTTGGTTCCATGGGCACACTTGGCTCCATGGGGGTTTTGAGGGCGCAGGGGTGATGAGTTGGAAAGAGTGATGAAATGCACCCCAGATTGTGAGGGGGGCTGCAGAGGGGGTGTTTGTCCCCAAATCCTGCATCCCTAAGGAGGGGGTGCGCAGTGCGGGTGCAACCCGGGAGAGGGCAGCAATGCCCCGCGCATCCCACTGGGACCTCGGGGAGGGGGGGCAGCCTGGGGGGGGTTACCCTCCCCCCGGGATATCCCCCCCCAAAACATCCCCTCTCTGCAAGTGTCCCCCCCTCCCCGAGCGGCGCTCAACGGCCGCGCGCCCGTGGCGCCCCTCCCTGCGCGCTTCGCAGCGACTGGGAGGAGAAAAAAGGGGGGGGGGAAGGAAGGAGGGGAAAAAAAAGAGGGGGGGGGAAGGAAGGACTACAAGGCCCGGCATGCCCCGGCGGTGCTGCACGGCTCCCCGGGGTGCCGGATGCTGGCCGTGCCGCTGACAGCGGAGCGAAGCGGAGCCGCGGTCCCCGCCGCGCACGGAGAGAGGAGCGAGGGGCTGGGCGCGCCTGGCCGCCGGCTCTGCTCCCCCCCTTTTATCCCAGCCCCCACAAAGCCGGGAGCGGCAGAAGGCAAGAGAGAGGGAGGAGGTGGTGGAGGAGGAGGAGGAGGAGGAGGAGGGAGGAGGAGGAGGAGGAGGAGGAGGAGGAGGAGGAGGAAGGGGGGAGGCAGCGGCAAGCCAGGGCTCTGCTGCGCTGTGTCTTTCTTTGCTTTCCGCAGGCGGCGAGCGGCGGAGGCGCAGAGGGGAGGTCGGTTCCCCTCCGCCTCCCGCTCCGCTGCCTTTTGTGTGTGTGTGAGAGGCGAAGGGGGGGGGGGGAGAAAAAAGAGGAGGAAAAAAAAGGGGGATAAAAAGGTGAAAAAAAGGGGGAGAAAAAAAAAGGAGAAAAAAGGGAAAAAAATAAGCTAAGCGGTAGAGGTGAGAGAAAATCCCGGAAAAAATAAAATAGAGGGGTGGAGGGGGGGGAGAGGGAAGGAGGAAAGAGCAGGCAGGGGACGGAGGAGGGGGCGGGCTGGCAGGAGCGGAGTTGCCTGGGGAGAATGTGAGCAGGAGGCGCTGGAAATGCTCTCGTTGAAGGTGGCGAGCGGTGCCGAGGGCTCCGGGACCCCCGCGGCCGGTCAGGACGCAGCCCCGGCGGGCGGCAGGAGCCTCCCCAAGCGGGCGGGCTCCGAGGGGCGCGGAGCGCAGGAGCCGGCGGGTGAGTACCGGGGACCCCCGCCTTTGTGTGGGGCTGGGAGGGGGGAGGACACTCGGGACACCCCCTTTGGGCAGAGCAGGGAGGGGGGGAAGGAGGCGGCGTGTCGCGTGTATGCGTCCCCCCCCTCGCAGTCCCCTCCGCTGAAGTTGCGCTGCGAGTTGGTGCCAAATTGCCAGAGTTTAATGGCACTTGTGGTGGGGAGGGGCGTGCGGGCGTGGGGGGCCCGGGGCGAGCCCCCCATGGCGGGGGGCTGCCATCTCCGCGAGTTCGGCCGCCTCCCCCTGGACACCCCCCCACCTCTGCCCCCCCGGGTGCGAGCGGTGAGTGACAGCTGTCAGAGCCGGCTCCGGCCACTAGAAGGCAGAGCCTGTCAGCATCGCGGGGGGCTAGGGGGGCTCCCCGGGGAACGTGGGGACCCCCCGGGGCACAGCATCCCACCCCCTTCCCCTGGCAGGCGGGCTCCGGGGAGCCGCGGGCCGCGCCGCGGGGGCACTCCCGGGAGGCTGCGGGTGAGGGGCGTGCGGGAGGCTTCCCCCAGCCCCGCCGGTGAAGTTGCGTGGTCCGTGGCGCGGGGCTCGGCGAGCGGTTGTTACTCCGGTGCCTGTCATCCCCCCTCGGATTTGTTTTTATCGATCAGCTGATTTAAACCCCCCCCCCCGCGGCCCCTCGGTGCTTGCGACAGGGACCGCGGGGGACCGCGATGGCTTTGACGGGGGCTGGAGTCACCCCACGGGGTCACGCTGACGCCAGACTCCCTGTGTTTGGTGTCCCCAAGGCCAACGCAGGTGGAGACACCTGAGTCCCCGCTTGTTTACGTGCTGGGGGGACGACGTGGCTGTGCCCACGACCAGGTGGCCTCGTGCATCCAGCCCCTCTGCCCGTGGCTGCCAGGAGAGCCCCCCAATAGCAGCGGGGTGAGCTCATTGTGTGCCACAGAGCGCGGTGGAGTCACTCCAGATTTATCCTGGCGTGACAGAGAGCAGAAGCGAACCCCCGGGGTGACGGGCACGGACCTTGCCCCTCTCGCTTTCCCACCCTGGTGCCGGCGTGGTCTGAGTCGGGGGCGCGTGGTCCAAATTGGGGCCCCGTGGTCTGGATCGGGGCCCCCCTCTCAAGCCTCTCCCCCTTTCCTCGCCCCCCCAGGTGTCCCCTTACACTGGCTTCTCCTGCTGGGCTGTGGAATTTGCAGGGGAGGGTGGTGGTGGTGGTGGGGAGCGGGGGGTGGAAGAGGAGGGCGGAGGGGGGGGCTGGAGAAGGGATGGCGCGGCGCCAAATTCCGCTCTGCCATGTCTCTGTAACCTGAATAGGCCAACTCCATCCCCGGTGTGAGTCCCCCGGGGCTCTGCCGCGCTCCGATGCAGTCAGGCGGGAGGTGGCTTTCTCTCGGCTCCCGGCGTGTCCCCCCTTACACCCCGCCAGCTCCAGTCCGGTTCCCTCCCGGACACCGGCCGGAGCCACCGCGCGCCCGCCGGGAGCCGGGCGGGCAGGAGGTGGAGATGGCTTTGGGGGAGAGGGGCTGGCACCGTGGCGGGGACGGGGTAGCCAAGGACATGCCGGGAGCGGGGCGGCCGGCGGAGGAGAAGCCATGGAAGCCCATGGAAGGTTACGGGAAGCCTGGGGGGGCCGGCGCTGCCCTGGCCTCCTTAGAGGAGGCAGCAGAGACCCGGGGCAGGCTATTTCTGCTGAGATCCCGAGGAAAGCTCTGGGAGAATTGTGGGCTTCTATAAATAGTGTGTGTCAGCCGAGTGGAAACAGGGCCTTGAAATGCTCCTGCTATTCTCCCGAGTGCTTGGAACCAGCTCTTGGTAAACAGGGCAGCGGTGGGGAGGGCTGTTTCCTTCTTCCGGGCTCGGTAACAGGAGCGGGAGGGATGGGGGGGGGGGGGGATTTTTGCCTGGTGATATGACAGCGTTCCCCCCCTGGGGCCGGCCGGCTGGATGCTGGGCTGTGGCCGGGCTGCCCGGATGCGGGATGGCCCCTGAATGCGTCGCAGATGTGTGTCCTCCCCCCGCGGCCGTCCCCCTCCCCAGCCCCACCGCCCGCCAAACTTCGGGGCTGGGATGCGCCGTGTGGTCCGGACATGGTCCTTGGGGAGCCGGTGATGCTGGGGGAGGCTTGTGGGATGTGAGGGCTCAGCTGGCCAGGAGATGCTCAGCGCACCCCCTCCTCTGGCCGGCACAGGGGTGCGTGGGGTCACAGCCCGGTTCCCTCTCTCCCCACGGCGTGTCCATCCATCCGTCCATCCCGGCTGGACTTGTTCCCGCTCTGCCTCAGGGCACATGCTGAGCAATGCCTTGGCCCCGTGTGCATGCTGGAGGGCAAGGATTTGATCCCGTGGGACCTTCCCAGGCATGTCTGGACACCCAGGGTGCTGGGGACCTTGTTCCTCAGGGGGTTCTGCATGCGGAGGGGACATGGTGACATGTTCCCAGGGTGTTTGCTTGGCTCTGGGGCACATCCTGGCAGTCCCAGTGCTGTGGTGAGTGTTCAGCTTCCCACGGGGACCCTGGCATCGTGCTCATTGTCACCTCCCCTTGCACCCCAGTATTCACCCTGTGCTGCAGACAGTGGCTAGAAAGCTGCCTTGTTATTATTTTCCTTAAAAATAACACAAAAGGGAAATAACTGGGTTGTGCTCACCTTCCCATTGGGAGTTTTTAGGGTGATGGACAGAGGGCTGCATGGTAGGAGGGATCCAGTGCACTTCTGGTGGGATTTGGTGCTGGATTCGGAGTTCACCAGGGTGTCACAGGGCTGGGGGGCCCACCCCGTCCCTGTGTGCTGCCTGCCCAGCTGCTCGGTGCCGGCACAGCGGAGCGTGTTCTCGGCGTGGGTGGGAAGGGGCGAGCGCCAGTCCGGTGGGGTTTTTTTTCCTTCTCCATCTTTTTTTTTTTTTTTTTTCCCCTTTTTTCTTTCTTTTTTTTCCCTCCCTCTCTGTGGGTTGAGCGTTGGGGCGACAGACAGGGAAAGTCTGAGCAATGGTCTCCGTGCTGGTGCTGTCTTCAATCACCGCGTCCCAGAATCCCTCGCTCTGGGCCTTCTAGGCACAAGGGCTTACAGCGAAAATCGGCAGCTGCAGCTGCGAGTGAAAGCACAAGAGCCCGGCTGGGTCTTTGGCATCGGCAGGAGAGCAAAAAAAAAGCTGGGGGAGGCGAGGAGGGAAGGGAAAAGGCGGGGGGAAATGTGCCCTGTGGTTTTTTTCCAGGCTTGCCACCGAGGGTTGTGTTTCAGAGCATCGGTTCCCGGGCGCGGGAAGAGGCGGGAGGATGGGGGGTGCGGAGCGATGCCTCCGGGGAGCTCATTAAAATCTGTCGGCTCCCCCCTTTCGCCGACCGAGAGAGGCTGGATATGGAGGCAAGGAGGGAGGGACGTGCTGGGAAGGAACATGCCGGCAAACCGGCTGCCCGGTGGGGACAGTTGCCGGCCCAGGCAGGAACGCTGCCCCGGGGGCTCACCTGTCGGAGCACGTCGGCCGCGGCGTGCCAGCGAGGCCGTGACAGGGGCTGGCGTGTGCCGGGGACTCCCTCGGCGCTGCGAGAAACCCCCCGGATGCTGCGCCGGGCTCGGAGGGGTGATGAGCTGTCCTGGTGCCGGGGTGGTGGTGGGTAGGTTATGGGTGCTCGGGCGATGCCGGGGGTCAGTGGGGTGCAAGCAGGAAGGGGAGTGTGAGTGGGAGGTGCCAGCACGTGCATGGGCAGCATTGGGAGTGTTGGCTGTGCAGGCAGGGTTTGATGTGCGGGGAGGGTGTGTGGACAGGGTTTGGTGCGCAGGCAGAGACTGGCGTGCAGGAAGGGTTTGGTGTGCAGACAGGGTTTGGTGTGCAGGCAGGGTTTGGTGTGCAGGTAGTTTGGTGTACAAGACAGGGGGTGCAGGCAGGGATTGGTGTACTGGCAGGGTTTGGTGTGCACAGGTAGGGTTTGGTGTGCTGGCAGAGATTGATGTACGGGGATGAGGTTGGCTTGGAGAACCTGGCTGCTAAGGTGGGTCTGGGCAGGTGTTGGCAGGGGACGTCACCCTGGCACCTCTCTCCCCTCCCCAGTGAAGGGTACTGACAGTGTTGGGGATCCCCCTTCCCTTTCCAAATCCCATGGCATGCCAGAGGGAGAGTGTTGGTGCAGCCTGGCCTGGAACAGTGTGGGGAGAGGCAGAAGATGGTATTGATCCTCTCAGAGGGAGAGCGAAGCAGTTCTGGCATCCTCCAGCTCCAATTCTCTGCCCTTCCCACCACTAAACCAGCTCCAGGCAGAGAGAGCAGCGTGCCATGCCATGATGCCATCCCATCCCATCCCATCCCATCCCATCCCATCCCATCCCATCCCATCCCCTCCCATCCCATCCCCTCCCATCCCATCCCATCCCTGTGCTGCTGTTGCAGCCTCCAGGGCCCCAAGCCCCACACACACTCTCCCTTCTTCTCTCTTCTCTCTTCCCTCTTCCCTCTATCCTCTTTCCTCTTCCCTCTTCGCCTCCTGCTGACTTCAGCGCATCGGCTTGGGCTCAGCGCCTGAACATTCCTTGCAAAACCTGGGCCTAAAATATCTGGAGGAGGATGGAGTGCCTTGGGCGAGGGAGATGAGCTCCTCAGCTGCAGGAAAGAGGGAGGCTGCCGGGCTGGAGGCAGCAGGGACACTCTGCTCCCTGCCAGCTGCCAGCCCCACTGGCCCCCCAGGAAAACGCCAGGAATAAATCTTGCCTGGTGAAGTCGGCAGTTTGGTTTGGTTTGGTTTGGTTTGGTTTGGTTTGGTTTGGTTTGGTTTGGTTTGGTTTGGTTTGGTTTGGTTTGGTTTGGTTTGGTTTGGATGTGCCCGGGCAGAAGCAGGGGCAGAGGGGAGCACAGCACTCTGCGGAACACCAGATGAGCAGGGAGCAGGGACAGCGTTGGGAGTGGGGTGGCGGAAGGGCAGGGTGGCAGTGGAGTGTGGTGGCAACAAAACAGGGTGACAGGGAGAGCAGGGTCACAGGGGAACAGGGTAGCAGGGTGACATTGGGTCAGGGTGGCAGGGAATGGGATGAAGGGGGAGCAGGAGAACAGGGTGCCATGGGAGAGTGGTGGCAGGGAGCTAGGGTGACAGTGGAGCAGGGTGGCAGAGGAGCAGGGTGGCAGTGGAACGGGATGGAAAGGTGACAAGGGAGCAGGGTGGCAGGAGAGTGAGCTGGGCTGGGGTGGCTGAGGAGGGACAATAACTGCTGGGAGGGAGGTGCTACGCGGGAGCTGTGTGAGAACCAGTTTGCGAGGTCCAGATTGGCAGCAGATCCTGAACCAGGAGGAGCTGAGCATCCATACGGCCCCTGCCGAGATCAGACGCGACGACAGCGACTCGGTTTGGGGGAAGAAATTGGAGGCGGGGGAAGCTTTTTTGCTGAAATGAAATTTGAACCCCGAAGTGGGAGGGAAGTGGAGGTGGGGGGCACGGCTCTCTCCACATGGTTATTACTGCTGTTTTCCACCCAGCTGAAAGGAGAATGTAGCTTAATATGGACCCGCGGGGAGGAGAAGCACTCGGGAACGGGGATTTGGCAGGAGGGAGCTGGGAAACAGCGAGAGGAACGTAGAGGTGAGAGTGGCCAGGGCTTTGCCCAGGGAGGAGAGGACGGAGCCGGGCTGGAACAAGGCGCTATTGTTCTTGGCGAGCAGGGGGCCGGCCGCGGCCCCCCCAGACCCGCAGAGCTGGCGCGGATGTGGGGAAGGTTTTTGGGACCGGTTTTTCCCGGCGGATTGCTGGCTGGGGAGTGGGAAGAGCTCACTGTGCTGGGGTGCAC
The DNA here is from genome assembly GCA_026261815.1 of Monarcha castaneiventris obscurior. NCBI lineage: Eukaryota > Metazoa > Chordata > Aves > Passeriformes > Monarchidae > Monarcha > Monarcha castaneiventris. Next base: position 1,677,798 of record JAMPIT010000687.1, on the reverse strand, counting down.
CAAAGGGAGCTCGCGAAACACTCAGGGGAGGCAAAGGGAAACTGGCGTTTGATGGGGAGGTGACGGCAGGTGAGAGGACAGGGGTGAGGAGGGAGAATTTCGGATCAGTGAGCGGGAGTGGGGGTGCTGGGGCAGGGGCTTGGTGGCCGGAGGACAGTGTGGGGATTGGGCAAAACCCGGTGTCCCTCATTTTGCCAGCACAGCAGCTCCTTGATGTATGTGTGGGGCTGGGGAGGTCAAAACAGAAGGTCTGGGGACCTTGCTGGCCTGGGGACCTCTGTCACCCCATGATTCACGTCCTGCCACGGTCCCCTCTTGGCCGTTGGCATCTCTCCAGTGGTCCCCACTGAGCCCTGCTACCCCACATGTCCCTTTGGTCCCTTGCCCCAGCACCTGACATTGCGCCCTCGGCACTTCACCGCTGCTGTCGATGTCATGCGCCGCGTTGCCACAGCCACCGGCTGTCCCCAGGGCCATGACAGCGCTCGGGGACACCCCAGGGTGCCAGTGAGCAGGAATGCGGGGAACCAGCAAAGCTCGTGGGGCTGGAGGAAGAGGAGGAGGAGCAGAATGGAGGGATGTGCAATCCCATGGGCTCTGGGAGCTGTGGCCGGGCACAGGGCGATGAGGCAGGGGCCAGGCTCAGGGCAAAGCTGAGCTTACCCCAGCCCTTCCTGGGCTCCGCATGCCTTGGCCCTCCCAGCCCAGCTGGAAAAGAAAGACCCCCCTGCAGCATATCCCTGGCATTTGCTCCCCATCCCCCCAGTTCCCACCTCTCTGATGCTTCCAACACAGTGATGCCCTAAAGGCAGCAGAAGCACCTTCACAAGTGCACACTAAATATTTGAACACGCTTGGGTGCTCTGGCGCCACTGCTGCTCTCACCCTTCCCCGTCCTCTTCCCTGGCCTCTCTGGACTCCCCAAATTCAGTGGGTACCCCTCCTTTCCTTCAGTGGGGGCTCCTCCTCTCCTTCCAGAGAGGGGTGTGATATTTGCTCGGCAGCTCTTGCTCAGAATTATTTGCTCCAACCAAGGCAGTGCTTGGCATCACCATGTCACCCCGGGTGTGTGTCATCGCGTGTCCCCCCCTCCCCAGCCCACCCGCTGCCAGCCCTGGCTGCACGTGGTGGTACCACGGCATCCGCGCGACGCCCGCCTCCCCATCCTTCATCCCTCCTCTTCCTCCCAGCCTCAGCACCCTGCAGCTGGGCTGGGCGCCCAATGGGGCGGGAAGGGGGGGAGCAGTGTTCCCCTCCCCTCCCCGGCATTCCTTGGGAGTGAAACACAAGAGCTGGCAGGGCACTCCTGCTTTCTCTGGCCTCCACTCCTCCGGTGCCTGAACAAAGCCCTCCTGCCTCTCCCAGGAACCTGGGGTTTGAAACAGGAGAGACGGCTGGTGCTGCATGGCAATGCCCTCCTCGCGCATATTTTGGGTTCTGTGGTGGGTGGGCGACAGAGGTGGGCAGAGTCCCCATGGGGGCAGCTCTGGACAGGGTACCCCAGGGTACCCACAAGCACCGTGCCTGCCTTAAGAACTGTTGGCATCCTCCCCAACCTGGGTTGTGCGTCCCCACCATCTCGCTGCCATCATATTGCCATGGAAACTGAGCCCTGGAGACTACCAGTTCAACTCCAGTTTGCCCCCAGTTTGGTCCTAGTTTGGCCCCAGCTCTCTTCCCAACCCATCTGTGACAACACAAGTTGGTGTATCCTTCATCCCACAATCCAGGATGATGCATCCCACAGGGAATGTGTGCTCCGTCCCCCTTCCTAATGTCCAACACCCCCCTCCTCACCACGCAAAGCCCCCCACCCTCCCCACCACCTCCGGTGAAACAGGCCCCTGTCGGAGCGCAGTCCCCGACAGCGAAGGTTATTTTAATGGATGCATTACTTTAAACGAACCCTCCGCCATCTGTTCCACCCCCTAATTACGCATGCAAAAAAAAGCCCATCTCACAGCCAGCGCAGGAGAAAGTAAAGATATAAGTGATTTAAATGCATGTATCCGCAGCTCCACCAGCAGCTGGGCTGGGCTGCGCTCCTCGGCTGCCTGGCGAGCTGGGCAACTCGGAGACAAGAAGGCAAAAGGGATGATTCTCCTGGATCTGGCAGCGCCCACCAACAGCTCAGGAGGGCAGCCATGGTGCTGGGTGGATGGTGGGTGCAGCAGGCTTTGGAGCATGGTGGCTGTATCCATCCATCCCTCCATCCCTCCATCCCTCCATCCCTCCATCCCTCCATCCCTCCATCCATCCCTCCCTCCATCCCTCCATCCCTCCATCCATCCCTCCATCCATCCCTCCATCCTGCCATGGCCTCTCCCCGTCACCCCCTGAAGGTTAGCTCTGCCCGCCGGCTGCCAGCCTCGGTGTGGCGGCGGCTGAGCCTTCAAAGCACGGGGACACGCGACCGTCCCCAGGCTGCCGCGGTGCATGGCGGGCGCTTGGGGGGGAACACCCCCCAGCTTGGCCGGGCTCCTTGTCCTGACGCTGTTCGGAGGTGGCTGAAGGGGCAGGGGGTCCCATGGGGATGAGGATGGGTGTACGTGGCCTCCGGGTGACACTGGGTGCTTGTCCTCTGGGAGAGAGGCTGAGGAGGGAAGGCTTTTCCCCCACGCTGCTTTTCCCGAGCAAAAGCTCTGTTTCTATGAACCATCCCAAGACCCAGGGGATCTTGGGCCCTGAGTGCTCTCAGATGATGTTCGACCCTGGGGGTCTGTCCTTTGGGACAGTGGAAGGTGAGAGTGGGGTAGGGGAGTCTGAATGAGACCTGCTTGGAGAGGCAGAGATCATAGGTGATGAAAAACCCCATTTTGACATCAATCTCCTGCTTTGCGGAGTCCCAGCAGGGACAGGGAGGTGACAACAGTTTGGGGGGCTGCGTCCATCCCCTGTTCAGGGAGAAACGGGGGAACCCTGCATCCAGGGCTGCCCCACTGTGACTCAGTTTCCCTCATCCCCAGTACAAACCACCCACAGGGATGGGATGGGTGACTGGCGTGGCTTTGGGTGACCCCACCTTGACAACGCAGGACCACGACCACCACAGCAGGGCCACCGCCTGGCGCCGGAGCCGACGGCGGTCCTGGGTGCCCGTTGTCCCCCCCTCTCCCTCCGTCTCCTTCTCTCCGTGCCTGACTGCAGCAGATGCGCCAGCTCTGCAGGAAGAGGGAATTAAGTTGGGCTGGAGGAATTTTAAAGATTGCTGCAGGCCTGAGGGTCTTAGATCCCCCCGCGGAGATGGGCAGTCATGCAGAATTAATCCTATCGGCAGCCTGGCTCGGCTTCAGCCGGTGCAGAGCTCCGGGAGAGCGCGCGGGAGCGCGGGGGGCGATGCTGGGGGCGGCTGAGCGAGCCCCGGCGCCTCTCAGCGTCGATGGGAAATTAATAATGAAAAATTAAAAGCCCCAATTCAGCCTTTCACCCCCCTCCTTCCTTCTCCCCATCAGCCTGGAGGTGGGACTCGTAGGGGGGAAGGAGGTGGGTGGATTCTGCAAAGCTTAAGGAAAACCTGTTTGCCGTAGCCAACAGAGCCTGTGGTGGGAGAAAATGCTGGGGCCACATCCTGCTGCCGGTGCACGGAGCTGTGGCACAGCCGGGGCTCAGCCTTGTGCCACGGGGGGCTGGCTGGGCCTGGCATGGGGAGACCCCTTTGCTGCCATCACCCAGCTCCATCTGCAGTGAGGTCACACAGAGGCAGGAGCAGGCTGGGGTGACCAGAAGGAGGTTGAGGTGGCAGGAGGGAGGTTGTGACAGAAGCAGGTTGGAGCGGCAGTAGGAAGGTTGAGGTGGCAGGAGGCAGAATGGGGCGGTAAGAGCAGGTTGAAGTGGCAGGAGGCAGGCTGGGGTGCTGTGCCAGCGCAGGGGACACAGGGATACACCAGGCATCCCCATGTGCTGCACCAGCCGCCCGCCACATCCAAGGGGACGCCAGGGTGACATCTGGGTGCCCCGTGGCTCTGCCAGCCCCACAGGCAGCCTTGTCCCTATCGTCCCTCCTGGCTCCCGGGGCTGTGGTGCCACCGTGCCAGTGGGCTCGGTGGCTGCGTGACGCCGGGCAGGGTGGCCCGCAAGGGCTCTGCAGCTGCTGCCGAACCCTCTGCTCCTCCAGTTTATAAATAATGCAGCACCGAGGCGTGTTGGCAGTGCCCGCACACGCCTGCAGCCCTGGCATGGCGGCGGCGCTTTGGGGGTGAGCGGCGGGTGCTGTCACCCCGGCTGGGCGGCACCGAGCCCTGTCATCCCGGCGGGGAGCTGGCAAACCCTGGTGCGGCCCCCCTCCCCTCGCTCCCCACCCTGTCCCCCAGCCCCACATGTCCGGGGTGGGTGCCCGCGGAGACCCCACGCGTGGGGACGTCCCCAAGCCTCACGACAGTGGCGCGGATGGCGACGCGCAGCTTGCAGGGTTGCCATGGCGATGTGCTGGCGCTAACGAACCCGAGTAAACATTAACGAGGGAGAGCCCCACGCGGGTGGGTGCGAGCGTGGGGACCCGGGCGTCCTGCGGGGCTGCGTGCTGGGGTGGGGACACATCGTGCCCGTGTGGGCGCACCGGGAGATTCCCCCGGGTGGTCCCCTCCAGGTGCTGTGTGGGGCTGTGGTTTAAGGGTCAGACTGGGAGCTCTGGGTGCTGGGTGAGGTTCTCGGGGGCAGGATGTCAGTCCCCTTCCCAGTTTGGGGGCACCCACAGAGTGGGAAGGTCCCCGCCTTGGCGTCCCAGGGGTCCTGTCGTGCCCCGGCACTGCTGCCCCGCTCTGGCCACCGTCACCCCCTTTGCAGCGCCCGTGGGTGCTGGCTCGGAGGGGGATGAGTCCCCAGGGTGCCCCTGGCGCTGGTGGGGACCTCGGGGTGCTCCTGGCAGCAGCTGCCACCGCCGCTGCAGTTGTCACCGTGACTCAACTCCCCGCGTTGCTCCTTCCCCATGGCCACGCCGGCACAGGGACCCGCACCGTGCTTTGGGTGGGGGTCAGGGTGGGGGCAGCCCCCGCACCGGCACCCCCACCGTGCCCGAGGTCCCCTGCAACATTTAATGGCGCTGCAGCTCATTAAACGGAGGTGCAGGTGCCCCCGGTACCTTCATCCTCCCGGAGGGCTCTTAATGAGCGGCTGCTAACGAGCGCCCGCGCTCCCCTTCCAGCCCCGGCAAGAGGCTGATTGGCGAGAGGCACCCGGGAGCGGCGTGCGGGCTCCTTGCAGGGGCTTCGAGGGGTCCAGAGACCCTTTTGCCGTGCTGTAGACGTGGCCTTTGCACCGTGCACGGGGGTCCCACGTCACCGACACTGCACCGATGTCACGCCTGTCCCCAGCTCCTCAGTGTGTGCATCATGGGCACCTGGTGCCCTGTGCCTCAGTTTCTCCCCCCTCCGGGGACACAGGGCCTTGGGGAGGGGCATCAGTGCTCACAGACATGCAGAGGTGTGGGCTGAGGCTCCGGTTGGTTCTCCCAGCCCCATTTTTGTCCCCAGAGTCACACTGTACAAAGCCACCCGACCCCTGGGAAGACCCGCTCGGGTCTGTCTGCTCGGGGGACTCCAGGGGGTTTGGCAGAGGGGCTGTGTGGGTCCCGTGCACCCCAAAAACAACCCAGTGGCACTGAGGGTGCCGGGCAGTGGGTGCCCAGGGGAGGTGGGTATGGGGATGCCTGGCTCAGGGGGGCTCTTAAGCTCGACCCCTCTTTTGGAGGCTGTAGTGGGGAGACCCCATCCTGCAAAGAGCCGTCGACCCACGCCAGGGCTGGGTCCCCCAGCTCCCCACCGAAGGGAGCCCTAATCCTCGGTGACACGGTGCCCAGCTCCACGGTGGCTAATTGCAGTGTCCCCAGCTGAGGATTACGGTTTAAAGCAGGAAAGGAGCAGCAGGAGCAGATGAGCTCCTGAGCAACAAAGCTCCTGTTCCCCTGCAAAGCGACTTTTATTAGGGGTATAATTAAAAGCTGACAGGAGGGGAAAATCATGGGGATGGTCAGGGTGAGGGATGAAGCCACCTGAAGGTCCCTGTGTCCCCCTAGGCGTCCCACCCGCCAGCTGCCCTCTCTGACCACAGCGTTTCTGGCAGGGCAGGAGGCAGCGAGGTGCTGGGCTGGCAGAGGAAATCCAAACTCGGCCCCTATGAAAGGGGCTTTGTGTGCCCGAGAAGGAGCAGCCCTCCTCCTTCTTCTCCTCCTCTTCCTCCTTCTTCTCCTCCTCCTTCTCCTCCTTCTCCTCTTCTCCTGACCACGGGGCCACTTTCCTGCCTGGGGGTGGCCTCAACGTGGGTGCCAGAGGGAAATTGAGGCACAGGGTGGCATGGTGACCCTGTGGCCTCCTGCCCTGCTCAGACTCCTGAGATTTTCCCCATTGCTTGTACCCATGGCTGGGAGCGAGGCAGTCCCTGGGGATGTGCTGGGGTCCCCCATGGGTGCCACAGCTGGTGCCATCCCTGCAGAGTCCCTGGGAGGGGTGCTCTGTACCAGGGCTGGCCAAGGCACTGGCAGTGGAGAAGGAGCTGCATGGACAGAAAGACACAAGGACAGAGGGACATCTTCCCCTGTCCCCTTCATGCCACCTGGATTGCCCTTTCCCAGCACCGCCACCTACCTCAGTTTCCCTTTCCCCCCTCATGAGTGCTGTGCCTGCTCTCTGGCACGACAGGATCCCGGATCACCCTGGGGGAGTTCAGCTCTCCCTGGTGACCCCAGCTGCCCCCGCAGACATGGCTGATGTCCCCTGGGAACACTTTGCGGCACCCAGCGTTTGGCACCTTTCTGGGTTTCCGCTCACAGGAACATCGCTCTGGTGCCAGTGCAGTCCCGTGGCAGGGAGGAGGGTGGGTGCAGGCAGGGACCCCCAGCTGGGAGCTGGGCACTGGCCACCTTGGCCTGGCCCAGCCCCAGCCTCGGCGGGCAGTGGGGGGCTTGTTCTTTGCCTGGACAGGAAGATGAATGAATTCCATTATGGGATCGCGATTTTATTCCACGTGTCAGGGAGCCTGAGATTAACTTGCTCACCGGGCTGTGACAAACCCAGACACCCGCGTGCACGCGCTCGGGCGCAGGGGCTTCTCATACTTGCTGGGCACAGAGCTGCTGAGACCCTGCCATGCCAACCCAGGGCAAGCAGAGCTGTGCCCATCCACACTGATTCCAGCTGGGAGCCCTCTGGCAGCTGGGGAGGTGGCAAAGACCAAGGCAGGGGTCTGGCAGTGCCACTGTGTTGTCCCATGTCCTAAAGGTCCTTTGGCCGCCCAAGGACTCGCATCTTGCAGACAGGCGAGGGGTGAAGCATGATCCCAGCACAGCTCTGGGAGGCCACGTGCTGCCAAATAACAGGCTGGAAGGGAGGAAGGAAGTGGGACATGGGGGTTTGGGGGCCTTCACGATAGCTAATGGCACTGGGGACTTGACAAGACCAATGGGCTGCTCTTATCTAGCCTCAGCCAGGTGGTTGCCCACTTTGGGAGGACATGAGGGCCGTGCAGTTGTGTCGGGGCTGTGCTGTGCCGTGCCGTGCCGTGCTGTGCCGTGCTGCGCTGTGCCGAGGCGCGGGGCCGGCTGCTCTCCCCTCACCACCCCCCCTGCGCGGGCGCAGGCAGCTGGCTCTGTTTGCTGGAGGCTTTGCGCATTCCAGTTCGTGGGTCACTCGCCTTCGAAACCTCTCCGGGGACAGAGGCAGTTGGGAGCCGTAACAAACAACCCAAGGGCTCCAGTGACGCCCGCGCCCGGCGCTGCCTGCCAGCTCTGGGGTGGGGGGACTTGGGAGACGGCCCCCTGCTCCCCTGGGGTGCTGGAAGGGAGCTCTGGGGTGGTGCTGGGAGGTCCCAGTACAAGTAATGGGGAAGGAGGCACATGCCGAGCAGGTTTCCTTGCAGGAGGTGGGAGTGATCGCTCTTTGGGGAGCAGTGGAGAGCACAGGAGGAATGCTGTGGTCACCTCTGCGTTGGGGATGGGGTACGGAGTGGGGCGCTGGCAGTGGGGCATCATCCATGATCCATAAGGGAAGGGGTGGTGGAGTTGGCCAGGCATGGCACGGGCAAGACGACAACATGGGCAGCAAGCATGAGGTGGCTCAGGGCTGGTTGTGGTGTCCTGGAATGTGTGTCGGAGTCATCCCGAGTAGTTCCTGGGTCCGGTGGGGTGGTGGGAGTGTGATGGGAGCGCAGCGCAGCTTGGGGAGGCTGGGCGGTGCAGGGAAGGTCAGCCTTGGCCAGATGCAGCCACTCCACCCTCCTCCAGTGCTTTGCACATTAATGCAAATGCACTGGCCTGAGTGGTTCATTAGCAGCATGTGGAATGGAATAATGCATCCGCATCCCATTAGCCTAATGAAAAAAAGGGAGCCGGCACCTGGAACAAAGCTGCCGACTCTTGGCTAGTGCTCTGGCTCGGCCATGCTGGGCCGTGGGGGCCCCCCTTCCCCTCCCCTCCCTTCCCGTCCCTTCCCCTCCCTTCCCTCTGCCGCCTCAGCCATCGCCTGCCCAGCCTTCTGAGCATCCCTGCGCCCAGCGCTGCCCAAGGGGACCCCATCCCCAGGGTGTCACCATGGATTCCATTCCCAGGATGTCACCACGGCAGGGTGCAGCCCCAGGAGGACTTCAGGGTGGTCCCAGCATCACCCCTCAGCATCCCAGCGTGGGAGAGGGATCCAAGCCAGTAGTGCCACAGAGGCACTGGCCGGGTGTTGAGATGTCCCCATGTCCCTGGGGCTGGCAGCGCAGAGCCTGAAGGATTCGGGTGCACCGCAGGGTGGGCAGAGCCGGTCGCAGCACCATCCTTCTGCATCCCCGGATGGGAGGGGGTCCAAGCTGGGAGTGCCGCAGTAGCGCTGGCCGGGTGTCGAGATGTCCCCATGTCCCTGGGGCCGGGAGCGCGGAGCCTGAAGGATTAGAGGAAACATTGCCAAACAAACCAGGCTGTGCCGGAACCAATTAGCCTCCAGCAGGCAGAGTTTCAGATGCTGTTATTTCTGCCTCTTCTCTTTTCTCTCCCTCCTTCTGTCTCCCCCTTTCCCCCTCCCCGGCCCTCCCCAGCCCCTCCTGCCCGCCCCCAGCATCCCTGCTCTCGCCATTCCTCTCCGTGTCGGAGCTTGTTTTGGGCACTGGCTCTGGAGTGAGTCATGCCGCGCGTAGGGGATTTTAAAAGCTTTCTGCTGTCGCTGGGAAGCCGGTTTGGGCTGCTCCGACACTGGGGGTGGAGCGCCATGCCTCGCAGACAACCCTCGTCTGGGGAACCCAAAAAAATCCCCCACCCCGATGCCCCGAACCCCTGGGATCCCAGGGCCCCCCCTTTGCGGGGGTCGGCTCGGTCACCCCAGCCAGCGGTTGAGTCACGGGCGAAACTTTGGAGCCGTTGGAGCTTCCTCCGCCGGGCCCCTCTCCGAGGAAGTGGTCTGCCGGGGCGACGAGCCCGGCGGGGCGGTTGCCCCGTCCCGGTGGGTGCAGCACGCAGGCGCGGGCGGCCGGCTCTGGAGCTCGAAGCGTGGGAGATTTTTTTTTTCCACCCCCCCCTTTCCCTCCCTCCTTCCCTCCACTGCCGCCTCCGCCGGCCCTGCTGCCAAACCCGGGGTGGGGACCCTCCGGCACGACCCTCCCGCCAGTCCGCAGCTGGCCGCGGTTCCCCCCTTCATCCTCCTCCTCCTCCTCCTCCTTGCCTTGAGCTGTGCTGCTGAGGGACTGCAGCTCCCGTGGATCAGGAGGAGATTTAGGTCAAGCGCTCGACTGAGTCGAAACAGCCATCTGTGTGCGGAGGAAACCGGCCACCCAGAGCCCCCGGCGCGGCTGGCCCGGCATCGCCCAGGGTCCCGGCACCGCCGGCACCCCCCCGGACCCTGCGCCTGGGCACACAGCCTGCCTTTGTCTCCAGCAAGGGAAAAAACCCACCCAACGAATAAATAAATGGGGAAAAAAATCCCCCTTCCTGCCGATCCGTCATCCCCGGCTGTGCCGTGGGCATCGCCGGGAAGTTTGGCACGGAGCGGCCGCGGCAGCGCTCCAAGGTCGCCCTGACACGCGGTGGGAAGGTGTGTGCCGGCGTGAACCGGGCAGGGATGCGGGAGCGAGGGCCGGAGGCGGCCGCGGGCGGGCAGGGCGGGAGGTGCAGGCAGGAGGGAGGCCCTGGCTGCCTGCCCGGAGCCCGGACTCCTGGGTTCCTGCAGGAACAGGGTGGAGCGGGAGGAGGATGGGGAGCTGGTGTCATCCCGGCCGCGGCGGGGGGGAGCGTTTCCCTCCCCGGGAGAGCGAGGGGCTCCGCATGAGGCTGCGGCCGCCATGCCTCAGTTTCCCCGGATGATGAAGTGGAGCAGCCCAGTGCTGGCAGCGCAGCCGGGCACCCCGGCGAGGCGGGGACCTCCAGATGCCCCTTGGCACCCCGCACCGGGGCGGAGGTGACTGCGGCCCCTCCTGCTCTCCACCTGCCGGCTTCGTCTTGCTTTCTCCATTTCCTTCCGGAGCCTTTTCTCGCCCGCCGGTGTCTGTGCCGCTGCGCCTGTGCGCACGCTGGGCGCAGGGAGAGGAAACGCCGCCGGTGCCGTGGGAGGGCTGGCCCCGGATGGGCCTCCCAGCGCCGGGCGGTTTGGCGCACCCCAACCGTGTGACGAGTTGTGCCTGGTCTCAGGCCGGAGCCCGGCCGGGCGCGGGGATGCTCCCCGGAGCCTCGCCCCGTCCGCTGCCCGCCCGGAGCCGGGCCCGCGCCCCGCCGGGCCCCTCGGGAGCCCATCGATCCGCCCGCCGTGCCTGGTAAGGAGCTTTGTCCGACTGCGCAGCCAGTTTGCACAGTAATCCCGCCTTGGCCGGGGGGATTATGCGTGGGGAGAGCTGTGGGGGGCCCGGAGCACCCAGGCAGACGGGGTTTGGAGGTCAAGGTTTCCCTCGGTGCAGTGGGTTCTGGCCAGGACAGTGCCGGGGACATCCCTGTGCTCGAGCAGGTCACACAGGGACCACAACGTTCGCCCCCAGCCGCGGGGCAAAGCAAGCAGGAGCTGGGTGTCCCTGCAGAGCCCTGTGCCAAGCCAAGCCACAGCTGCGGCCGGTGCTTCCCTCTGGGATGGTGTGGAGCATCCCTGCATCCTTCTCCAGCATCCTTCCCTCCCAGAGTGGCAGCAGCAGGCATGTGCAGGCAGCGGCAAGGCAAGAGCTGCCGGGAGGTGCGGGACCCATCCTGGGTCCCTTCCCAAGGTCCCATTCCAGGGTCCCATCCCAGCTTCCCCACAGCGCTGGGTCCCCGGGCAGGCTCAGAGGGGGCTGGTGGATGCTGGGAGCTCAGCGGTTCTTTATGGTCTCAGAGGGCTCCATTAATTCTTTAAATATCCAGCCTTTCCAGGTGGGTTTTGTTGAAAATTAATTTCCGGAGCTATTTTAATTTTGCTGTATTTAATTTGCTGTTTATTTTAATTAATTAACGTCGGGAAAATCTCTTCTCCCCAGCATCCTGCAGCCGTCTGGGGTGGCTGCACCCGGGAGGTGAGAGCAAGGGGGTGTCATGGGTGTGAGGGGCACTGACAGGGAGGGTGCCCAGCCCCCACGGCGCCCACCTGGCTCCATCCCACCTGCCCCAGGTGACAGGGATGGCATGGGCAGGCAGCGAGCTGGGTCTCTTCCCAGCTCCATCCCTACTCCAGGGCACATCACAGGGTTTGCTGCTGGCTCCATGGGATGTTTGCCACATCTCCGGGTGGGAGATGGCTCAGGTAGTGCCTGCAACCACCTTTCTCCTCCTCCTCCCGCCGATGGCCGGGGACCTGAGGGGGTGCATCCATGAGGATGCCGTGCCATGCTATGCCGTGCCATGTGCCAAGCAGGACAGTCCTGGTTTAATAGCCCAGCTTGGAGCTGTTGGGAACCACACCCACGCAGAGCGATGCGGGGCTGAGCCCAGCCTCCCTCTCCCGTCCCCGCATCCCTCCCGGTGCTCCATCCTCGATGCTGGCCAGACCCCAGCGAGGGGGTCCCCGTGGGGCAGGCGGGCAAGGTGAGGGGGAAGGGAAGGAGCCGCCTTCCTCCAGATCAAGGCCTCTGGTCTCTCGCATGTCTAGACGCTGCCACACACACCTAATGTGGTTCTTGGCAGGAGCTGCTGCTGCTCTCTCGAGGTTAATTGCTGTGCACGGAGCTCTGCAGACAGATAACCCGGCTCCACGCTGCCCCCGGACCCCTGCCCCAGCCAGCCCTGCCTTGGCTGCAGTCCCCAAGCGATGATGCTCGGATGCCCCCAGGGAGGAGCAGACCGGGGCTGCAGAGGGGGGCGATGCTGTGATGCTGTGCCCAGTGGATGGTTTGGGGTGCAGCACTGAGCAATGAGGGGGGGTCTCCCGGTTTTGGGGAGCAGGCAGGGATGGAGGAGAGGTGCTTGGCAAGGGGTAACAGTGGCCGAGGGGGCTCTGGGGCGGGAGGAGGAGAAGAGAAGGGCCCCACCAGCCCGGGGCTGCCGCCATCCTCTGCCTGCTCTTGGCAAGGCGGCTGGGCCAGATAAGGGAAGCGCGGCGGGGGGAGCCGGACAAAGGCTCAGCCTTATTCAGCCTGCGTGGCCGGATCCAGGCTCCGGAACAGGAGCTGGAGAGAGATGTGGCAGGGACTGGGGTGGGAAGAGCCATTTCATCCTCCAGCCCCAACATCTGGTGAAAAGAGGGGATGGGAGGAGAGAATGCTGGGCAGGCTGCAGGGGTGAGCCCCAGGGCTTGGCCACATCCGGACTCCCTGGGATGAGGCCATTCCCAGCAACTGCTCTTGCAGAGCACCTTCCTGGGAGCAAACACTGCCTTAATGACTTGCTTGGAGCCACTGGCACCCCAATCCTTGTCCCTGCTTGGCCCCATCCATAGGGATCAGCTTCCCTGTAGAAAAATTTGTGCTTTGCCAGGGCTGGTGCTGGCTCCCTGGTGCCATCACCATGCAGGGAGGTGTACAGCAGGGGTGGGAAGGGGTACATTCCAAAGCTGGAATCACACTGGGTCCCTGGAGGGATCCCCAAAGCATGACATCCCCTCACCTCACACATGGCTGGGTCTGGTGATGGGGTCTGGGCTCAGTCCCTTGTCCCAGGGCTGTGTGGGGGTGATCCCCAGCCCTGGGACCAGCCCCACACGGGATCCACAGGGAACTGGGTGAAGATTTCAGTCCAAGCTCTGTTTTGGTTTGGGGTTTCGTCATGATTTCATGGCAGGGAATTTCCGTTTGTAACCAAAGACAAGAACAAAAAAAAAAAAAAAAAAAGGAAAAAGCCGAAACCAAAGAAAAAAACCCCAACCCTGCCTTGAATTTTTGCCAGCAAAATGGGATGTTTCCATTCTTGTTTTGGCTTTTGGCAGCCCCAAACTGCAGCCAGTGGAAGAAAATATCCATGTGGAAACGCTGCTGGCCTCCTCCAGCAGTGCAATGGCTGGACTGGAGCTCCTGCCCCACGGCCATGCCGCGTTGGGGGATTTTGGGTGCAGAGGGAGGAGAAGGAGCATGGCCCCTCCGGAGCATGTCACCGTGCTCCCTTCCCTGTGCTCTTTGCAGAGGACATTGCCATGAGAACGGGCTTGTTGTTTTGTGGGGAGCATCGAGACAGAGCAGGCGAGCGTTTGCAAGGACACCAGTGGCACGCCGAGCTCGCACTTCCCACTTGTCCTTGCAGCGGGTCGCTCTCTCCTCCCCAGCTGGCAGCAGAGCCATGTTCGGCTCCAGCATGTGCTGTGCCACGCCATCCTCCCTCCGGGCATTGCCTTCCCTCCTGGCATCACCCAGCCTCCCCCCACTTCACCCCTCAGGTTTTGGGGGACCCTCTGTGGGGCTATGATGCTAGGGATGCCAGGGAAAGGAGGAGCGGCCACTGCAATGCTTAAATGAGGTTGGGTTTTTTTCCACACATCCCCCCCTCCATCCATGCTAGGAAGAATTACAGTCGCCCAGGCATCTGTTCTGGCAGAGTTGAGCTAAAGAGCTTGTCCTGGGCTTGGCAAAACAGCCGGCGCAGCCGACAGCTTTTCCAAGGGCAGCCTTGGATGTGGAGCAGCAGGTTGACATTGCAGGGAGAGGAGCCTTGTTCTGCAGGCATCGGTGTTGTGCCCTCAGCTCCTGCCTGGATGGGGTTTGGCAGGGAGTTCTGCAGGGAGGATGCTGAAAACCCCCTTCCCAAAAAGCAGCATCCTCCAGCAGGTCTTTGTTTGGAGCTGGGAAGAGGGCGGATGGTGCCAGCACATCCCAGGGTCCTCATCCCTTCACAGGGAGGACAGCAAGTGTCACCCTGCAAGGGACCACCACCAAAAAAAGCCCTGCTAAATTCTTGAAGCTGGAGAAACTCCTCTGTGTCCCCAGGCTGTGCAGCATCCCTGACGCTGCCACCCCTCCCCAATGGCCACACCATGGATGTCACCCACAGCCCTCCAGAACACCATGGATGGTTTCAGTGGTGGCACCAGGAGATGCCAGGAGCATGGCTGCCCCCTGTGCCAGCAGCACTGTGCACAGGCCGTATCCATGTCCTGAACTGTCAGCAGTCGAGGCAGGGGGAGGTGAGTTGGAGAGGCTCGGCAGGGAGGTGTGGGAGCCCTGCCGGAACGCTGGGCTCGGAGCTGGAGCGTGTCAGGCACAGATGGGCTCGTTAGTGGTGGTAAAAATTATCCAGCCCCTCTTAAAAACCCAGGCACAGCAACCTGACCCTGCAGCTCCAGTGGTGGCAATTCCCACCGGAGCGGTGCCGGTGTTTGCTTCCCCTGCCATTGCCCTCCATCCCTGGGATCTGGGCCCACAGCTGCCCGTCATGTGCCACATGTTCCCAATGCCCAGTCCCCTCTGCAGTGCCAGGGCGAGGTGTTTCCCCTTCCCCCCGCCCCAGGGACAAGCACCCTGACCCCACACCCACCCCAGTGCCACCGCTGCTGGGCAAACCCCATCCCTGCGGGTGCTCCCACCCTTTGTGCCATTTCCTATTTCTTTTTTAATGCACCCGGGTCCCCTGTTTGCTTTTTTAACTGCAGTAACCACAAGAGGGAAGTTTCAGAGCGGTACAAGCCCGTCTCCACCAGGAAGGGAGAGCCACCACCACTCTGTGCCCATCACCGCAGCACCGCGCCCGGGGGCTTTGCCGCCATGGTCCGGCGGCTGGTGGCTGTTGTGCTTTCCATCCCCCTCTTTGTGCCGCTCATCCCCAGCTCCTTTTCTCTTGGAAGTGAGGAATTTGAGGCTGGTCTGGCGTTGCCAAAGGGCCTCAGGCCCCCCCAGCGCCGATCGATCGCTCTGCGCGCTCCTGCTCCCTGTTTTTTCTGTTTGTTTGCAGCCGCTTGAGGGCTCTTGTGATGAATCCAGCCTGGACAGAATTCAACAACAGCTGAAACGCAGCCCGGGGTGGGGGTGGGAGTGGGAGGGCAGCGGGGCTGGCCCACACTGGAATGAGAAATGGGGCAGCGGGCAGTGCTGGGATGGCAGGATGGGATTGTGCCAGATCCCACTCCTGGGGTGCAGAGGGACAGGGAGCACTGCCAGCACTGCCCCAAAACTGTGGGTGCTGTAGGTTGGCAGCGTGGGGACCTGCTCGGTTGAGTGGGGTGAGCAATTGGGGTGTCTCCCTGAGTCTCCCTGCTGCCCCTGGCTGCTGCCAGGAGCTGGGCAGCAGGGAGAAGGGCTGGTCCCACCGGTTGGGCTGCGGGGTCACACCTGCGAGGCGCTGGGGGTCTGTCCTGGCTCTGCCGCCCACCCTGCCGTGCCAGGTGCTGTCCATCCCTGAGCATCCACAGGGAGTGGCCACCTGGCCTACCTGCCATCACTGTAAAATGGCGGATTTTCATAAAAAAGGAAACATTCCCCAAAACCCCAGCGCAAGGAGGGGGTGAGCACCACCCTGTGCCCCCAGCCCGCTGCTGCCAGCTTTGCTGGGGGGCTGTGGCAGCGAATTGGGGGCACAGGCACATGGGGGGCACAGGAGGGGAAGAGGGAATCGTCCCCGGCCAGGGTGATGCCGGTTGGTGTGGCCGCCCTGGTGCTCGGTGCTGGGGTTGGCTGCGATTTTGCAGCTGTGGCTCCGGGAGGGAGCAGGACGCGGCTGCGCCGGCGTGCGAGGGTGCGCGCAGGCGGGAGGGATAATTAGTTCCTACTATAGCACTTCTCAGTCAAAGTGCTTTTTAAAAGCCTCCATTCATTAGTCTTCACGGCTCCCCCGAGGTGTCGTGTCCTGGTTCTCTTCCCCCCTCCAACTCCCCACCTTCCCTGGAGCGATTGGGGATCCTGAACTGGGGAAGGGGAGGTTGATGTTCCTGTCGAGGCTGGGTCCTTGCAAAACCTGCAAATGGGCCGTCAGCAGTGGGGACCGTCTCAGTGTCCCCTGTCCCAGTGGGGCTGGTGGGGTGTCATGGCCACATGAGCATTGTTGGGAAGTTTCCGTGAAGGCTGAGCTGTGCTGGGTTTGGAGCACCAGGGAAGAAAGTGGGGTAGCAGGGAAGGGCTGTGGGTTCAGTGGATGCCACCGCCAATTTGCCACCCTCACCAGCATGCCAGGGAGCAGCATGGTGGTCCCAGTTCCCAAATAACCCAATGTGTGCCGGGCTCCCAGGGTCACCGGGTGGACGGGCAGAGGGTGGTGGAAGATGCCAGGGGGTGCCAGTGCTGCTCAGCCCCCAAACCTGAGCATCCCATGGGTGCAGGCATGGGGGGTACCCAGACGTGTGCCCCCAGTGAGGCGGCGGGGCCGGAGGGGTGCAGAGGCAGGCAGGCTGGCAGTGGGCCTTCGCTGCAAACCCTAACCTTATTTTCCCAGGTCCGACGCCAGTTTCCATGGAAACAGCCGGGAGCAGAAACGGGAACCAGAATCCAGAAATGCGAAGCCTTGAGCTCCAGTTCGCCTTCCTGGATTCCTGCTCCCCGTGACCCCAGCTGTGTGCTAGCACCCACACTGCTCCCACTGTGTGTCGGGGTGCAGGGCTGCTCCGTCTGGGCACCCCCGGGGGTTGGGGCGCTCCTCTGTCCTTGCACGCTGCAGCATCTGTGGGCACGATGTGCGAGGATGGGCACGGTGTTCCAGCAGGGATGTGCAGGGGGTGCTGTGGGAAGGGGACACTGCGGGCAGGGGACATTGCTGGCAGCCCCATGCTCAGACAAGTTCAACCAGCACCTGCACACACCTGTGTGCCAAGGGGGTGCCTGGGGTGGGTGTGATGTACGTGCCCACGAGCTCTTGTGTGCACCTGCACTTTACAGGTGTAGTGGGGCTGTAGGCACAGCATGGATCAATATGTGGTCTCTGTGTTACTGGTTCACACTGGGAAGACCCCAGTCCCGGGCTGTTTACCTGCCCTGGTGTCTCCATCCCCAGGATGCAGAGGGGACAGGGGACCCCACAGCCTGGAGAGGGGCAGCACCAGCAGTCACTGCATGCAGAGGCCTGGGTGCTGCCTCAGTTCTGGGTGTGTGTGCATGACTGTGGGGAGCCCTGCTCAGCCTCCTGGGGCTGGGAACCTCCGGGACTCTTCCGGGCAGCTCCTGCCGAAGTGGAGCCTCATGGGACACATCTGTGTCCTGCAAAATCAAGCTCCGAGCCCGGTGCTGTGTCCATCCAACCCGTGCCATGCGGTGCTGATCTATCCTGCACCTTCCCTGCTGGCCTCCTGCAGTCCCTCAGGTGTGCAGTGAGTGTCCCATTCCTTTGTGAGCTTGTAGCAGCCAGCGTCAGTGTCCGCAGCGTGGGACATCGGTGTCCCCCGGCACCTCCTGGCCAGTGACAGGGATCACTCAGAGCCATCCCGGTGCCAGCTGGCCCCATCCTCCCCGCCGCTCCCCATCTGCCCGTTCCACCAAGGTGCCAGCGGGCTGGGACACACTGCAGCAGCTCACAGCTACCAGATCCTGTCCCCATCCCTCTGCCCTGTCCCCCATCCCCATGCCACACCTCAGGGGTGGTGGTGGCACCACCGTGACGCCTGTCCCCCCTCGGCGGCGCACGGAGCCCGGGGCGCGGACGCTCCGTAATACATCATTTACCGACGGACAGGTATTAAGATACATTATGGATAACTCACGGAGAGAGACGCTATTAATAATACAGACACATACAGAGGGAAGAAAGTGCACACTTGATTTCCATGTTGCTACCAGGAGTTGTGAGGCTGGCTCTGGCTGCCTCTTCCCACACGTGACTGCAACACAGTGGGTAGCTGACAGCCCAGAGAGCCTGGCTTGGGGCCAGGAAAAAGCAGAAAACACAATGTCTGTGCATATCCTCTCTCTTAAAATAACACTCCAACACCGTCTGAGACGAATTAAAATAAGATCAGGAGCGGTCTCGCGAAGAGAGGAAGACGAAGAGGGAAAAGCCAGGCAGGGGAATGGCCGGAGCTGGGCGGCTTCAGCCCTTGGCGCAGATGGAGAGGGGGTGTTTCACAGGGTTAGAGTTGAAAATAATTGAAGGGGGGAAAAAAAAACAAAGGAGAAAGAGGAGGCGAAGAGGGAGAAGTAAATCCCGTTTTTGGGAGGGGAGCGATGGCGGCGGCGCTGGCTGTCCGGCACATGGCTGTCCTTTGGAGGGGAGCCGGGCAGGGCGGGGGATGCAAGCGCAGGCTGCATGATGGAGAGCATCAGGAATTTCCTGCAGCTGAGGAACACACCAAATACCAGAATGCAAGAGCGAGCGGAGGAGAGCAGGGTGCCGGGAGAGAAAGGGGAGGAGGAGGAGGGGGGATGCAGAGGGCTGGAAATAACCGGTGGGGAGAGCAGTGAGGGCAGGGGGCAGCGTGTGGGGCTGACCTGGGGCTTTGGGGCTTTTTTTCAGCTCTTTCCCTGGATTTTTTTGCTGCTTGTCTGCACCACATGGTGCCTCATGTGTGTGAGCAGGGGTTTGGGGCATTTGGGGAGTTTTATGTCCTTCCTCCCTTCTTTCCCCCCTTCTTCCCTCCAGTTATCTGTGATCAGTGATAGCCGGACACGGGGGTCCCACAGCCCCCTGCCTGTTCCCTGGGGCAGGATCCGGGCTCGGGGAGCCAAGAGCAGCCTGGAGAACGGGCACATCCCTGCAGAACGGTGTTCCAGGAGCGCGGGGGCCCTTTGGGGGGACCCTCCGTGTAGTCAGCGAGGCCGAAGGCTGCCCCAGGAGCCACGGCGGCACCTCCCACACGCGCCGCGAGTTTGCCAGGGACTCTGTGACCATACTGCTGCTTCTCCCTGGGCCAGGCTGGGTTAAACACAACAACCCAAGCCTCCTGAGGCTGGTCTTGCATCCAGGTGCAGCCCGACCTCTCCCTCCTCCTCCTCCTCCTCCTCCTCCTCGGCCACCCCCAGCTCCCCCCTGCATCCCGCTCCTGGCTGCATCCAGCCCCGGCTCCCCCGGGGATGCTGGGGGGCCGGAGGGGAGGGGGGATCAGAGGGGGCATCTTGCAGTGCCGGATCCAGGTAGCCAGAAGGTCGCACTGAAAATCTGGAAGTGGAGTTTGGAGCTCAGCAGAGCGGTGAAATCCGTCTGGCTTTAGGGCAGAGAGGAGGAGGAGGAGGAGGGTGGAAGATGCAGCGAAGGGAGCAGGAGGGAGAGGGGCTGCGTGTCCCCCTCTGGGGTGCGGGGTGTCCCCGGGTTAGTGCCGTGTCCCAGCTGGGGCCGTGCCAAGCATCACTGCGGAGCAGATTGGGGGTATCTGGGAGACAGAGGGTGATGAAGAGGAGGCAGAAGAGCCTGAGCGAGTGCTGGAGCCCATCCAGCCGAAGCCGAAGGCTTTGCAGCCCCTCACCGGGTGCCTCCCGTTTCCACGGATCCAGACCACGGAGTCCCTGCCATCGCGGCAGGGTGAGCGGTGACCCACACCTGCCGGGGCCACCCGGGACCGGGATGCTGGGAAAGGGCCGAGCTCATTAGCAGGCTCCAACCTCCCCGCACAGGGGGTCAGGGAGCAGCAGCCGGGGGCACGGGGAGAGGCTGGAGGGGCTTTGTGTGGGCTGGCGGCTCCCACCATCCTGCTCAATGGACCCCGGGAGCCATTCCAGTTCCTGCGGGTCTGGGGGCGCGGTGTTGCCCGAAGGGGATCTGACAGGAGGGTGCTGGGGGCTCCTCCCACCCAGTGCTGCACCCACTGCGTTTGTTCCTTCTCCTCCCCGCCAGATCCCCCCATAGCCTTCCCTGCAGACCGCGAGCCTTGCTCTGGGGGCAGGGGGTGCCCGTCCCCGGCCACTGCCCTGTCCCTCCCTGCCCGCGCGGAGCAGGGTCTCTCGGCCGGCTGCGTGCCAGGAGTCCCTCCAGCATCCCTTTGATCTCCAGCCTGGAGGGGTGAGAGGGCACGAGGGACCCCGCCGAGGTGCAGAGAGACGGGACTGCAGCCCGGTGGGGCTCTGGCACCCTGGGACCCCTCCCTGGGCAATGAACCTGAGGACAAGGGGCTGCCATGCCCAGTGTCAACCAGCCTGGGTGGGAGATGCGAAGCCTGTGCTCCCCCTGAAGTTGGGCCGTTTCTTCTTAGGCATCAGCTAATTGCCCTCTCTGCAGTCGCGGGGAGGGGGGGATCCTTTCTCCAGGTGTGTCCCCCAAATCTTCCAGGTGTGCCTGCCTGGCACGGGGCAGGGTCCCCCATCATTTTGGGTGGGTGCTCACAGGGGTCACGGCACCTTCGCTTGCACCAGGGGTCCAGGGCTGGGGGTCCAGGGGCCCCAAGTCTGCCCTGGCAGGGGACACTCGGGGTGCTGGTGCCTCAGGATGGGGACAAGGTGGCATTTCATCTCCCGGCAGATCGCAGGGTGCCCCACTCGCCCCATGTCCCCCTGCCCAGCCTGCCCCCCTCCCTGCACATGCCTTTGCGCGAGGGCTGGAGGCAGGCGGTGGGGGGGTGGGAATACTGGCTGGAGCGAGTCTGAACCTGGCATCTGTCGAATGTCACCTTACCCAGACAGTCTGTGCTTCCCTGTCTCCATATCAACCGTTCTGCTCCAGCCACCTGCGGGGGGGGTGGCAGGGAGCGTCTTTGGGAGGAGGAGATCTCGCCACTCCCCTCACTCCCTGCAGCCTCCCTTTCCTTCCCTGCTGCCCCCGGGATGCCAGAGCCTGGGCTATAAATCGTGGGCGATGCTCCTCGAGCCTGGGAGCCGGGGGTGACCCTGGCGCTCACGGCTTCGTGACCCCACATCGCACTGTCTGGCTCCACCGTGCCTCAGTTTCCCCTCCCCGGTGCAGCTGCGGCACAGGAGGGATGCTGGGGCTTGTTCCACCCCAGCCGCGGCGGTGAGGGCCTCTTCCAAGAGCTCGGTATTTTTCCCTGGACTTGTCCCTCTTCCCTGCGACCAGATGTTCTCACCCTCCTCCCTGCAGCGGGGTCCGGGCCAAAGCCGGGACTGCAACCGCCTGCCGGCACCCCCGCACCTGGACAGCGGCTGGGGACAGGGGACAAGGGACACTTCACAGCGTCCTCCCGTGGCCGTGTCCCGGCTCCCGGGGGTCCTTAGTTCCAATCCTTCCCGCCCCAGCTGAGTTGTGGCAGCGCCAAAGGCAGCGGGGAGCTGAGCCCAGTGTGAGGCAGGGTGTGGCGGCACCAGGGCTTGGTGTTGTGGGGATGCTGGAGCCTTTGGTGGGTGCTGGAATGTTTGAGGGGATTTTGGTGTATTTGGGGGGATGCTGGAACATTGGAGGGATGTTGGAGTACGTGGGGTGGGGATATTGAAGTCTTGGATTGATGCTGGAGGACTTGGGGAAATGCTGGACCACTAAAGAGACTGCTGGAACTTTTGGGGTGGTGCTTTAGCATTTGGAGCATGGGGGTGGTGCTGGAGCGTTTTAGGGGGTGCTGGAGCATTTGGGGAGGTGTGGGGGAGATGCTGGAGCATTGAGGTCAGGACTGGGGACCCGTGTGCAGGCAGGGCCCTGGCGGTGTGTGCCGAGACACGGGATGGGGTGGGATGGGATGTCGGGCTCTGCCTGCCGGGGACACGGATGGTGTTTGTGGGGCTCCATGGGTGCTACCGTGGGGTTCATGGATGCTGCTCCTGGGCCATGTGGATGCTGCTCACGGTCGCAGTGCCTTGGGAAGGCTCGGGGCATGCAGCAGGCGGGGCGGACACACAGACAGCCGAGGACGGACACAAGCACGGCTCCCTCCTCTCCCAGCCATGCGCAGCGGCTCCTGCAAGTGTGTAATTTCACCACAGTGCCTAAACGAGGGACAGAAGTAAATTGACCTTTTCACCCGTTTTCCTACCAGGGGGATTATAGCCTGTTTCCTGTTAAATCTCTCCAAGAACTGGCTCCATCCTGCTCATGGAGTGGGGCGGGGAGGGGGGGACAGACACCCACCCAAAGTGGGGGCTTTAATTTCCCTCCTCATCCCCCTGCACCGCGCCTTTTCCACCCCATCCCATCGCTCCACCACCTCTCATCTCATTAAAGTCTTCGGGGTGATTTCACCAACCCCGGGCAAAACCAACGTGGAAAAAATTGCTGGGAGGAAGGAACCGAAGGCGGAGAGTGATAAATATTGAAAGGGTGGGATTTCGATGTAGGCTGCAACAGCTGTGCCGGTTACAGTGTCACACTATCTCTCCACAGGTTTACTGACCCATTTCCATTCACACGGCTGCCAGTATCTTAGCAACTGCAACAGTCCCCCAAGAACAGGCATATTGCCTGCTATTAGTGACTGCTGCAACTGTGTCAAGGTTAGCTCTCTCCCTCCAAGCCCTGCCGGGTTTGTTTTTTGCCCAAAGCCAGCACAGTCTGTTCGGTGACATGTCCCCCGGCAACCATCCTGGGTGTTGGGTGTTCATCCCTGCCATGGAAAATGCCAGCGGGGCTGGAGTGGTTGGTGGGATGGCGATTGTGGGGTTGGGTGATGGATGGGATGAGGGTTTAGGTGATGGGATGGTTCAGGATGTGGGTTTGGGTGGTGGGATGGAGCAGGATGCGGGGTAGGGTGTGCTGGGAGATGCTGCAGGGTGTTGGGGATGGGGTGGGGTGCATCGTGTGTCCCCAAAAATAGAAGTGTTGCCATCTGGTTGGGCGTCACTGTCACCCCGGGCAACTCTGAGCCCTGAGAAGTCACCTGGAGAGGGTTGGGGGCTGCGCTGATCCTGCTTGGGGTGTCACCCTGCCAGGTTTGCTTTTCACCCAAAGCCAGCATGGGCTGTTTGGTGACATTCCCCTGGCAACGGTCCTGGAGTGTTGGGTGTTCATCCCTGCCACAGAAAGTGATGGATGGGATGTGGTGTGGAGGGGTGGATGGGATGGCGGAGCTCAGCATGCCGGGGGATGCTGCAGGCTGTTGGGGATGGTGCGGGGGCACAGCATGTCCCCAGAAACAGGAGTCCTCTCATCCAGCTGAGTGTCAGCATCATCCCAGGCTCGGGAAGTCACCCGGAGGGAGCTGGGGGCTGCACTGATTCCGCCTGGGTGTCACAAGGTGGATTGGCCTCATCCTGTGCCCTCAGGGGCTCAGGCCTTGGCTGGGCACGGGCGGGGGATGATGCCTGTCCCTGGGTCCGCGGTGGCACCAGGGGCTCGGAGGACAAGACCAGGCTGGCACAGCAGTGCCACACGGGTCACATCCACTGTCACCATCTCTGTTCCCACAGCACCTGGCCCTGAGCGGAGGTGCAAGTGAGAGAAGGGACTTGTGGTCCCTCGGTGTCCCCAAAAAATGTGCGATATTGGGGTGACTGAACCCACACAGCAGGGAGAGGGCGAGCAGCTGGTGCATCCCCAAAACACCCCACGCAGGGAGGGAAACTGAGGCATGGGGCCCCCACCCCGGCAGGCAGAGACCCCCTGACCCGGCTCCCGGGGGCTGAGGAGCAGCGGGGTGGGCGCTGGGGTGGGCAGGGCGCATCCCGATGCCCTCATCCCGGCCATCTCCCCCGGCAGCGCTGCAGACAGCAGGCTCCACACCGGCACGGCCGCGGGGACGGCTGCGAGGGAAGCCACAAAAATGATTTAAGGGGCTGGCGGGATTGATTTATTAAGAACAATTAAAAGCGCTAAATACGCTTAGCTCAGCCAGACACCGAGCAGGGAGCCTGGGGGAGAGAGACCTGTCTGCCGGATCCAGAGGGCGCGGCTGGCAGCAGGATACTGGTGGCAGTGGTGGGGGGACGGGAGGGCACTGGGCTGGGCTGGGGCAGCTGGGGAAGGAGAGGGGTGCTGGTGGAGAGGCGATGGAGTGGGGTGCAGCACCCTGGGGCTGGGTTTGCATCCAGGTGGATTTGGGCTCAGGCATGGGTTTGCACCTAGGGATAAATGATCACTCCAGGGTGGATTTTCAGCCAGGTGTGGGTTTGCACCCTGCAGTGGGATGAATTTGCACCCAGGGATGGGTTTGCATCCAGGGATGAATAGTCACCCAGGGATCAGTTTGTATCTAGGCGTGGGTTTGTATCTGGGGTTGGGTTTGTATCCGGGGGGGCGGGGTTCATCCAGCTATGGGTTTGCACCCTGCAGTGGGATTTGCATCCAGGGCAGTGTTTGCACCCCAGCTGCAAGGGGTGGGAGGGATGTCAGGGACCAGGAGGACCCCAGGCAGTGCTGCACTGAGGAGCTGTTCAGAGCCGGTGCCAGCTGCAGGGTGCCCTGGAGGAGCAGGGAGCCGTTCTGGGCAGGTTGTTGCTGTCCCAGTCTGGCAGCGCTGCCCTGGGAGCTTTGGCAAAGGGGTTCCCCACCAATGGGCACCCACGAGGCTGACACGTGTGTGGGTCCAAGGAGCTCATGGGGCAGAAATGCCGGGCTGTTGTGACATCTGCAGACCTGCATCCCTCCCGGGAAATCCCAGCCGAAAGTCCTCGGAGGCTGGGAGAGTCCTTGGACGTGTCCAGGCCTGCCCAGCCCGGCTCCTCCCGGGCACCAGCGGCGGCTGAGGGGGGACGGGGAGAGCTGGGGTCTCTCCTGGGGTCCCTCCTGGGTCCCCGGTGCTGTCACCCCGCAGGAGGAACTTCAGCCAGCAGTTCTGTGTCCCTGTGTGCTGCTGGGGCGTTGGGACACCAGGGATGGGGGCAGAGGGCTGTGCCCTGCATTCTTCCAGCCCCAGTGGCTGCCTGCAGTGGGAGCACTGGTTTTTGTACCCATCCTCTAGAGCCGTGCAGGCGCCATCCCCTTCACTGGGCTCAACAGGCTGGCTGTGCTTTGGGACGCCAGTGGGGATCCAGGGGATGCTCAGGGACACTGGGATGACGAGCCATGCTGCCTTCCTCCCCTTGACCCCTCCCAGGACTGTCAGGGAGGTGGGGGTCAGGTTTTCAGGTTTGGGTTCAGATCCCCCTCACAGACCCCCCACAACCTCCTCCAATCGCCCCACCTTGGGACTGGATGTGCCCACGCCCCCATCAACATTTGGGTCCCTGTGCCACGAGCCACGCTGGGCATATCCTGCTCACCAAAACCCACAGTACCGGAGGGGTCCCTGCCCTGGCCCCCCGGATGGGAGCCCCGAGAGTCAGGAGGTGCTGGGAAAGGTCCTGAATGGGAACAAAAGGTCCGCGGAGCGGCTGGCAGGGGCGAGCGGAGCCGGAGGCTTTCTGCTGACCCCGCTCCGGCGGCCCCGGCCCCGGCCTCCCCCCGCCGCCCCCACCCGCTCCTGCCGACGTCAGCGCTTCCCGGCAGCGCTCCCAGGTCTACCTGGAGCTGGCTGAGAGGTGGAAAAGCCATTTCTGCCTCTGCCCCGGTGCTTACGCTTCTGCCGGCCCTGGCCAAAGCCTCCCGGGGCAGGGTGGGTGCTCATGCCTTGTGCCCAGGCGCGGCCGTGGGGCCACGTGTCCTTTTCCCAAGAGGATGGAGCCGTGGTGAGGTGCGGAGTGTGGTCTGAGCTGGGTGGTGGCCGTGGTGTGGGTGCGGGGTCCCCCTCTGTAGCCCACTGTGCTCGCTGGGTGTGCCTGTGAGGACAGTGGCTGGGAAAAGAGATGGATAGAGGTGGCCAGGGATGGCGGTGGAGGAGGTGGCCAGGAATGGAAGTGGCCAGGGATGAAGGTGACCAGGGATGGAGGCGGCCGCGGGTGAAAGCGGCTGGTGATGGAGGCGACCCCGCTCATGGGCCTGGCGCTGCATTTGCCTCTGTGCTCCTGCTTGCCCAAGTGCTGGCACAACCACGGGCAGCGGGGACGAAGCCGGAGCCCATGGGACAAGTGGGCTGCCCACGGCCACCAGCTGGGACACGCTGGTGTCCCGGTAGCCTCGCTGGGGGGAGGTGGCTGCAGTGACTCGCCCAGAGCCGTGCAAGCGGGCGCTGGCAGAGGTGCGACGGCCCCCGGGCACTCGCCCGTGGGTCCCCGGCTGCCTCCAGCCCCGCCAGCGCTCCCGCCGCCGGCTGCCCAAGGGTTAACGGGAGTTTGCTGCTCCTGCAGACAATTAGTGACATCTTTGCTGACAACGCCACACTGAGCCTCTGCCGCCTCCCCGGCAGCACCAGCCCGGCCGCCCCCGCGCCCCACGCGGCCCCCGCTCCGCCGCCTGCCTTCGCCACCGTGGCCCCGCCGTGGTCCAGCCGGCACCGCGCCCCGACACCGCGCCCGACACCTCGCCCGGCGGCGTTCGGCAGCGGCGGCAGGATTGCAATCCCAAGCGGAGCAGCCGGCTCCCCTCGCTGCCCTCTGACCCGCTGTTGCTGTGGAAACTGCATCCCACGTAGGATTATGGAGCCGGAATCCGCAGGCTCCAAACTCCCCTCCAAATCCAGACGATCACCGGGGTCCCACCTCCCGCAGCGCCAGCCCCCCTGCCCGCGGCGCCTGCGGCGTGCCTACAGGGTGCCCGATATCCCCAGTGGGGTGGCATCTGGGTACCAGAGGAGGTGGCAGCAGCACTCCTGCGTCCCCTGGTTTGCACCCACTGGCTGGTGACACTGCTGAAGATGTCACGGTGTCACCACGAGGCCATCAGTGACCCCTGGCCCATCTGCTCCCTTGTGCCATCGCCTGAGCATCATCTCCCAGTGTGCCTTCGCTGCATCTCGGGGGGAGAGGGTGGTGTGCTAGCAGGACCCTCACCCTCAAACAGTGCCCCGGGAATGGGCGAGGACTGAGGACCCATCCCCAGCACCTCTGAGGCAGCAGCAGGAGCTGGACACCCACCTGAGCCCCCCACATCCGCAGGGACCGGCAGCGTGGGTCCCCCACGGGGGGGAAGGGGTGGGCACGGGGGAGAGCAGAGCCTGTTTGGGGAGCTCTGTGGGCTGCGCTTGTGTCTCAGCATCTCTCCTGCCACCCGAGGAGGTAGGAGCTGAATTAATCGCGATCAATTAGTGCTGCTTGCAGTCCCTGGCTCCCTCCCTGCACCAGCTTTGTGCCGTCGCACCCAGTGAGGGGGGGCCCCCACGTCCCCCGCAGCACCCGCGTGCCATCGGGGACCGCAGCCCCTCCGGACCTCCAAATGGGGATGGGGAACAAGCAGGGTGTCCCCCAGCCCATGTGGCCACGAGGAACATCCCCGCCATAAAATTTGGTGGAGGGGACGAGGAGGGGGCCGCATGAGTCCCTCGAGGTCCTTCTGCCAGGCTGGAGCAGGGTGACGGGGGTGTCCAGAGCGAGTGTCCGGATCCTGCAAGATACTGCAGCAAATGCCCTGCAATCTGCAGCCGGATGAATCCCACCTTCCTTCCCCCGCAACGTGCTGCCCTGGGCTACAGCTAATCTATTGTGCGCTGGGCTGCAGCCAGCACAAGCTGCAATACAGTAAATCCTTCTGCAGTATCCTGCAAGGGGACCGAGCCCAGCCGCAGCCGCCCGCCGCTGCCAGACAAAGCCGGGGGGCCCCCGCGGGGATGGGGCGCAGGGGACAAGGGCACCGGAGGGTGGCAGGACCCCTGGCATCGCGCCGGCAAAGATGGGAGAATGGAGCCCTTGAGCAGGGTGGGAAGTTCTCCAGGGAGTTTTGGGTGGTGCTGTGCATCCTCCTGGCCCCCCAAATCTGCGGGTAGGGAGATGCTCAATCCTCTGAGTGTGGGGTTTTCCGTCAAATGTTGTCACCACCGTGTTCCCCTTTCAGGGTCCCAGTGCGACGCAGGGGTTTCCATGCCCGCCCTCTCCCTGTGCACGGTGCATCCTCCCCTGTGCCTCAGTTTCCCCACCAGCAAAGGGCCACCAAGCCCCTCAGCCCTCTCCTTCAAGCAGGCTCCATCACATGTGAGCCCCGCTGCCCTTTTCTGGGGGATTTTGCTTGGATACTGTCATTACGGTTATTATTACTATTATTATTATTATTGGGATGTTGGTGGGGCTCTGCGGCTCTGCCGGACCCGTCTTTGGCGAGCGAGGCATCCTTCAAAGGGAAGGCGCTCCGTCACCGCCCCACAGCAGCTGCGTTCTCCTCAATTAGAAGAGGTAATGAAGCAATTTATGGGCATCTACAAAGTGATGTGTGAGTGACAGGCTGTGTACGATCCGCGCCGGGGCTCTGCCGGCAAGTTGTGTTCTTCCAATTTTAATGGAAAGCTCCCTGGTGAGGGGGGAGAGCAAAAATTGGTGTGTCTATAGGTGTGTGTGCTCCGAGGGGGCTGGGTCGGTGGTGCCGGCGCGTCGTGGGTGGGTGCAGGGAGACCTGGGTGCTCCAATCTCCATCCCTGGGGAGCCCGAGCCGCAGTGTAACCGGAGCTGGGGGGCAGCTGGGCAGGAGCCGAGCGTGGGGCTGGGGCAGAACAGGAGGCCTGGATCCTCTGGAATAGTTGGCTGCAGCTCCCTGTTTCCATCAGCACCCCGGGCACTGCCCACCCTACTCCTGCCTCAGTTTACCCATCGCTATCCCTGTCCCTGCTGCATGGCACTGGCAGACCCCTTCTTCACACCCCCAGCTTTTGGTGGGCCACCGTGGCCTCTCGAAGGGGAGGGTGAATTGTGCTTTGGGGTCAAACCCCAACGGCTTCCACTGCCCCCACCAGGGTGTGGGATGAGGGTCTGCAGTGCTGCCCTGGTGTTTCGGGTGCCAGGGGGGTGCCTGGAGCTCGTGGGTGCTGCCGGGGGGCGTTGTACCCCCAGGTGGGTGCGATCCTGGGTGCTGCACGTCCAGGTGCTGGCACACCCGTGCTGTACCTGTAACAGAGGCGTGCACCCTTGCGTGCGCTCACCAGTGCCTGTGCGTGTTCCTGCACCTCTGCGTACCTGTGCACGCCTGGCACATGTGTGTGACCCACCCCTGTGCTGGCTGGTGCCCACGCGTGTTCCTGTCCCTGTGTGCGCACCTGCACCGCTGTAGGTGTGTGTGTTGCACCTGCAGGAGGCCCGTGTGCACACGCGTGTGCAAATCCTCCCCCCGTGTGCAAATCCTCCCCCCGAGCGTGTACCTGTGCCCACACCCGCATGTGCACAACCACCTCGTGCCCATCCAGGCCTGTTAGTGGCTGCATCGCCTCCACGCCCACATATTTGGGGGTGCCAGGCTGCCGGAGCGATGGGGCAGGGGCTGCCCCCACCTCCCCACACCCCTGCCCTGTCACGCCAGCGTTGGCATCGTCCCCAGTGGCTCCCACACCCCAGCTCGGCCCCAACCGGCCGCATCTCCCAGGAAACAGGATCCACAGCCAGGAGTTTCCGCTCAACTCGTGTGTGCCTCCCACAAAAAAAAAAAAAAAAAAAAAAAAAAAAAAGGAAGAAAAACCCACCCTGACACCAGCACGGCCGTTAATCCTGCCCGGCTCATTCTGCTTTTCTTGTCTAGCCAGTTTCTAAAATTGGCCAAGGGAGGCAACTGGCTGCTCTCCCCCCACCCAGACCCCCCCTCGGTCCCCACCTGGTCGCCCCGGCGCGGTGTCAGCACCTGGACCCCGCCACCCCCTTGCCTGCGTGCTGGGGCTGCGATGGGGGCGGCGCTGGTGCCCGGCTTGGGGTGGGTGGGCACAGCTGAGCCAGGACCCCGGTGGGCGCATTGTCAGCATCCTCCCATCCCGGCGGGCGCCCCTTTGCTGCCCTGGGCAGCCCCCCAGCCCCAGCGCCGGGGGAGCACGGCTGTGTCGAGCGAGCCTTCGGCATGGGCACGCGTCCATCTGGCGCCTTCCAAATGTTACTGGCCTCGCAGGATCCCGGCTCCGCTCGGCGTTAACCCGCAGCGCCCCGGTGGGGAACGGGGGGACCTGGGCACCGCCTCTGCGACCCCCCTGGGGCCTCCAGCAGGGTGTCGGGGGCTGTGCAGCTGCCCGGGGTGCCCGTGCTGGGGCTGGGGGTGGCGTGGGCAGCCAGCGGAGCCCCCTCCGCGCCAGCGCGGCCACGGGTGTTACATGACCCGGCGTGGCCGGCGCTGGGCAGGGACACACCGGGGCTGTGACTCATGCTGTGGCTATAACAGGGAGCCCGGAGAGGGGGGCCGCGACCATCTGCGCAGCCTCGGGGCTGCCAGCGCACTGCGGGGCCCCGGGGCGCGCTCCCCACGCCGGGGCACGGCACCCACGGCACCGCCGGGAGCAGCCGGCGCACGGAGACGCGCGGGCAAACGCACCCGGCGCCCCGGGGAGCGCCTGGCAGCCGGAGCTGGCACCCCGAGGGAGGGGTGCTGGTGTGTCCCGTATCCTCCCGCAGGCAGGGAGAGGGCAGAGGAGGGGGCCCGGAGGCTGCTCGCCTCCCGCGCCGGCTCGACGGGGCGGGGGAACAAAGCTGGCACCGAGAGAAGAGCTAAATTTAGCCCGCTTCCCTGCTAGCTCTGAACTGCGGCGCTGGGCTCCAGCCGGCCGAGGTGCCACCATCGCTGCGGTCCATCTGTCGAGCCGTTCCCCAGCCCCCTCGAGCCCCCCCAAGCCAGGGAGGGGGGTCAGACCCCTCCAGGGCCAAGGGGGTTGGGGGCTGCATCCGCGCTGGGCGATGCCACAGGGGTCACCTGAGTGCCTCCCAGCATCCGGGGGACAGCGGGGTACCCACGTTTGTGGGGCAGGAGGGGAGGGTCCTCTCCTGGGGGAAGGAGTTCTTCACTGGGGGGATGATTGGGGCGAGATGGCCACTGGAGCGGGGGTGGTCGTTGTGGGGAGACGGTTTATTGCGGGGGAGGTGGGCATCACAGGGAGATGGTCTTTGAGAGGGAATAGTCACTGAAGGGGAAATGGTCATTAAGCGGGAGAGGATCCTTGCAGGGAGGATGGTCGTGGCAGGAGAGATGGTCCTTGTGGGGAAGATGGTGCTTGAAGGCAAGGGGATCTTGCAGGGGAGATGGTTGCTGCGGGAGGGATGGCTCTTGCAGGGGAGATGGCTTCTTGTGGGGGAAATGGTCATTGCAAGAGAGGTGATCATTGTAGGGGAGATGGTCCTTTCAGGGGAGATGGTTCCTCCTGAGGGAGATGGTCCTTGCAGGGGAGATGGTTTCTTGCAGCAGCAGGAATAGGGGCCTGACCAGGCATCCCCACCCCTGCCCACCTCAAGGGCACCGTGCCACGTTCTGGTGCTGAGGGCTGAACCTACCAAGGGTCCCACAGGCTCCAGGACCCCCAGGCCTGACGGATACCACCAGCCAGGCGGGCGCTGCATACAGGAGACCCCAGTGGCACATCCAGGGCCAGGCCCAGAAGAAGGGCCATGTCCCCTGACTCAGCACCATCCCCAGCAGCAGAGGGGTGTCCCTGGGGTCCCTGTTGCCAGGAGCAGGGGATTGCAGGGAAATGAGCTCCCCAGCCACCTTCCCGCAGTGCTGGGTGATGGGGAGATGCCAAGACCTTTAGAACCCCCTGCTTATAGCCCAGTGGTGCTGGACCCTCCTCCCCAGTGCCAGGGTGGGTGTCTGAGCTCGCCCTGGGGATGTGACACCCTGGGATGATGTGAGAGGGCAGAACCGAGATGTGTTTGCCGCACGTGCTGGCCAATCCCTTCCTGGCACTGCCGTCTCTTCCCGCAGCATCCCCACAGTGCGTTGGAGGGACATGTCCCCTCACCAACTCCCTGCTTGGGGGGGCACCCCAAAAAAACCTCTGGTAGCCCCACGAAGGGAACTGGCGGCCAGGCAGCTTGTCTGGACCCGTTACCTAAGATGAAACCCAGGCGCCATCTGCTCCCTCTCCTAATTAAGAGCATGGCAGAAGAGTCAGGGCAGCGGGGGGACGTGGTGACGGCAGGGGGGATGTGGCAGCGGGGTTCCAGCCATGGGGTGGCAACTGAAGGAAGGGTCAGGGCTGCCTGCCCCAGCACGGTGTGCCCCAGCACCCATCTGTGCCCACCCTTCTGCACCCCCAGCTCTTGCCCTGCTCTCAGTCACAGGGTGGTGGCTCCCCAAGGTGGGTGGGTGCTCTGAGAGCTGCCAGTGGTACACAGAGAGAACCCCAAACACCCCTGGTGCTGATGGGTGCCCCACTTCAGAGGGGGAAAGAGTGCTGGCAGGGGATGAGGTGTGGGGAGGCAGAGGGAGCAGGACCCGGGTGCTTTGGGGTCTGTGATGCTGAATTAGAGGGGACGTGGAGGTCGGCGTGGAGGGGGTGCAGGCGGAGGGACCCCCCCGCGTGGCTCAGGGAGGAGGTGGCCAGTGGGGGCTGGCTGGGGAACACGGAAACCCTCGGCAAGCGCCTGCCAGGAAGCTGTCACTGGAGGGGATTTTCCATTGGTGTCAGCAGGCGCAGGACGGGCTGGGGGGAACTCGTGGGGCGGGGGTTGGGGGCGCCTGGGAGGGGACCGGGGGGGGTGCGAGGGGCGGGGCGCAGAGGGAACAAGCTCCCCGATGCCCCAGGGGTGTGTGTGGGGGATGCGCAGGGGGGCTGCACCCCCGTGGGAGCAGGGAGCAGGGGTGGAAAACCTCAGCCGTGCCTCGGGTGTGTGTGAGCGCGCAGGGAGGAGGCAGCGCCGCGGCGTCCTCCTGTGGGACACGAGCGGGACACCCCCGATGCCGCTGGAGGGGCCGGCAAGGAGGGCACCCCGCAGTGGAAGGGCAGCCCAGCACCAGGACACGGCTGACAGGGGGGACCGGAGACCCCCCTACGCCCACCTGAGGGTACTTAGGGCCACCCCAAAGCCTCGCAGCGCCCCGCGGTGCCCAGGGACCCCCGAGGCGGTGGGGCAAGAGGGAGGACGCCCCGTCGCCG
The DNA here is from genome assembly GCA_026261815.1 of Monarcha castaneiventris obscurior. NCBI lineage: Eukaryota > Metazoa > Chordata > Aves > Passeriformes > Monarchidae > Monarcha > Monarcha castaneiventris. The sequence goes on along the minus strand of JAMPIT010000687.1, from coordinate 1,644,940 downwards.
CCGCTGCCGCCGCGGGCGGCTGGGCACGGCGCCCCAGCGGGGTGGGAGGCGTCGGGCCAGCGTGTCCCCATCTGTGTGGCGGCTGTGTCCCTGCCGCCTGCCTGTCTCCCGGTGGCATCTCCGGCCCCACCCTGACGTCTGGGTGGCCTCGGAGCCGGGCACCAAACCACGTCCGTGTCCTGCGGGGCCATCCCTCCATCCCCCCGCCGCCACGCCGGTGCCAAGACAGCCCCTCCGTGCCCGCCCTGTGCCAGCGCTGGGGGTCGGGGCTGGGTGCCAGCAGCCTCGGGGAGCTTAGCGGGGCTCGGGGGCGCCTGCAGCCCCCTGCACCCTTGTGCTGCCACCCCACGGCACCCTTTCCACCAAAGGGGGACCCTGTCTGGGTGGAGTGGGGGAGGCGCGGGCACATTCTGCCGGCTTGGCCGGGGCTTGGAGCAACCTGGTCTAGTGGAAGGTGTCCCTGCCCATGGCAGGGGGTTGGAACGAGATGAGCTCTAAGGTCCCTTCCAACCCAAATCATTCCATGATTCTGATTCCTCTCGCCGCCAACCTCCGTCAAGCCTGAAACCGTTAAACTAATTAAAGCTTTGCAGCAGCAGGATTAAGCCCGGGCAGGGGAGGTGGGAGCCCAGGTAGTCGATTAGTTCACCAGGCGAGGATATTGGATTTCTGCGAGGCGAGTCAGCAGTCTTCGGGGGCTGTTATCTTTGCAGGGCTGCGGGGTCAGGAGGTGGGAAGCGGAGGTGACTGCAATCTCGCCCGCTTCATCCCCCTGCTCTTCATCCTCACCCCCACCGGCCCCGCCGCAGCACCCGGTCGGGCCGCCTCTCCCCCGCCCGCGGCGCCCATCTCTATCTCTCCTTCTCCCTCCGTCCCTCCTCGCTTGTGTGGTCTCTGCTGGTGTTTTGTAACCAGCGAGGAGAAAAAAAAATTAAAAGAATTTTTTTTTAAAAGGGAAAAAATAAAAAAAAAAATAAGGAAAAAGGCCCTACCCCTGGCGAGGAAGCCAGGAATGGCGAGGTCCGGAGAGCCTAATGGGAAACATGTGGCGGCTGCCTGGGGCTGAGCGGGGAGGTGAAAGTGAGCGCGGCGGCGCGGCGAACATCCCGGTGCGCCCCGCAGCCCCTCCGCACCGCAGCCCCCCCGCGCCGCCGCTGCCGGGCTCCCACCTGCGCCCCACACCCTGGTGGGCGGGGGGATGGTGGGTGCTGCCTACCCCGCGCTGGGTGGGTGTCCGGGGGTGCAGGTGGTCCCCGCTCTGGGGCTGGTTTGGACGGGATGAGGGCGGAGTCCCGGCGCTGGGAGTGTCCCCCGCGTGTCACGGGACACGTGGCCCCCGTGGGGCCGAGGGCAGGAGCCGGACACCGGCGGTGTGGGGTAAGAGCCGCGGGATGCGCCCAGCGCCCTCCAGCACCCGGGGCTGCGCACCGGGGATGATCGTGGGCAGTGCAGAACACGGGCGATGGGGTGTCCAGAGACCCCCCGCACCCCGGTGGGGACCCTACGGGCAGCCCGCAGTGTTTGCCACGGCATCCGCAGCTCCGAGCGGCACGGCCGCACAGGGGGGCGGCGGCGCAGAGCGGGGGGACTGCACCCCGGCATCCCCCGACACCCCCCGACACCCCGACCCTCCCCGTCGAGCCGTGCGCAGCGTGTGCAGCGGGGACCAGCTCCCGGCGGCTGTTCTGGAAAACCTCCCGTTTGTTTCCTTCCTGCCTGCCTCCCCTCCGACAGCTCCCTGGGCACACCAGCAGCCTCAGCAGAGACGAGACCGGTCTTTCTAGCACATATTTTCCTGCTCCACATAGCCCTTGGTGTAACTTTACACCGAGGTGCCCGCATCTCCGCGGTGCCAGCGCTGCGCCCAAAGGCTGGCGGGGAGACGGGGAAAGTGGGGGATGCGGATGGACTGACAGGTTTGAATTCTCTTTCCCTGCCTTGTTGATAAGTTGTCACGCTAATCCAGACACCGGGAAGAGCCTGGATCACGCCGAGCGGCTGCGTGTGTGTGTCTGCGGGTGTGTGCTGGGGGAGGGAGGCAACCGGCAGGGATTCACACGCGGCGCTGGGGAGGGAAAACAGGCGGACGTGCTGGCAACAGGGGGACTGCGATGGGCCGAGGGGCTCCACCGGGCACCCCTGTGCCACATGGGCAGCGGCTGTGGGTGCCTCGACCTCCTGCAGGAGAGCGGGGGGCCGGAGCTTTATGCACACGCGTGTGCAACGCCCACACCCGTGTGGATACGCACACGTGTGCCTACAGCCTGGTGGGGAGATGCTCCCTTCGTATGGGTAGCCCCGCTTCGAGGCATGGACACGGTGGGGAGGAAAGGGTTGTCCTGCCCCAAAACGCCACCCCGGACATACCGTGATGGGGCGAGGGGCACAGCGTGGGTGTCCCCGTGGGCTGTGGCTTCGAGGGGCAGGCGACAGCGGGTGGCACACGGCGTGCCCAGCCCTGCGGGCACCCACGGCGGCCGGGGCAAGTGGTGCTCCCAGGGGAGGGGGCCGCTGGGCTGATGTGCGGGGGTGTCTCTCGAGCAGATGGGAGCTCGGTCGCCTGCCAGCCCCTCGCACTGGAGAACGGTGCCAGCCCGCCAGCCGAGTGGTTCCCGCGTGCCCAGGGCTCCGGCCCCCGCCAGCCCGGCAGCGACGGCGACAGCAGGAGCTTCCGAGTGAACCTGCACTGCAAACACCCCCGGAACAGGTACCTGGGGGCCTCACCCCAACAGTGGGGAGCGGCACCGAGGGGCAGTTGCAGCACATCTTGCTGCCGATGTTCTGTCCGTCCTGTCTGGCAGATACAGGGCCAGGGGCTGCCCGGCACTGCACGGCCTCCCGGCCTGGGATTTCGGGGTGCACAGAGGGGCTGCAGCCCCCACGGAGTGCAGGGCGGCCTGTGCAGCAGGGACATGGTGCCCGGCACCCACCCGTGAGTGCCTGAGCCACCCCACCACCACCCTTGCTGTACCCCATTCCAACGAGGGGAAACTGAGGCAGGCACCACAGAGGGGCGTCCCGGCGAGCGGAGGGGCGGCCCCGGGCGGTGTCACCGCGAGTGGGGGTTGCAGCTGTGCGTGGGGCGGCCGCGGGTGGGTGGGAGCCGGGGGGTGTAGGATGTGCTGAGCCACCTCCTCGGGCGAAGACCCCCCCCGTGTGTCCGGAGCGCGGCTCGCCGGGGACACCTAGTGGCAGCGCCACCGCAGGACCCCCGCCACCCCCCGCCCCCCCAGCCCCACGGAGGGGGTGGTGGGGATGGGAGGGGGGCGAAAACCTGTCCCCTCTGTCCCCCAGATCAGAGGCAGCCTCCCCCTCTTTGCCCACCCCCCGCAACCCCGAGGCCACGGTGATGGGCGGCCGTGGGAGCTCGGGAGGATCAGCCCCTGGTATGTCCCGTGGAGGGACTGGCACAGGGGTGGTGGGCACTTAACTGAGTCCCCCTCTGTGTGGGGCTGACCCTGCACACCCCTTCCTTTGCAGAGAGCTCAAGTGCAATAGCAGGAGCAGCAGCAAAGCCGAGGGTAAGTTCCAGCCCCCCGATCCCCAAACTCTGCCCTATGGCGGCGTGGGGAAACCCAGACCCTCACGGGAACCAGCTCCTCCTCTTCACCTGGGAGGGGGCTCTGTGCTGGGGGCTGGCACGGGTGGTCCTGGTGTGGGGAGGACATCCAGCCCCCTGTTCCTGAGCTGGGGGAGGCATCCAGACCCCCTTGAGCTGGGGGAGGGGTTCAGCCCCTCTTGAACTGGAGGAGGGGGCACATCCCTGAGCTGGAGAGGGCATCCAGTTCCCCCAAGTCCCCATTTTCCCAGCTGTGAGCAGGGTTGACACATTCCTGCAGTGCCAGCCGGGTCCTTGCTGGTGACAGGGCCGGGTGAGCTGGGGGATGGATATGGGGACCTCATCCCTGAGAATGGGGGGATGGAGTGAGGCTCTGCGGGCTGTTTTTGGCTGGCAGTGCCTCTGGAGCCTCACTGTCCCCCTCTCTGCCGCCCCTAGGTCCTGGTGTCACCTTCCCTGACCCCCATGTCAGCAACTGCTCGGCCAAGCGGCACGCGGGGGAGGAGGAGGTCAGGATGCGCGTGAAGCCCCCGGGCCCAGTGGTAACGACCAGCGTTGTGCGTGGCTCGCCCGACTACGTCCGAGAGCCCAAATTCTACCCGCCGGGACACCCGGTGCAGCGGCCCCCAGCCTGCCCGGCCGAGAAGGCGTTATCCTGCAGCGTGCTCAGCTTCCCTGAGGGATCGTGCCCCGCGCTCGGCCGGGAGCACCAGGCAGGCTCGCTGCTGCACGGCGACCCGGCCGACCGCTGCCAGAGCGTCCACGGGGGCACCAAGGCGGCCGAGGACCTGCTGGGCTGTGCCGGGGAGCCCCGGATCCTGGGGGGCAACGCGGAGGAGGCATCCGCCCGTGATCGGGCGCCCAAAACCTTCCCCAACGCGACACTGGCCTCGGGCCGTTGCAACATAGACAGCATCCTCGCCTTGCTCCGGAGCAAGTGCGGCAACGGGCACATCAACCTCCACCCCGTGGTGCAGCTCATCGACATCATGAAGGACCTCAACCGCCTCTCCGAGGACCTCAAGAACAGCGGGGTGCACCTGGACTGTGGCAGCCTCCGTGGCGGCGGCGGGGCTCACGAGGACAGCCGCCTCCTGCCCGCCGACCGCGACCTCCAGTACAGCTTCTTCTCTTCACCCTCCCTGGCCAACAGCATCCGCAGCCCCGAGGAGCGGGGGGTGCTCCTCAAATCCGACCCGTCGCGGCACCCCCGGCCCCCGGCACGCGATGGAGAAGCTGACGGAGGCGGGGGGAGCACCCCGCAGCCCCCTGGACACAGTGGGGGCGTGGGGGGCGTCTCCAAAGCGCCGGCGGATGAAGCCGGCTGCTCCCAGCCCGATGCCAGCGATTACTCGGAACTGGCCGAGGCGGACATCCTGAACGAGCTGGCCTCCCTGGCGTGCCCAGGGACGCAGCTGCTGGAGTCGCAGGCGATGGAGCCGCAGCCCCAGTTGCTGCCAGCCCAAGAGCTGGACTCCCAATCCCGGCTGTTGGATTCCCAGTCCCTGGAGTCACAGCCCCAGCTGCTTGATTCGCAGAGCCTAGAGCCGCTGCCAGAGTCGCTGGAGCTGCAAAACCTGGAGCCGTTGGGGCTGCAGTCGCTGGAGCCGCTCTCTGAGTCGCTGGAGCTGCAGTCGCTGGAGCCCCTGTCTGAGTCGCTGGAGCTGCAGTCGCTGGAGCCGCTGGCGGAGCCTCTGGGGCTGCAGACCCTGGAGCCGCTGCCTGGAGCGCTGGAGCCCCCGCTGCTGCCCACTGAGCCCTCGCTGCTGGAGCCGCAGCCGCTGGGAACCGTCTCGGAGCTGCTGGAGGCACAGCCGGGCGCTGGGGACCCTCTGCGGCCCCACGGGCTGCAGCCCCGGCTCGGGGGGTGTCCCCTGAGCACCATGGTGAAGCGGGGTCCCTGCGGGGGCCGGGGGGCCGGGCGGTGTGGCGAAGACCACCGCAAGTACGCCCTGCGCCGGACAGACAAGCCAAAGATGCTGTGCCGCCGGAGGAGGGCGGGGCGGGGGCGCCGGGTGGACGTCACCCCCGAGAGCCGCGTCCTGTCCCCCCTCGCCCTGCCCGCTGAGATGCCCCCCGAGCCCGAGGAGCCTGAAACCCCACTGCTGAGCCCCCCACCGCCACCGCCCCCCGCCACTCTGGACCCCGACGAGATGCCCAAAGCCCCCACGGTGGGGAAGAAGAGCAAGTGCCGGGGGGTGAGGAAGATGGTGGTGAAGATGGCCAAGATCCCTGTGTCCCTGGGGAGGAGGAACAAGACCACCTACAAGGTGTCATCGCTCAGCAGCAACTTGAACCTGGAGGGGAAGGAGCTGGCAGCCAGCAGCTCCATGGAGCCCACGCCGCTGCTCAAGATGAAGAACAATGGGCGCAACGTGGTCGTGGTGTTCCCCCCTGGCGAGATGCCCATTATCCTGAAGCGCAAGCGGGGCCGGCCTCCCAAAAACCTGCTGCTGGGCCAAGCCAAGCCCAAGGAGCCCACCCCGGAGGTGAAGAAGAGGAGGAGGAGGAAGCAGAAGCTGGCCTCGCCCCAGCCCTCCTACATTGCTGACACCAATGACAGCAAAGCCGACTACTCAGACGTGTTGGCCAAGCTGGCCTTCCTCAACCGGCAGAGCCAGTGCTCAGGGCGCTGCTCCCCGCCCCGCTGCTGGACCCCCAGCGAGCCCGAGTCCATCCATCAAGCCCCCGACACCCAGAGCATCTCCCACTTCCTGCACCGTGTCCAGGGCTTCCGCCGGCGCGGCGGCAAGGCCGGGGGCTTCGGTGGGCGCGGCGGGGGCCACGCTGCCCGCGCCGCACGCTGCTCCTTCAGCGACTTCTTCGAGGGCATCGGGAAGAAGAAGAAAGCCCCCACGGCCCTCCACGCTGACCCTGTGCACCCCCGCAAGCGCGGCCGGCCAGAGCCCGATCCCGTGGGGAAACCCAAGCGGAAGCGGCGGGCGCGCAAGAACGGGGCGCTCTTCCCCGAACCCAACTCCGGGCAGAGCTTTGGGGACGGCCCCACTGGAGAGTGGGGAGGGGGCGAGAAGGGCAGCCCCTGGACCCCCCACCACGGCCACCCTGGCAGCCAGGCCGGACGCAACGGTGGCTACCAAGGGGCCGAAGCGAGACCCTTCCACGCTGCGGGGCTGGAGTCGAGCTCCTCCGGCCGCGCCGGGTTCTACGCCAGCAGCGCGCCGTCCTCGCAGACAGAGGCCGGTCCGGAGCGGCACAGCCTCTTCACAGGATATTTCCGCTCCTTGCTGGACTCAGATGACTCCTCCGACCTGCTGGACTTCGCCCTCTCCGCGTCCCGCTCCGAGTCCCGTAAATCGGCGGCTGCCTACACGGCGCCCCCGGCCGCGCTGCCCGGCCAGCGGGGCATGGCTGCCTACACAGCCCGGGGCGGCAAAGTGGCAGCGGCCAACCCCGGCGCCGAGGCCGCCTTCCATGCGGCCATACAGGGCCGGCCGGCATTCCCGCCCGGCCGTGCTTCCAGCGGCTACGGAGTGACCCAAGGCTCGTCAGAGTGCCGGGGCACCGAGTCCTTCCCCAAACTGGCCCCGCCGTCGGCCGTGTCCCGGTCACCCACGGCTCACCCGGCGGCCAGCGGCACCCCCGGCTATTCCCCGTACGGCAGCTACGGCAGCACCGGGCAAAGCGTGGCGCCCGCCAGCGTGTTCCCACCGGGAAAGCAGTACCCGTCAGCACAGGACTGCCCCAACAGCAAGGACTGCAGCTTCGCCTACGGCAGTGGCAGCAGCCTCCCATCCTCGCCCAGCAGTGCCCACAGTGCCGGCTACGCGCCACCGACAGCTGGTCCCAGTTTGCCACTGGGAAAAGCCGCCTTCTTCAACAGTGCCGAGCAGGGGGGGCAGTTCTCCAGCGCCGCGCACACCCCCCTGCGTTGCGACAGCCGGGCCAGCACCGTCTCGCCCGGCGGCTACATGGTGCCCAAGGGGTCGGCGTCCTTCCAGCCCTCACCCGAAAACTGCCGGCAGTTCCCCAGCGCCGCGCCGTGGGCCTTCCGGCAAGGCTACGGTGGGTTGGACTGGAGCTCAGAAGCCTTCAGCCAGCTCTACAACCCGGGCTTCGAGTGCCACCTCAATGAACCCAACGTCATCCTGGACATCTCCAACTACACGCCGCAGAAAGCCAAGCAGCAGACAGTCTCTGAGACCTTCTCTGAGTCCTCCTCTGACAGCACCCAATTCAACCAGCCGGCTGGCTACCGGCGTGCCAACAGTGAGGCGTCCTCCAGTGAGGGCCAGTCCAGCCTCTCCAGCCTGGAGAAGCTGATGATGGACTGGAATGAGGCATCCTCTGCCCCTGGCTACAACTGGAACCAGAGCGTCCTCTTCCAGAGTAACTCTAAGCCCGGCCGAGGCCGACGGAAGAAGGTGGATATGTTCGACACCTCCCACCTGAGCTTCTCCTCCTCTTCCTCTTCTTCCTCCGTGTACCCCTCCAAGAGGAACACAGGACCCCGGCAGCCCCGGGGTTCCCGGGGGGCTTGTGCCTCCAAGAAGGAGAGGGGGACAGGCAAGGCCAAGTTCCCCACCAAGTCGCAGGCGGTGAACCCTCTGTTCCAGGAGAGCACGGACCTGGGCTTGGACTACTACAGCGGGGACAGCAGCATGTCCCCCCTGCCCTCCCAGTCCCGGGGCTTCGGGGTGGGTGAGCGGGACCCCTGCGACTATGCCGGCCCCTACTCCATGAACCCCTCCACCCCCTCGGATGGGACCTTTGTCCAGGGGTTCCAGAGCGACTCCCCTGGTTTGGGGCAGCCGGATTTGGAGAGCAAGCACTTCCCTGCCCTCCCACACCAGCTGGCGGCCCCCGGCCAGCAGACTGTGTTCGAGGCTGGTTTGCAGAAAGCCTTCTCGCCCAACTGCTCCCCGACCTTGGCCTTCAAGGAGGACCTCCGGGCAGGCAGCATCCGAAAGTTGCCCGCCTGCGACTCGCTCAAACACAGCATGCAGGGGGGGGCCCTGCCGCACGCTCCACACCTGGCTTGCCGCGACCTCCCCATGCCTCAACCGCACTATGACTCCCCCAGTTGCAAAAATCCCCCGTACTGGTATTCCCCCAATGCCAGCACCCGGAGCCCTTCGTACGACGGCAAGGCGGGGGCCGGGATGCTGGTAGACTTCATGGGCAGGACGGACCCCCCATGTCTGAACCCCCACTTGAGCAGCCCGAGCGGCACCCACCCCTCCAAGGGCGAGAAGGAGCCCTTGGAGATGTCCCGGGCTCACCACCGAGGACCCTACGCTTGTCCCTTGATCAATGACTTGAACATCTCCCCCGTACCAAGAGACTCAATGTTGCAGCTGCAGGACAACTACAGGTACCCCAGTTTTGCACCCCAAGGGCACCCCGTCATGGCCCCCACCCAGAAGAGCGGGTTTTTGGGACCTATGGTAGAGCAACAACACCCTGAGGACACTTTTACGGTCACCTCATTGTAGTGTCTGCTGACGTGCCAACCGGACAACGAGGTTTTGTTACAGGGTAGGTGGGGGAGAACCTGGGGGTGAGGGTGGCAGAGGGGGACGCAGGGGACCCCCAGGGCCCTTCTCATCGTGTCCCACTCTCTCTCCATGTTGTGTTTCTCTTTCAGAGGTAATTTAGCCAGCACTTTTTTCTGGAACACTTTTCAAGTTCTGTATTTAACTGGGATTGGAACCGTTTGTTTGTTAAAAAAAAAAAAAAAAAAAAAAAAAAAAAAGAAAGAAAAAAGGGGAAAAAAAAGGAGAAAAAAAAGATAAAAAATAAGTGAAACAAAAGGAAAAAATTAATAATAATGGATGAAGAGAGAAAACCCCCGTTTTTCCCCCTCCGCACTCAAACCCGCTCCGCCTGCCAACCTCCGGCTCTGCTTTCCGGACTGCCGCCCCCCCCGCCCCGCAGCAGGACAATCGGATGGACGGACGGACGGATGGACGGACAGACAGCGCAGGCCCCGCCAGGCCCGGCGCAGGGGCGCAGGCAGGGAGGGCAGGAGGGGATCTGGGGGTCAGCGCTGGGTGCCCCCTGCCCACAGCCCGGCCGGGGACCCCCTTGGCCACCCCGGGGGAGGCTGTTTGGGGATTCTTTTCTTTTTCTTGTCCCTCCCCGTCCGCTCGCCTCGCCGCGGGGGTTGCTCCTGCTGGACGGACACTGATGGGTGTTGGGAAGCGCTGACCCCCACCAGGCTCTGGCAGCGTCGCCAGCGGGGCTCGGAGACGCCAGAATCACCAGGTCAGTGCCAGCCGCGTTCCCCGCCCCGTGCGGGTCCCCGGGAGGGTGTGCTGGGTGCCCCGTGCTCCGCTGGGTTCTCCGCCCCACCCGCACCCCGCTCTGGGTGCCCCTTTTGGGCTGCGAGCGGCTGCCCCGGGAGTTGCCCCACCAAGCATCAAACTGGGGACGCTGTGGGCTGCGGTGCCTGGGGGTGGCTGGAGCCTGGGATGTGGGGTGCGGGACCCCGGGTGTGCCAGAGCCGAGGGGGTTTGGGATGCCCCAGACCCCGGAGTGTTTGGGTGCCAGATGGGGGCAGCAGGGCCCGAGACCCCCGGGTGTGTGGGTGCCCGACAAGAATGAGCAGGACCTGGACTGCTGGGTGTGGGTGGGAAGGAGCCCAGATCCCCTGGGACAGGGGTGCCACATTTGGGGGGAACAGGACCCCAGCCCCCTGGGTGTGGGGGTGTCAGATTTGGGGGAACGTGACCCCAGCCCCCTGGGTGTGGGGCTGCCAGGCCCCCGGTCCGTGGGTGCTGGGTGGGGGTGGGCAGGCACCCCGTGGTGGGACCCTCACCCCTCTCTCCCTCTCCTCACAGCCACAGCACCCCCGGCCCTGCGCCCCCCACCCATCCCGGCCGCCGGAGCAGAGAGCAGAGGAGAGGAGGGGGCACCTCCGGAGGGGACCCCGCCCCCGCCGCCCCCGCTTCGCCCCCGGCCCCCGCCTCGGCCGTGGCGCCGGCGCCGCGTTCTCTCTCTCCTCTCAGCCAGAAGCAGAGGGACTCTTTAAGTTTTATTTTTTATTTGATTAATTTTCATTTTCTGCACAAAACCAGCAATTGTAAATACTTTTGAAGAAAAGAAGTTAAAAAAAAATGTTTAAGGATAAAAAAAAAAAATTAAAAAGCTTAAAAATCACAAAAAAAAAAAAAAGAGAAAATCACGCACCGGAGGGAGAATCCAAAAATGATGAAGAAGAGGCCTAAAGCATCCAAGAGGTGAATATGCAGCAGAAAAGAGCAAAAACCCCCCAGTATGCACTGAAAAAAAATTTATTTACAGATCGAGCAACAAAAAAAAAAAGAAAAAAAAAAGTAACAATAACCTATTTATTGTATATAATGTTTTATTATAAATCGTGTCTTGTATATTGCATTCTGTACATCTGCTGTGGTTTTGTGGTGTGCAACTTCCGCATGGGTTCCTTGGGTTTCCGTTGCCTTTTTTTTAATGATTCGATGATGATTTGAGTTTTATTTTTATTATTATTCTGAAGAACGAAGGCGGGTTTTTGGATTTTGTTGGGTTTTTTGGTTGGTTTTTTTGGCAGTACACACCCAAAGATCCAAATTTGTATAAAAACAAAAAGGAGTTTAAAAAAAAAAAAAAAGAAGAAAAAAATTTTAAAAAAAGGAAAAAAAAATGGAATAAATCAATCACAGACCCTCTTGGTGGGGAGGGGGAGCAGGGGGGGCTGGGGTAAAGGGGGGTCCCTTTCCCAGGGTCCCCGAGGCGGTGGCGATGACGAGCTCAGGGTGTGGGTGCGTGTGTGGGTGCCAGGTGGGCTTTGGGGTCCTCTCCTCCCACAGATTCCCTGTGTGTCCCCCCCTCCTCAAGAGTTTGGCAACCTCTGTACAGCTTCGTGGGTTGTGCAAAAAAAAGAGAAAACACACGCACACACAAAAAGAGGAAAAACACCCTGAAATGGATAAAAAAAGGCAAAATTCACAAAGAAAAAAATAAAAAGGGAAAAACACCCCGATTTGGTCAAAATACCCCCTCCTTCCCCCGCCCCCCCAGCTGCCCTGTGCAGTGCTTGTGCTGCCCTGGCCAGAGGGGCCCCCCGTGAGCCCCCCCCGGCCCCCGCTTTGCCCCTCAAACGGTCTTTTTGTGTTATTTAGGAAGGACTTTTTAATAGGCACTTTTTTTATATTAAAAAGAAACCTATATATTGAGCGATGCCCGCTGCTTTCTTGCTTCTCTTTTTCGGGGGAGCACGGCCTGGCCGTGCCGGGGGCGGGTGCTGGAGGGATGCTGACCCTCCCTGGATTTAGGGGGGGATGCCAGGAGCTGGCTTAAGGCAGGAATCGCATCAAGAAAGCTGAATTTCGGTACAAATCGGGGCGCGGTGTGACCCGGGGGGCCCCCACGGCTGCTGCCCTGGGGATGGGCGGCAGCGGGGGCCGGGGAACAGGGCCTGGGGCACCTCGGGGACCCCCGGGGGCTTTGCAGGCAGGGGGTGCCCAGCCCTCCCCGGCAGCACCGCGGGGGCAGGGGGCACAGGGACACACGCGTCTCCCCGCTGATGGATGGGAGAAGCACCAACGCCAGAAAGGAGCAAAAAAAAAAGGAGGAAAATACGGACAAAATAAATAAAATTCAGCAATCCACCAACTTCCAGCCTGGGAAGATGAAGGCGGCAGCGTCCTCCGGGCGAGGAGAGGGGGGGTCGGGGGCTGTGGGGGGAGCAGCTACCTGTGGGTGGGAGAGGTGAGCGGTGCCGGCGGGGTCAGGGCTGCGGCAGAGGAGGGTTTGGGGGGGCCGGGGGGGAGCAGGGGGGTTGCTATGGAGAGGAACACACGGCGCATACTGATGGAGGGGGGAGCGGGGGGGGTCGGGGTTGCCAGCGCCTCCGCAGCCCGGGGAGATGCTTAATGGGGTGGGGGGATGCTGAGGGACCCCCTCTCGGCTGGGCCGGGGGAGCAGCGAAGCTCCCCCCAGCTGGGAGGAGCCCAGTCCAGCGCCCCCTCCCCGTTATAGGGGCGAGGGGCACTCTGAGCACCCAGGGGGGCTCACAGGACCCCCTACCCAACCTCGGGGTGCTGGAAGTATCATCTGGCACAGCCAGAGCCTCGCTGGGTGTGACCGGCTGCTCGGACCACAGCTGGATTTTACTTATTATTTTTTTAATCTTTTTTTTTTTTTGAGGCTCAATTATATCTCTCAAGCAGCGTGAGCCACTCTGGAGCCTGAAAAACCCCGTGATGGGGCTGATTGCTGGGGGTTGATCAGCACAGCCCAGCATCGCCTGGGTTTGCAGGGGGAAAGGAGGAGAAACCTCAAAATTTAGAGGGGGGGGATGATTGTTTTGCTATTTCTTTATTTGCTTAGCATGAATTTTTGGAAGGTTTCTGGGAGCTGCTTGTGAGGGCACCCAGGGTGAGTCCGGCATGGCCACGTGGTGCCCAGGGATGCAGGATGAGCCAGGTCCTGGTGCCTGGCTGTACTTCGGGATGGAAATGATGATTTCAATTAAGCAGCTCTGCTGCGAGGAGGGTTCTGGCCTCTCAGGATGCTGGAGCTGGGAGACCGGGGATGCTGCAGGACCACGGCAGGAGGGATGCTCCACGTCAGAGGGGCCCGGGGCTGGGCCGCCACTGAGACCGAGCGTTGACCACTGGGTCCATGGGGAAGGCGGATGTGAGGATGCTCGAAGGGCTGTGCCGGGATCCGGCATGCCCCTGGCAAAGGCAGCTCTGCCCCCATCCCCACCTTCTCCCATCCCCTTGGAAACGCGGCAGGAATCTACCCTCCTGCCTTCCCTCCCTGCCCACCACCTGGGGCTGGAGCCGGGAGAATTCCTCCTTCCCGGGACGATGGCCGGGGCAGGGGATGGTGTGCATGGATGCACACGTGTTGCACACCCGTGTGCTCCATCGCCCTGGCACGGGAAGCACCCGGGACGCCCGTGCCGGTGCCAGGCTCCCCGCGAGGGTCGCGTCCCCCACCCCGGGCAGGGCCGCAGCAGGACCCGCCCTCGCCCCGCAGCGCTGGGGCCGGCGGATCCGCCGGGAGCTGCCGGGAGGTTTGGACACCCCCTTCTCCTTCAAATTAATGGCTGTGCCGCGAAGAAAATTGAAGCCATTATTCTTCGCTCGCATCCTTTATACCCACCAACTTCAACCACTTGTCATGCTAATCACAGCTAACGAGGGAGGGAGGCGATTTCCCACGTCAGACCTGCAATCCAGCGCAGCCGGGCGGGGAACAGCTCCGCGTCGGGGGCACCGGCACCCCAACAGCGGCACCTCTGCCCCGGCACCGGTCCTTCCCACCAGCAGCACCCCAGCAAACAGCCCCTTCGGCCCCACTGCGGCCCCCCACGGCTGGCGTCACCCCAGGCTGTCTTTGTCCCCCATTCCCGGACGGGAAAGTGGTGTGGGGAGCATCTCGGCGCTGTCACCCATCCCATCACCCCTGCTGCCACAGCAGCCCTTCCCACCAGCACAAAGCCTCTCCGAACACACTGCAGCCCCCCACGGCCAGCGTCACCCCAGGCTGTTCTTGTCCCGCAGCCCAGAACAGCCGGGATTGTGGTGCGGGTGACCCTGGTGCCACCCCACCGTGGGCAGCCCGTGCTGTGCCACAATCCCGGCCCCTGCAGCAGCAGCGGGGGCAGCAGGGCCCAGCTGGAGCACCAGACCACCCCTGCCTTTCCCAGAGGAACGGCCAGGCCCTTGGAAGATGCTTCCAACCCCCCGTGTGTCTGTGCCCCCCCATCCTCCTTCCGCTCTGCCATGTGCTCCGGGGTCCAGCTGAGCCCTGACGCACTCATTGCACCCGCCTGTCCTTCCAGGGCTGGATTCATCCCAGCCGCCAGCCGGGCAGAAAGCTCTGGAGTCCATTAACATTCCCCGGAGCGATCTAATCCCCCTCTCTGCCCTGGCTCTGGCTTTCACTTGGTTTTAATCAAGCCCAGCCTGGCGCCTCTTAAATAAGGGGGGCGGATGGCACCCAGCTCCCCGCACGGCACATGGGTGCTGCTGGCCCCACCGCCGGTGCCAGGGAGGAGGGGGCAGCCGGGGGCAGGGTGTTCGCAGGGGTGTCCACTCTCTCGTAATTTTAAAAGGCATTTTGGAGCTGGAGGAGCTGAGCTCAGCAGAGCCAGGGCCAGCAAAGCCAGGGAATAAAAGCACGGGCGGTTGCAGGGATGTTATTAATATTTGCTGGATGGTGACGGAGGGAGGGCTGGGCACCAGGGGGGAAATGGCAGGCTGGGGTCCCCGGGGAGGGAGGGGGATTTGGCAGCTGAGTTCCTTCCCAGCACCCCACTGATGGATGGGGATGCAGGGTCCGTGCCCACTCTGCTGGGGACCCGGCTGGGGCAGGAGGTGATGCTCTCCACACCAACAGCCCTAAAACAAAGCACTGGGGCTCAGCTGGGGCATCTTGGGGGGCTGCAGGTCCCCCCGGGTGTCTCCCGGGGGACAAGGAGGGTGCAGGGGGGACACCCATGGCATCGTCCCTGGGGCACAGAGGGGCACCTGGGGTGCTGAGCTTCCAGGGGCTTTGCCACTTCCCTGCTGCAAAGGAAGTAGGAGCCGAGAGGGCAGAGCCTGAATGGGGGTCCTGGATGGGCCCCCTTTGGCTGAGTTTGGGGGCCCTGCAGCATCACGATGGCCTCGCTGAGTGGGAAGGAACCAGGAGTGTTGCCAGATCCTCCCAGGATCACAGTGGGGCTGGATGGGGGTCTGGGGTTGCTGGGAGGGGGAGCCACAGGGCAGCACATGGAGTTTTGGGGGGCAATGTGTGAGCCAAAGTGTTTGTTTTTCTGGGGGCCCTGGGTGTGAGTTATCAGCGGCGGCAGAAGCGCGGTGCTTCCCGGCCGGGACTGCGCGCCGGCTCCTCGGGGAGGGATTAAGGGGATTATATTATTATTTGTTATCACTGAGGAGGGGGGGGGAGAAAAAAAGAAGAAACCTCCATTGCTGGGAACTCTGCCTAATCGGAGCACAGATTAGCTCCCTGCCTTTGCCCGGCCAGGATGGGCTCCCCTGTGCCCGTCCCACTGGCAGTGGGAGCCCAGTGGGGTGACACAGGGTCACGGGGTCCCCAGGGAACCGCCTTGTCTGCGAGCCACACGTGGGACCAGTTTCTGGACATGCCAGTTACTGCCCGGAGCAGTTGCCAGAGGGACTGGCAGCTCCTCTTCCAGCCTCCCCCAGGACTGTGGGGATCCCGTCCAGGCATGGGGACACCCCGTCCTGGGAGATCATCCCTGAGGGTCAGTGCAGGGCCCGGCAGGAGGGATGCTCTGCACCAGGGATGATGAGAGCCACCTTGAAGGCTCTCGGAGAGGGTGAGCTCATGGCCATGGCCAAGGATTTCCATCTCCTCTGGCCGTGGTGGGGGGATCTTGGAAGGTTTGGAGGGGATGTTGGCAGGCTTGGGGGGAGAGCTGGAGCTCAGCTTAGCAGCACAGGCAGGGGATTGGTGCCTCCCTTGGCAGTGGGATGAGGGCGAGTGCCCCCAGTGACAGCCCAGCATCCCCAGAGGATGCTCAGCTCAGCCCTGATGGGTCCTGTGCTGCTCCCTGCACATCCTGAGCATCCCCTGCCCAGGGGGCTCTGCTGGGCTGGGGATGGAGATGGCCCTGGACACCGGGCACGGAGGGGTCCCCCCTGTCCTGCTTCGTGGGTGCAGGGTGGCAAACCACGAGGCAGAGGAGGTGTGGGACCACCCTGGGTGCTCTGGGAGCTGGTGCAGCCATCTCAGGAGATCCAGCTATTTTCCCCCCCTCTTTAAGCCCCCATCTCTATCTGCAGGACCAGGAGCCCCCCCAGAACAGCCTGACACCTGCACATCTTGAATTTTCCTTCCCCAAACCCCGAGTTCCCAGCAAGCAGAGGCTGAGCCAGGTTCACATGGGGTGTAGGCACTGGGACAGCCCCTCTCCAATTTTCCCTTGCCTGGAGCGAGGCTGAAGCCACCACCCCACCGCAGAGAGCCCATCATTAGAGCCCCTTCCACACACCCCATCCCCTGATGGACCCACGATTTCCTTTAGTCTTTTATTTACACTTTATTGCTCTTGTTTTTGCACTGGCAAAGCGCTGCTGGAGAGCACAGAAATCCTTCAGATCTCGGCTGGCAGCAGAGCTCTGCCTAATCATAGTCATTATCTGGAAGCAGGTAATGGGCATCTTTCCCATGTTAATTTGAAAACAGAATCAGCAAGAGCAGGACACCGGGGACGGAGCATGTTCCCAGCACCAGCCACTCCCTTTGGATGGTTTTTGGGTGGCTTCCGTGGATGTTGGGGTGTGGATTTGGGATGGGGGAACACAGAAAAGCAGGCAGAACCACGTGCCAAGCCTCGTGGCTCAATAAATCAGCCAGGAAAGGGGCTGCTGGCCGGAATCCCGCATGGATGGAGCCTGTCCTTGCTGCCACAGCAATAAAATCCCCCGGCCTTGTTTTTTTGGCGGCGAGGAGGATGATGGTGGCTCTCCCTCCTCCCTGCGCCACCGTCAGAACTTGCCCCCGTGGCTGGGTCCTTCGCTAACAAGGACTCGTCCCTTTTATCCCCAGCGGCAGGAGGGGATGGGGATGGAGGTGAGAGGCGAGGATTTCTCCCGGGGCCGGGAGGGGAAGGCTGGGTGGCGTTGGAGTTTCGTTTGCTGAGATACCATTAACGAGTGAGCAAAGGTTGCGGAGTCTCCATGGAGACAAGACAGCAAGAGAAGGGAGCGAGTGTGCGCTGGGTGAGAGCTGGTTAGTAAATGTCAGCGGCACAGCCACTGCCCGCGCCAAGCTGGCGCGGGGACGCGCCGGGCACCGCACACCGGGCACCTCCTGCGCGTCCCGGGCACCTCCTGTGCATCCCGGGCACCTCCTGTGCATCCCGGACACCTCCAGTGCACACCGGGCACCTCCTGCGCGTCCCGGGTACCTCCTGAGCATCCGGGGCGTCCCGGGCACCTCCCGCACACCCCGGGTGCCTCCTGTGCATCCCGGGCACCTCCTGCGAGTCCCGGCCACCTCCTGTGCATCCTGGACACCCCGGGTACATCCTGTGCATCCTGGACACCCCGGCCACCTCCTGTGCATCCCGGGCACCTCCTGCACATCCTGGGCACCTCCAGTGCACCCCGGGCACCTCCTGTGCATCCCGGACACCCCGGGCATCCCGCCTATCCCGGGCATCCCAGGCATCCTGTCCGTCCTGCGTGCCCGTCGCATCACGGGCACCCCGGGTATCCCATGCACCCTTTCCATCCCGTTGGCTCCAGCGCATCCCACGTGTCCTTGCAGCCCAGGCACCCCGGGCAGCCCATCCACCCCGTGTGCATCGTTTTGCCCTGGTTATTCCGTGCATCCCAGGCACCCCGTGCACCCCACGGGTCCTGTGCATCCCGGGTACCCTGTGCATCCCATGCATCCCAGGTGTCCCCTGCATCCCAGCTCCCCAGTCCATCCCGTGAGCCCTTTTCCATCCACCCCTGCTATCCCACATGTCCCTGTGCATCCCAGGTCCATGGGAATCAGGGATGCAGGAGAAGCCCGGGTGCACGATCCCAAAGCATCCTCACAGCTCTGGTGCTGACAGCCCTGGCTCCTTTCCCACAGGGAGCAGGGATGCAGCTGTGCCTGCTGGGATAGGGGCAGCTGGCCAGGGAAGAGACATCCGAGGCTTCAACAAGCTGCCATCTCCTTCCTCCCGTGGAGAACGTCCCCTTTCCCAGTCCCTGGATCACGCAGAGAGAGGATGAGGCTGGACCTGCTGGATCCCACCTGGTTTTCAGCAGAATCCAAGCCCAGGCTGAGGGAATCGGGGTTGGGATGAGGCACTGATTTGTGCCAGGGTCTGCCTGAGGTTATCAAGGGCTTGGACACGGCTGGAGCCCACCTGGGAGGGCGGTGGGAGGCAGGAGCAGTCTGGCTGCCCTTCCCCATCCCCTGGAGCATCATTTACCTCCAGCAGAACGCAGGAAAGCACCTGGCAGGCGAGAGCACCAGGGAAAAAAGTGTCGGGGGGCACGGCGGCAGGGAGGGGGGGCTGGATCCTGCAGTTTAGCAGGTTTTATTCGGCAGCTATAAACAGAGCAGGAGAGATAAAGGTTGCAGCGCAGATACAGATTAGGTAGGTCCCTTGAGGCTGTGACACCTTGAGATAGAGGCAGATCTTCTTCAAGGGAACGGCTCGCTGGCAGCTTGGAAAACATGGAGCTGAGCGGCCTCCAGCAGCACCTCGGCCCTGGTCTGCATCCTCAGGTGAGAGCTGGGCAGGATGGAGGTACTGGGGCAGTGTCCCCTGCACCCCATCCATCCCAGGTGCCCCACTGCATCCCGGGCACCCCGGACATCCCGTGTGTCCTGTGAATCCCAGGGACCACGTGGATCCTGTCTGTCCTTTGCATCTCAGGCACCCCATGCACCTGTGCATCCCAGGCCCTGCGCAGCCCATCCATCCCATTTCACCCTGCCAGGACGCAGCACAGGGCAGCAGGCAGCACCAGAAGCGTTGACCATCCTGCAGAGCTGGGACTTATGAAGGAAAGTGATGCAGAACACAGGCAAGAAATGGCTGTTTCAACACGTCTGTGTGTCCGTCTCTCCCGGGAGGATCAGGAGGGATGGCAGCGGTGGCAGAGAGACCCCCGGAGCAGGCACAGGGCAGAGGAGGCACAGACGTGAGGGACAGGCATGGCTCACACCGGAGGGACCCTGGGATGCTGGCTCTGCCATCACGGCTCCGACATGGATTTGTTTGCTGCCTGGCAGGAGCGCCGGTGATTTACTCCCTGTGGTTCGGTTTAAAGCAGGAGCACAGAGCGGGGAAGAGATGGATGTCTGTGCCAGTGCCCTTCATCCCTCAAGCCCACAGGTTTGGTTTGATCATCAGGCAGGGAGGGAGGATTTAATATCCAGGTGCACCAGCAGAAACATGGGATGCCATGTGGTGGAATTTCTCATCAGATCTCTGCTCCTGCAGTCTCTGGAGGGCATTAGCATCACCCCGGCTCTGCTGAGAACCAGGATGAGTTGCAGGACGCTGGCCCCATCCCTGGAAGTGTTCAATGCCACACTGGACAGGGCTTGCAGCAACCTGGTCTGATCAAAGGTGTGCCTGCCCATGAGTTTTGAAATGAGCTTTAAGATCCCTTCCAACCCAAGCCATTCCAGGACTCTGCTCCTGCGCTGCGCTGGAGGCCGGGCAGGAGACAGGGCTTTTCCCAGTGCTGTAATGTCCCTGTGGGACTGGGATGCAGGACAGTGCCCACCCAGCAGGGCCCGTCCCCGTGTCCCCCACAGCCCCATTCGTCACTCCAGGCTCCTTTAATCCCTGACTCCGTTCCCAGCCTCATCAAGCCATGGGGATAAATCCAGGCGGGAGCCGAAGTCAGCATCGCCCGGCCGATCCCAGCGGCCATCGCCCCTGCCTGGGCAGCCCGGAGGGAGCGGGCTGCGCCCACGGCCCAGCTCCGGGGACCCCCGTGAGGGGAGCCTGCTCTGGGGGCTGGGGATACCCCCTCACCGCGGGCTGGGGACATCCCCTCACCAGGGGCTGGGGACATCCCCTCACCGCGGGCTGGGGACACCCCCTCACCCGGGGACTGGGGACACCCCTCACCGGGGGCTGGGGGCCCTGAGGCTCCGGTCCCGCTGGGCAGCCCCACACTGCCCCTGCCACCCGCACCCCCTGCCCCACTGCCACCCCCCGCCTCCCCCCAGCTCTCCTCCCGCAGTCCTGCCCCCTCAGCCCCCGCCCCACACGCCACGCCCCACAGCTCCCACCCCAAATCCCGGCCCCGCCCTGGTGTGACTCCCCCGCTCCCCCAGGTGGAACTTTCCTCGCAGGGAGGGAGACCATAGAGGCGAAAGGCAGCACCAAAGCGGAGCTCTCCGGGGGAGGTGCGGAAGTGACAGAGACCCCTTTCCTCCAATGCCACTTGGAAGCTCTGGCTTTCATAGACAAAAAACCCAATAATTTAAGATATCTGAATTGTGACCGGTGGCGCGGTTCCCCCCTCTGCCCCTGTAATCTGTCCCCAGACTGCCCAGGGTTCCCCCCGTCCGTCTCCCCTGATGGTACTCTCCTCCCTGTTTACTCTCTTTGCGCGGCCGGCTTGGGTGCGGCTCTTCCGCTGCGCCAGGTTCGTACGACAGCGGCGTAGGGCGGCCTTGATGGACAGGGAGCAGCAGCCAATGGCGCGGCAGCAGCTCCATGCGGGCCGCCAATGGCGCGGCGGCGCGGCGGCCGGGGGAGGCGGGGCCGGGGCCCGCCGGGGCAGGGAGGGGGAGCCGTGGAATGGCGGACGGGCGGGCCGGCCCGCCCTGGTGGTAGTGAGCCCGGGGGCCCGGAGGGGACAGCCGCGGACAGGGTGAGTGCGAGAGGGGCGAGCGGGCCTCCCCAGCCCCTCCGGGCCATCTCTTCCTGGGGGAAAGAGGCGGAGGCGCTGGAGTGGGCCGCAAGGCCTTTGCCAAATAGTGAGCTGTTAGGTTGAGACGGGCGGTGTTTCCTGCCACATAGTGAGGCAGCGCTGCTGCGGTCCTGGGCGGGGGTTTTGGGGGGTCTGTCCCGGTCTGGGACTCCATCCCCGGGCTGACACTTGCCCAGCCCCTCCCGGGGGCCGCGGTTTGGTGCGGGGTGTGTGCCCGGGCCGGGCTGGCCTGTGGGGAACTGGGATGTAGGGGCGGGCTGCCCGGGGGTGCTCAGAGCCCTGTGCTGGGTGAAGGAAATGTCGCCTGCGGGGCTCTCCCGAGGCCTGGCCGGTGTCTGCTGTGCTGGGGCTGTCACAGAGCTCTGGCATAGCGGGGAACGCTTGGGGACTCAGACAAGGGGATGCTGCAGGGTCCCTTTCAGGGGGGAGCAGTGGGGCTCTGCTGGGGGAGCAGAGGGGTTCCCCCGTTCCCGGCATTTGCTGCTTGAGTTTGACATTGGGACTTGTGAAAACGTGTCTGTGTCCGTGTCCAAAATCTGTCTGGGTGGGAGCTGGGGGCCCTCATTGAAGGAAATTTCTCCCTCCTGCCTGTCTTCCAGCCCCACTCCTGGGTGCACCCCTCTATCTGTCTGGGAACACTTTAAGTTTGTGTGTCACCCCCTTGGCTATGAACCATCCACAGCACATAAAATCTAAAACTACTTGGTGTGACCCCCTGTGGGTGCTGTAGCGTGCTTTGGGAATTTTTTTTTTTCCTCTGAGAAAAGGCTTGGGATATGGTTGGGTAGTTTGGTTTAGTGCACTGACCTCCTGGTGGCCTCAGACCGTAATTCTTCTAGAGAAGAAATAAGTTATTAGGGAATGTCCTTGTGGTTGTACCTCACCAGCGTTTAGGTTAGTGTTGGGTTTACTTTGGGATACACGTAGTCTGGAGAAAGGTAAGGATTGCAGCTTCTCCCTGTTAGCTGTCACTTGACCTCAAGGACGTTCCTGTGGTAGGTTTTTTATTTCCCTGCCAGAGTTTCACATTTGGCATTGCTGTTTTGCTTTCTTCAGTAGCAACAACAGAATTGGGCACCTCTCCATGGGTCAGAGCACTGGTGGGGCTGAGGGATGTGCTAATGCTGGAAGTTCAGCACTAGGAAACACTGAAAGTCTTAAATCTTTCAGCACTGCAGGTGTTAGTGGACATGAAATTCTATTAATAATGATTTTAAACATTTCTGGTAAATACATCAGCTGCAGGCAGAGTCATAATTGATGGAGCCCTCTGTAACCCTCACACTTTTGTGTCCTTCCTGAAGACTCGTGAGAGGGAGAAGTTGAAATTAAAAGATTAAAATGAGGGGTAGGGATGTGCTTCCATGAGACAAAACTGATGCAAAAATGTTGCTTTTATAGAATTGTGGAATGGTTTGGATTGGAAGGGACCTTAAATACCTTAAAGACTTCATTCTACCCCTGCCATGGGCAGGGGCACCTTCCACAGACCTGGGAAGTCCCACTTTATGGGAAGTACCGAGTCTTGCACACTCAGTCACATGAGGAAGGGCAGTAGTTATGTTTTCCACCCATTTTCAACATCTGCAGAATCAGTTGCTGCTAAACACTGCAGGAATTCAAAACGCTGCCTTGCGACACTTTTCGTTCCGATTTGTCCCTTACTGACCTTGGGTGGGTTTTGCCATAGAAACCGACTCGAAGTTTAATCCCAGGCTGAGTTAAAAACAAACCAGAGCCAACATCTCCCCACGAGAGCACAGCCAGCATGTCCAGAGAGTGACTCGGAGTCCCCCTCGCATCCAGAGCCAGGCAGGAGCGCTGTCCCAGCCGTGGGGCACAGCACCCCAGGCACAAAGTTCTGTGCACTTTGGGGGTTTAATTTCTTTTTAAGGAATGTGCTTCAAAACATGAAGCTTGAGTGACAGAGCGTGACCTGAGCTTGCAAGAGCTGCCTGACACTGATCCTGGCTCAAGCTGCAGTTATCACTGTTATTCCTGCCTGTGTTGGTGATGGTGGGATCAGACTTTCTGGGATTTACCATCCAAAGCCTTGATTTCTGCACGATTTAAAGCCTGGAGGAGTGGGTATAGCAGCTCCCTTGTAGCCCACCTGAGATGAGGTGAAGCTTTCTAAGTGTGGATTGTAAAAGGATAAACTTCAGGGGTGAACTCAGTGTAAACTTTTCCCTAAACTATGTATTTTCCACTGGTTTAAAAAAGTACTGTGATATTTTTTTGTCTTGTCTGGTAATGAGATCAAAAAGTAAATGTCCCAAATTCCATTATTTTAATTTAAAGAAATAAAACCTTTCTGATGGCTCATGCTGGTATAAAACCGGTTTCCGTATGACTAATGTGACACACCACCCAGAAATGGTGTATTTTTGTGAGTTACAACTCAGGAGGTATTTGCAGACAGTGATTCATGACAAGGAATACAACCCTTCTGATCAGTCCCAACCGTGTTTCTCAGCGTGCTTTGAATATATCTCATTCTTCAGGGCTGGTCTAGGAAAAGTTGATTTCATTCAGCAAGGTTAGATAATCGCGGCGTGTGGGTGGAGGGGTTAAAACTTCAGTGATTGCCTCATGTGCATAAAGTTACAGCAACAAATCCCTCTCCTGGGTTTATTTTTTTATATTTTTGTGGTGATAGAAGAACAAAGGTTGGTAGGATTAACGTTTTTCAAAAAAATCAGGTTTTCTTTGACAGATTGTAATAAAGAAGATTTCAGCAAGTGTTAAGACTTGGCTTTAATCTTTCTAGATAGTTTCTCTCTGTGGGTTTTCTGGACTCAAAATATTTAATAACTTTAAAGGCAAGGTTTGGGGTTTGCCTCTGCTTGGTTTGATGATAATACTGAGCCCTTGGTCATTCAGCTGAGCAAAATACGTTGCTCATGAGTCAGTCACAAACCAGGAAAGGGATTGAATAGTGATTGTGTTTGCATGTGCTGTGGATAAAGTTCCTGCTGTCCTCGTACAGAATGGGACACCCGGAAAAAATACTGCCAAAAGCTCCTTCTGAGGGTTCCAACAGCCACAACGAGCCCTGTCCGGTGGCTCAGCTTTGCCCTTGCTCCTTTGTACAGTTTCTACAGCAAATGCACAGGAAACAACCCAAAAGTGACACACTGTGAAAACTCGGGAAGGCAAAATGCAGCTATTTTCCTGGCCTGTCTTCTGGTGTGTTTCTGTTTTCAACAACACTCTAGCTGAAATGGGATCTGTAGTAAGAAATTTGTGTATTTGAGTGTTTATTCTCACTGTGCAAGGATAAATATTTGTGAGATCAGGGCCTTAGTTACCGCAGATTAACATTTATTTAAATGCTTTAGGTATTTATAAACACAGGATTAAAAAAAGATATGTGGCAATGGCTTCTGGGTAATAAGCAAATGACTGCTCAGAACAGAACCACCCTGGTGACATTTACTTCCTTTTGTATTTTTGCAACTCTGTGTAATAAAAAGACGTGTTGGTTCTTTTTTGAGGAGGGGAGGCAGATCAGGCTTCACTGTGAAGGGAGAGCTTGGTAGAAGGTGATCAGATTCGGGCCTAATTCTCATTTCTATGGCATTTCTTTTTCCATCTGAAGGTTTGCAGGATATTTTTTTCCCTGCCTGGAAGGCAGTAGGAGGGGAGGTCCCTTCCCAGAGGAACTTAAATGTGAACTTCCACGTTATTTTCTCGAGTGAGCAGCGTGAGCTGTTAATCACATTCTCCATCCCAGCTCTTTCCCCACAGTAATGGGCCTGGGAAATACTTTGTCTAGATCCTACCCTAATTCCTGAAATTGCAGGAAAGCTCTCTGGTGTTAGGTTGCTACTGGAGAAGTGGTGGAGCTCAGATATCTCAAGTATGCATCTGCCGGGGGCTTTGATGAAGGAATTTAAAGCACCAGGAAGCTCCATGGGTCTCTCACAAATGGGTCAGTGGTGACCTGCTCTGTTCCTTCGGTGCCTTCTGTGTTGTCTCCCCTTCCACTGCAGTATCCCAGACTCTTTTTGGGGAGGGGTGGTGCTTTAAGGGATGCTGTGATGCTGACAGAGGAAGGCGGGAGATGCCTGTGAGGCAGCAGCAGTTGGCATTGGTTCTTGGAGGCTGGAAGTTCTGCCCAGGAGGCTGTTGCTGTGTCACTACTTAGGTGAGCTGTTCCCAGGTCAGTGGTGACTTGTTTGTGAGGTTTGGGTTCTCCTGCATTACTGTTGGTAGCAGTGCACAGTCTAGAATGGGTCAGACACAGAGCTGGCCACTGAAACTGGTTTATTCTCACTGTTGATGTAAATCAAACCCAAATCATGAGTTATTAGTTTGGTTTGTACTGAAAGTGCTCCATGAGAACTGAGCGCATCTCTTGTGTTTGATCATAGAACCCAGAGCAGTTTGGCTGGGAAGGGACCTTAAAGCTCATCTCGTTCCCCCCCATGCCATGGGCAGGGACAGCTTCCATAGACCAGGTTGCTCCAAGTCCCATCCAACCTGGCCTTGAAGATGCAGCCTGCGAACTCTCTGCTCAGAGGAGGCTTTTTTTATATGAATGGTGATGAATTTATTTGAACAACTCCTTTGTGAAGCAAAGTCACACATAGATTTGAGATTAAAATCCCCTAATTTTGAAGTGAATGGCGTGAAAGGAAGCGTCTTCTCACCTAACATAATAAATACGGGATTTGCTGCCCCAGGATCTCATGGATGCATTGTTCAGATGAGTTCAGGAACTGATCAGATGAGTTTATGGAAGTGAAATCCATGAAGGACAGTTAAGTGATAGTGTTTGTTTCCACCTGGTCTTAGGGTGCAGTGGGGTGCCGCAGCATGGAAAAGCAGGGAGAGCTCTTGCTCTGTGCTTGTGTTGTTGCCGTGCTCTTCTCTTGCTGCATCTGGTACCTGGCCATGATGGAGAGTACATGTGGTATCTGGGGGCTGGATGATCCAGCATGGCTGTCCCTAAATCCTGTGACTTGTCTTCTTTATTCGCTGATGTTCCCAATGATGTTCCAGAGCGCCCTGCCTCTTCCAAGCCTCCATTTCTCCCCGCTCATCAAACTGGGCTAATGACTCTGACCTTTTGTTTGTAAAGCAAAAGGAAAAGAATCAACAAAATACTGGAGCTTATTTACTATCATTACTGAAATGATGAGCAATGCCACTTTGCAGCACTTCAAAGAGGCTGTGCTCATAAGATGCTGGAAATCCCTTGAGAGAGAAAATGTTTCAGATGGAAAAAGAGGAGGGGGAGTATTCCTCACAATCTCCTCTCTCCTGCAAGGCATGGAGGCACTATCCCCCTCCAGCCCTCTCCTCTTCCAGCTGGGCACTTTAAAATACTGCTGACAAAATTTGCTGGTTTCGGTAAACGCCAAACTCGCTGGTGTCACTGCTCAGAGTTCTGCATAAATTGTTCCCATGCTGTGAAGTTGTGCAAAGTACTCTTGTTGACCTATTGTATTACCACTAATAAGATTGAATGTGGTTTTAATTTCTCATTTCCTCTTTCTCTGGATGCCCTTTTCCTACTACTTAGAGTCTTACTTCAGGTCTCTCTATAGCAAAAGTCTGTCGCTCAAAGAATGAACGATGCTTTGCTTTCAGAGCGCTCCGTACTGGAGGGCTTTAAGTGGCGTTCAGAGGAGGCTATCAGCCACAATATCTGATGTATTGGTGTGGCTGCAGTTCATGCATGGAGTGCAAAAAATGGGATTTAATTGGGAGGGAGGGGGAATAGCGGCCTTGGCTGAATGGATGGGTGAAAGTTCCCCGACCACCCCTTAGCCCAGCAAATAGTTGGTTGAGTGCTTGCCAGAGCGGAAGCGAGTTCCCTTTCAGGCACCCTGCCTTTGTCACCGTAAGAAAAAGCACACACGCACTCGTATGGGTTTGGCCTTGCAGCTGCAAAAAAAACCCAACCAGGCGAGAGAGAACCATGCACACACCCAGATCCTGTTCTTTCAATACCAGCAGCTGTGGAGCCGGTGCTTTGCTGGAGGAAAGCATAGAGCTATAAACACAGCTTGTGGAAAACCTTTACCTTCTGTCTAGGGCAGCATGAAATCACTGGCCGCTTCCCTTCTGCAAGCTAAATTAAAAACGGCTGTAATTAACTTACACAAAATAGCCTTTTGGTTGCTATTGAGAATTCAATATTGTATCAAGGAGGTTACATCTAGGGGCTGGCTTCACATGAGAGGTTTCCATAAAGCAGCTTATTATAGACCTTGTGGTAAGCTTGGCTAGAAAGGCCTGCATCCTTAGCATCCCTAATACGGTCTAATCTCTCTTTTCCCAAAAAGATCAGTTCAATAAAGTGATGATTCCCCCTTTGCTCTGGTACCTTGTGTACTGCATCCAGCTCTGGGCCCCCAGCACAAGAAGGACATGGAGCTGTTGGAGCAAGTCCAGAGGAGGCCATGGAGATGCTCTGAGGGCTGGAGCCCCTCTGCTCTGGAGACAGGCTGGGAGAGCTGAGGATGTTTACCTGGAGAAGAGAAGGTTTCAGGGAGAACTTAGAGGCCCCTTCCAGTGCCTAAAGGGGCCCCAAGAAAACTGGAGAGGGAGTTCAGACAAGGGCCTGGAGGACAGTACAAGAGGGAATGGCTTCAAACTGAAAGAGAGTGTTTAGGTTAGATTTTGGGAAGAAATCCTTCCCTATGAGGGTGGTGAGGCCCTGGCACAGGGTGCCCAGAGCAGCTGTGGCTGCCCCTTCCCTGAAAGTGTCCAAGGCCAGGTTGGACAGGGCTTGGAGCAACCTGGGATAGTGGAAGGTGTCCCTGCCATGGCAGGGGGTGGAATGAGATGCTCTTTAAGACCCTTTCCAGGCCAAACCATTGTGGGGTTTTATGGTTTCAAACACCCTGAAATAGTTTTGGATGGTCCAGAGCCTGGAGTTTGCACTGGAGATTACATAAGGTGAGATCACTGCTGGGCTCAGAACATGCAAAATGGAAACAACTACAGTTTAAACCGAATATTTTTCTGCCTGTCCCAAGGAGATTTCACAGGCATCTGTCACCACAGCCAAGCTGAAACCTGACCCTGTTCTGTCAGACCAGGGGGGCTGATCGAAACAGTGGGGCCTTGCTGGAGTCTGCTGGAAGGTTGTTCGGTCCCGCTGGCTGCAGGGATGGAGAAAGTGAGTCCAGGGATTGTCATGCTGTTGAGCAAAACCAGAGGACTGCTCCTCGCAGCTTCCTGCAGCTCTGCCTGCAAATCCCAAATGGCAGCCTGGGATCCTGTGCCGTGCCTGTGCATTGCACAGATGGCTTGTGCACACACAGACCCTGCATTCAGCATTTCTGTGGGGTCACCTCACTGGAGTTGACCAGTGCCACAGAAGAGCTGGGTAATCCCAGATTTGGAGCAGGCCCCTTCTCCCCCAGCCCTGGTTCCTCTTCCCAGCCTTGAACAGGACAAACCATAGGTGTAGGGAAGGAGAACTACCTGGAAAATCCCAGGTATGTGGTGGCTTTTGGTACTGGTGTGGTGGGATCCTGCCTGTTCTCCTGAGTTCACAGTAGTGCCCGTCTTGCTGGGCTCCTGAGATCCCAAAAGCATAATCAGGCTCTTCACATGGCATTGTGTTTATATATTTATTTTTTCCCTCCACAATGGAAAGCCTGTGTATTATTTTGACTTTATTAAGATGCTGTTTATAAACCATTTTGATTTAGATGCTCAAGGCCGTTCTCTTGGTTTTTTGTGACCAAATTCCCAGCAGATATAACACTTCTGGAAAATATCAGGGAGTCAGTGTCTTTTTTTTTTTTTCTCTCTCCCCTCATGTCAAAGGTTGACTTAAAATATTAATGCTGCAAAGATTCATTTAAGATATTAAAACTGTTCAGGCAAGAATACATGTACATATTGTAATTACTTCCTTTTTCTTACAATTAAAGTAATTGGATTATATTTAATGAGCTATTTACATTTAATAATTAAGAAAAGACTTATCTTTCCAGTATTCCCCAAGTGCAGCAGAAGGGTGGGGGCACTCAGAGCTGTGATATAATTATCTAGGCGTGAGTTGAAACTGAAAGAGCAGTTGAGCTCTATAGAAAACACTTGGAACTGGTTTGTTCCTACTCTTTCATTAATCAAAATAGTTTAGTGTGTGGCAAAGAAGGGAAGGCTGAGCTTAGCTGCAAATGAGACAGAGTTTATCTGCTGAAAAGGAAGGTTAAAATATGCTCGAACTTAACGAATAAGTCATTTAGGGGGAAAAAAAGCACACCCTCTCTTTCCATATTAATTACCGAGCGCTGCCCAGGAATGAGAATGTGCTGCTGTATTGTGAGTTGGGCTTTGTTAGTGCGACAGGCGCAAGCCTTTCCTCGGGCTGGGGAGGCTGGTGGGAAGCAGAGGAAGCAAAGCCGCTGTGCTCATTAGCAGGATTCAGGCCGGGATTGCGGGATCAGCAGCGAGGCTGGGCTCCTGCGCAGGCATTCCCGCAGCCAGGGGCTCCTGCAGGACCTCGGCAGGGAGCCGTGGGCACGGGCACTGCTTGCCTTCCCACCTACGCTGTGTCTCTGCTAGTCAAGACCCTTTGAAGTGAATTCTGTGCTGTTATGGGCGTTGAGGCTTGGGAAATTGTGCCCCTCCGTCGTGCCCCAGTGACCTGCAGTGCTGCCTCCAGCTCTGGGTGCTCAGCACAGGAGGGACGTGCGCCTGTTAGAGCCAGTCCAGAGAGGCTCCAAGGGCTGGAGCCCGTCTGCTCTGGGGACAGGCTGGGAGAGCTGGGGATGTCCAGCCTGGAGAAGGCTCCAGGGAGACCTTTGGTGCTCCAGTGCCTAAAGGGGCTCCAAGAGAGCAGAAGAGGGACTTTGGACAAGGAGGAATGGCTTCCCGCTGCCAGAGGACAGGGATAGATGGGAAGGAATTCTTCCCTGTGAGGGCGGTGAGGCCCTGGCACAGGGTGCCCAGAGAAGCTGTGGCTGCCCCTGGATCCCTGGCAGTGTCCAAGGCCAGGCTGGATGGGGCTTGGAGCAGCCTGGGACAGTGGAAGGTGTTCCTGCCATGGCAGGGTGTGGAAGGAGATGGTTTTTAAGGCCCTTTCCAGCCCAAACCATTCTAGGATTGTGGGATTCTAGGACTG
The DNA here is from genome assembly GCA_026261815.1 of Monarcha castaneiventris obscurior. Taxonomy (NCBI): domain Eukaryota; kingdom Metazoa; phylum Chordata; class Aves; order Passeriformes; family Monarchidae; genus Monarcha; species Monarcha castaneiventris. The sequence goes on along the minus strand of JAMPIT010000687.1, from coordinate 1,614,921 downwards.
AAACCTGCCCAGACTTCTCCCCAAATACTCCTGAAATGTTTTGGAGCCTGTTGTGGGTTTTCAATACCCAAGTACACCAAAGCTACCTGTTGATTGACAGTCGTGATGGCACTCCATGTTGTCACTGACCTTGCATCCTTGCCCAAATTATTCACACGTTTAGTAGAGAGCATTCTGCTCCCTTTGCTGCTCCTGTTTCCTAGGAAGCAACAAAGCCAAAGCTCTTGTGGCGCTGAAGAAGCCCTGCCTCTCTCTCCTGATGTATACCCTCACAGCAAAGACCTTGAAACCTTTCTGTTCTGGAGCTTTAATTCCTGTTTAATCAATAGTTCTGTATTCTGAGAATCAAATCCCTGTGACAGCTCTCTTTAATTGAGCTAAACTGCCTTTCTCTTGTCACATCTCTTCTAGAGTTTTATTTAAATGCATTTGTTCTGCCTGTATCCTGGTCAGGTATTGATAGGAACACCAGGTGACCCTCTTTGTTTAACTTGTTTTTCAGCTAAATGAATAGAAACATTAATTAGTGCAATGGTTTGTTTTTTGGGAATTAAAAAAATAAAAGTCTAGGTCAAACTGCTGGCTCTATTAGCGCTCCAGCAGAAGCCAGGAGGATCTGTATGTTCCCCATTAGTGACACCCCCATCCTTCCACCCCCAGCCTGATTTCTGACAACAGCTCTGATCGAGTCCCTCTCCAGGAGAGCAGCCTGGTATTTATTCCAGCAGGATCATCTTCAGCAAAGCTGATAACAAAAAGTTTAAAAGGAAGAGCCAAATTTTCAGTCACACCTGTGCAATCCCCTTGAGGGCAGTAAATGATGATGATAATGCATGAGCCAGACAAAAAAAAAAACGCAGAAAATGGCTTTCTGAGCCTCTTTTGCATTTTTCAGAGGCAGCAGACTGGAGCAGGGGGGGGCGGGGGGGAAAGGCAGGGGAGAAAAAAAAAAGGAGTATTTTTACTGTGGGATTGGAGCAGGCTGGATGTTTGTTGTCTCAAGGACTCCACGCTGTACAATCCTCGTTATGCTACGGGATCAGGGCTGACGTTCCCTGTGTCGGAACATCGCTGTGGAAAAGGGCAGTGCTCCTCTTGCCCCACGTTATTGCCCAAACAGCCTCTTTCGTAACGCTGGCAGGTCGGGCCTGCAGAGTTCTCCATTGGTGATTGAAGTGCGTTATTAATACACAGAGGGGTTGTGGATGTGGGTTTTTGCGATCGGCTGAGTCGTTCTCCCAAAGGTCCTGGATTTTCAGTAGACCCTGGTTCAGGAGAGCTTTTGTGTGATGGTGGGTGAGAACACAGCCTGTGCTTCCCATCCCACCGGCTGCTGAGAGATGGTGGGCAATGTTTTCCCCTGCGCCCGGGGGGTTTTACCCGTCCGTCTCCCCTGTGGTTTTTTGGGAGAATAGACCACTGTGAAAGGAAGCAGCCCTGCAGCTGCCCTTCACTGCTGACTCCTGCTCAGCTGCTGGCAGGCTGGGCTGGTAATGACAGATGAGCCTGTGACGCGTTTTTGGGAATGAATACTTGTTACAGCTGGCGGGATGGAGTAGTTTGTGGCATCACATGGCAGTTTGCTCTATAATTTCGCTCCCTATTGCTCGGATGCAGCACTGATTGCTGGGTCTCTCTCCGAGCGTGGAACTGGAGCATTTCTGATTGCCGCATCCCACTTCTCTGTGGCTGCATTGTGAGCTTGGATATAGCCCTGAGCACTCAGCAGAGCCTTCTGCTGACTTTTTTTTTCCCCTCAGTTCTCCCTCTGTGTGTGTGTGTGGCTGCTGCTTCCCTTTCTGCAAGTCTTTTGGGGTTACATAAAAGCCAGTCTCTTTCTGGCCATTACAGCTACATGGGGGAGTAGTTACTGCTGAGAGAAGCTTGAAATTTGAAGCAGAGTTGTCACAGACATTAGAAAGAACAGTCGGTCTGCGTTGGCAAGCGACTGAGTTAAGTCTTATTTCATACTGATGGGAATTTCAGATCTGATTATCTCCTTTCCCCCTCATTCCCAAACCTGCTGGTGTGTCTAATCCCCCGATGGGCGCTCCTAGAGGCGGCTCTCCAAAGCGCTTAGCTGAAGGCTTGGTTTCCTTGACTGTTTGTGTCCAGGCAGAGGATTTTGTAAGCCCTGCCGAGGGCAGGGTGGTTGATCACCCTGACGTACTTGGAAATCAAGCCTAAATTCCCTTCCCTTCCCCAAAAAAAGGGCTCTGCCCTCCTTAGGTGCTTTGTGCTACACCAGACACTATGACAGATGATCTCACTGCTGGGGTCCAGATTTATTTGCAGATGGTCCCTGATCTAAGAGGTTGGGTGTCACATTGAGCGGGGAATTACCCAGGTGACTCCCAGTAACGCTATGCTAACTGGTCAAATACCAGTGAGGAGAACCTTGCCAGATCTCTCCCTCCAACTCACCTGTTATTTACAGCTCTTTGTGTGCGTTGCATCCGCAGGGCTTGCCTTGGAGTCCTGCCTGCCTTCTCTGCACCACCACGGTGACTGTGCTATCTGCCTGCTCTACAAAAAAAAATCCCAAAAAACAGGTCTGGTTCCTCTCTTGCTGCGCAGTGCTGTTTTCTGCTCTGCTCCAAACCGCTTGTTAAGGAGTATTTGCTCCGAGCTGCTGTTTTCAGTCGACAGAACTCGCCTTGGAAAGCAAATACTCGATCCTAAAACATCCGTGTATTACTTCTCAATAGTTGTAATCAAAGTCTGTCTCCTTTATTGTTCCTAACAATTGTTCAATTTTACTGTGCCAGCCCTATTTATTAAAAATAGTCAATAAGACGCAGCTTTGTGCGGGGGGTTTATGGACTGGCAGTTCTTGTTTGAAACAAACCAATTGCACTTGATTCTAATCCAGAACTGGGATTCCTGAGTGATCTGCTGCAGCAGAGCTCATGGGGAGAGCGGTCGATGGCTTGCTGATAAGAAATCTTGGAGCAGCACGCTTATCTTGGATTTACCTCGGATTTGCTTAAAGTGCTGGATTCGGAAAGGCAAGAATTGCAAGTCACACGTTTTTCTCCCTTTTTGAGCCTGTGTTGGGCCATGCTTGTTCCCCAGTGCCCAAGAGCATTTACAGAACTAATTGCCAAAGTCAGAATCCTCTTAAAAACTGGTGAGCAGGACGTTCAAGGTGATAGCTTATTGTGGTGGGAGCAGGGTGTCAGATCAGCAGCCATGGGAAGAAGCTCTATGCATGGATGCTGCTTTCTTGGAAAAACATGAGGTGTCCAAGACCACGATATGTGCAGTGAGAAAGGACGAGAGTTGTCAGGAAGGATGATGGGGAGCAAAAACCTGGTGGATCCTGGAAACAAGGTGCCAGTTGTGGCTGGAAGATCAGTAGGAATGTAGGAGCAGTGAGTTCAGCTTCCAGGGCTTTTTCATGCTCAGCAAACTTTTTTCTGGGCTGGAGCAGGCCAGGGCTCGGCAGCGCCTGCGTAAGCATTTTGGGAGAGGGAAATTATGAGGAATCCTGGCAATGCCCGGCTGGAGGTGGGGCAGCAAGGGGAAAGGAGCTGCGGGGCGAAGTTGGGCTTTTCAGATGGTTTGGCTTTTAGTCACTGCCGTCACAACAAGGCTTGGAGCCTTATGTGATTCAAGTCATGACTTGGAGGCTTCAGAGGAAATGCTTGGGAGCAGGTAGGAAGGGTCTGGTTCAAGTGGGAGAGGAAAATAATTTGTTTCCTTGTTTTTAAGAAGGTGTGAAGCACAGTGGTTGGGAGGATGAGCCTTTTGAATGTGGATTGATGCAGCAGGGTTTGTGGATTTTCCTTATGGCTCTCCCAGCCAGCAGAGATCACTGAACTTCTTTCCTCGCACTGTGTTTCAATTTGATGCCTTTCTTTGTTTTCCATACTCATTAGAAATCTGTTGCAGAGTTCTCTGTTTTTAGAGGCTGTTTTACTTCTAACATACTTGATCTCCTCTCCTGTTACGCAGGGATCAGGGCAGGTCCTCTGTGCCCATGTCATTCTTGCAGCTTCTTTAAAAACAGTGTTTGCACCCCAAAACTCTACTCCTGAAACAAATCTAATCTCCAGCATTCATAAGCAAATGGAAACGCTTATCTTTGCCCCAAAGATAAGGATTTTCAGCCTTGCAATTCATTTAAGTTGCATCTGAATGGTAGGATTTAGTTATAATATATGGTCTGCAGTCATTGTGTGACAGTGACTAATGCCTGATGACCAGGCTGGCCAGCCGGGGTGGAATTCTGCTGTGCTGTCATGCCCTGAGCACGGAAAGTGAAGCGGCTCTGGATGGCCTGTGCTTGGCACTGTGCTGTCATTTGCCTCCTTAATGACTCTCTTAAAGAATAACAGCACGAGCCTCCCAGAAAGCTTTTTTAGCTCTGTCCCTTCTTTAATTTACTGTGTTTCCTCCCTGCCCCCAGCTCATGCCTTGCGCTGCCTCCCGTGTTTTGCTTCCTCTTCCTCCTTCCCCCTTTGCTCTCATACCTTGTCCCTTCTCCACACCTGGTTTTCTGCCCTGCCTGACTCTTGCTTTTGAAATACACCACTTATTTTCCAATCCACACAATTAATCTTTGTCCCACCTACTCACGAGGCATGAAGGTTTTACAGGAGCCCATTAGCTGTTATCTCTATCCCTACCCTCCAAACACTCCAGGAAGATGCAAGGTCTAACAGTGTTCTTGTGGGGGCATCACCTGCTCTTTTTGCAGGTCCCAGATTTCCTTCATAAAATCTTGAAGCTCCTCATCCTTCTGCTCAGAAGAGAGGAATTTTTGCTTTAAAATGCTTCTTACCCAAAAGCTGCTGGGAGATCCGGGTGGTTGTCCACAGCCCGTCCTGCCCTTCCTGCCCTGATCATCTCTGATGCTCCACAGGGTTAATTTAATCTCTTCGTTTGCTGGATCCTGGCTGGGTTTAGGGGCAGCAGAACTGTCCCCGTGGCCTTGGGAAGCACTGCTGTGGAGACCATGAGGGCAAAACTCTCTGTCTGCAGTGGAGTGTGGCCGGGAGGGTGGGGGTAGCTGACAGGATGAGCTGAGCCATTCCAAAGAAAAAGTCTCCAAAAGGGAGTCTTTTCCTTAGCCTTTATCTCTGCTGTCTTGCACCAGTGCAAATTTGTGCTGTACATGTGCTCTACCTTAGTTTTTCTTTTAAAAAACGCAGTTCTCACCACTACTCTTTGCTTTTACTTTCAAAACATGCTTTGAAGGCAGGCACTTTCAGGGTGACTGTATACAGGCATGTGTCCAGAGCCTTTTTTGTTGGTTTTTGAGGCACTACTCCCATTTTCTGCCCTGTTTTCCCCATCCTTGCAGAGATCCGTGCTACCTGCATTTATCGAACCACACTACCCATCGTCTTGAGGGTTTTTTGTCTCCTTTTCTACAGTACGCTCACATCTCATCCCCCACTTCCAGGCTTATTTTTCCTCTTGCTGTTTTCCTTCTGTCTGTCCTCCACCTTGGAAGGTTTCCAGCCAGGCTGTCCACTCCAGCTCTGCAGATCCCACCGCGTGTGCTCCCTGGCCGAGCCCTGGGGAAGCACAGGGGAGAAGCTGGATGCAGGCAGCCTGCAAATGCTGCCTTGTTTATGAGAGCTGCTTGTTGGTGCAGACTGCAGTCTGGGGGGAGCTGGGAAAGTTTGTCTGGCATGAAGCACTAAAGCTGACAAAAGACTGTAGGGCTTGGGCTGGAATCAATAAAACATGGGGTGTTGGGAAGGGAAGGTCAGAGCCCTTCCTTAATTCACCCTGTTCTTTAAATATCCCTGCAGTTACTGATGGCTGCAGTGGACACGGGGAAAAACAACAAGGACTCGATCCTCTGAGGGTCTTGCTTTTATTTATTTGGATGCAGATCTCACTCCCCTGTTCCATAAGGTGCTCGGTTTTGGGGACCCTTTCCGTGCAGCCTGGTCTCATGGCAGGAGGTTGGAACAGGATGAGCTCTAAGGCCCCTTCCAACCCAAACCATCCTGGCATTCTGAGATGCTGTGAAATCCCTCGTGTCGAGGCGTTGCAAAATGGTAGCAACCTACATCTGCTTGTCTGGGAGATATCCCAGCGCCCGGTGCTGCGGCTCTTGAACTCCTCTGCCTTAATGGGTCAAATTTAGCAATTCAAAATCTGGCTTGTGAGGTAATTAGGAGGGATAATGCCCACTTCTTCCTCTTAACTCCCTGATAGAAAAGCATCCAGGAAGGACTCCTGGACCTCAAAGATAAGCTGCCAGCTGCCACAGAGACTATCAAAGGGTGGCTCAAAGTCAAGAGCAAACAGCTGATTTTTTATGGTTCTTGGGTTTTTGCTGGTGGTGACAGGAAGCCATGTTCCCCAAGCTGTTCGCTTCCTGTTTTATTTTTACACCGAGCCCGAGCAGATCCACATGCCTATCACATGGGAGCTGCCTGCTTCTCTTGGGTTGTTCCTCAGCTGACCTAGAAAAGTGATTCTTTCCCCTTCTAAATTAATCAAGAACTTGGGTTGTATTTGCTTTCACTTAGTCCTAAAGATTTCAGGCATGTATGATGCTCCTTGTAGTGAGCTGGTCACCCAGGTTTCCTTCTCCCTCCTGGAGCTGGACAATCTGGGAGGGAGCTGTGTGATGCTTCAGCGTTTGGGCCTGTTAGCGAAGGAGATTTTTGTTAGTTCAAGGCACTGACCTGCACATAAAAGCATTTTCTGTCCAAAGCATAACTTCCGGACACTTAGGTTTTCCCCAGGATTTTTATTTCATTAGTTTTTTAAGGAACTGGAAGTTTGTCCCGCCTGTTGTACAATCAATCCCGAGTTGTTTCTGAGCACACTCCAGTCCTGCATCCTGATTAGAGTTCCCTCAACCTTAAACTGCTCTAGCACAAAAACAATGGTCCAGTGTAAACCTCATCCCCGGGGGATTTCCCAAGGGAAGAGGGGTGCAGCCTGCAGGATAAGGAACAGTCACCAGAAAGTTTCCTGGTCAGCTGCAAGCACTTCCTGTTGTTCCAGGAGAGCCCCGTGTGCTGCGCCAGGAGGGAGGCACTGCACGTGCTTTGGTGTGCTGGGAGAAGCTGTTTTGTTCTCTCTTTTTTTGTATAATAACATCTTCTGTCTTCATCTCCTCGGTTTAAGCAACTATTGATTGCGAGTTTGAAATGTTTCTGAAGAGGAGCTCGTAAGAGTCACGCCAGGCACTGTGTGAGCGCGGGAGGCGGGAGCCCTACCCAGGCAGCGGATGGGAAGGAAGGGAACAACGGCTGCAGCGTTGCCAGCAGCGCTGGGAATGTGGGCGAAGATGCCGAGTTCTCCATCTCTGCCTCTGTACCTGGGCTGGTGGGGCTCTGCTGTCACTGCAAGTCAGAGAACAGGAGGATCTTTATTTCTGATGAACCAGTTTTCTCAGGGTGGGGAGGGGGGGAAAGAAGGCTTATAAATAAAGCCATTTGAGAGCAGGAAAAACGAACACCATGGCTCTGGTGTGCCTGGAATTTGCGGTTGAGTAATCCTTTCCTGTTTCTTTTTTGGGTTGTTTTTCATCTTTCAGAACAGTGCCTGAAGCAGGTCCACCATGCCGTTAGTAACGAGGAACATTGAGCCAAGGCACCTGTGCCGTCAGACGTTGCCTAGCGTTCCGAGCGAGCTGGAATGCGTGACCAACATCACCCTGGCAAATGTCATTCGACAGCTGGGCAGCCTGAGTGAGTACCATGGCGAGCCTGCGCGTTGCCCTCAGGAGTCGCTACTGCTCTTTATTTAGCTCCCTTTCTACTCTCGTGTTCCTATTTCTCCCCCATCTGCCTTCCCTGGGTAATGCTAAAATGTTTTCCTAAAGAAATCTGATGCTAATTTCATATCCCTGGTCCCACTGCCTTCCTATCTAAGAGAAAATGGGGAGGGGGGTGTGTGTATGTGTGTGTGTATGTGAGAGGCTGCAGTGAAACTGCAGATGGAAGGATGGAGCACAACTCAGGCTTGTAAAATGGGAGGCTCTCGGAGCAGGCATGATCTTGTGTCAGAGAACGTGCCTGTAATTGCATGTGCTACTAAATGGAGCTTGACTCTGTTGAATCTACACGATGTCAGTAGTCTTATTTTTAATGGAAGATAATTAAAGCCCCCACACAGAAGCTCCTGTTTGCCCCTGCTGCTGTTTGTTGCGTTGTGAGACCCAAAGACCCATCTGAGCCAAGTGGTGCCTCCAGAGCATCGGTGGTTTGGGGCTGCTCACTCAAATGGCAGCACGAGCTGGAGCAATGCCTGGCTCAGCTCTCCAGTGGGCTGACCCATAGCCTTGGAAAAGCTGGAGGGAAAACACAGGCCTACATGCCATAGGAGAAACGAAGAGTTAATTGTGGTCTCTCCGGGATGACTCCATACTCTGTTGAAATGCTCTGGGTTCTGATTAACCACCTTTGTCCTTGAAGCGAGACTTTGATAATCAAATTAATCTATTGTTTAGCTTCTCTGGGGTGTTTGCAAGCCCTTCTGCTTGCTCTGCAAAGCAAGCCCTTGTCTTCTGCCATGTGGCAGGCAAAGTTTGGGTGCAGCCTCTTTCCAGCAGTGCAAACCATGGCTGTCACTGAAATCTGGGCCCGTGTTTGCTGCCAGTCGGTGTCACATTCTGTTGGGTTGGAGAAATGTCACTGCACAGGCGAGACCAGGCTCTCTGCTCGTGTTCAACTGGCCCTTGTTGTTCATTTGTTAGGTCTGGTAGCCAAGATGGTTGCGGAGAGTGAGTGAAATCCATCTCGTGCATGTGAAATGGTGAGGAAGGAGGCAGTAAAGCTGTGCAAAGCCCAGCTGCAGGGAAAGCTCATCCCTGTGTGGAGACACGCTGTGGGTTTGTGTGACAGCCCTGGCCAGATCCCACAGGTTTAGACCTTCTTTGCACAGATACTCAGAGCTTCTCTCCTTCTGAAGTGCTGGGAGCCAAATTGCAGCCTGGTTTCTTCCTCGGGAAGGTATCCTGGGAGCTGGGATGTGGGGATGGGAAGGTGTGAGCTGCTGGACCAGTCACAGGTTCCTGGAGGGGAAACTGATGAGAGGAGCCTCATGTGGTATGAGAGGGGAGCAAGGCAGGTGGGAAGGAAATGCTGAGCACCATCCACTTCCCCAGGGTCAGCAGTATTTTAAATAAAGCAGTGTTTAGACTACACTGGCACCCAAATGACCAAACTCCTGCCCCCCGCCCTTTCCTCTCTCCTCGAGAAACAAATTCACTCTCTCCTTGTACCTTGACTATTACAGGAACGAAGAGCAGGTTCAGTAGGCTGTGACAGCCCTGTCAAGTGAATAATCAGCCATGCCTGGTGCACCACAGTCTCTTTACAAAGATGCAAACATAAATCTTGTCAAACTTTCATATTCCAGTGAGTTTACCCTTCGTTACTATCGCAGCTGGGAGCACTTTGTATAAGTCGACTGCACGGTTTTGTGTGATTTTATAGAATCCACAAGCTAAAGATGGAAGGACCTATTAAATCATGCCGTCTGTCTTCCTGACAGTGCATGACAAAGATAATTCTGATTGTAAGCTGCACTTTTGCAGTCAAAGTAACTAAACTAAAAAATTAATCTCTGTCTTACCCCATCTAAAAGTGTTCATGAAGCATGGGTGATGTGTGAGATGCTGGGTGATAACTCCAGCTGCGCTTACACAGGCAAGGGAACACCGACCATCCCTTCTTCTCCCTCCAGGGTCAAAACCAATATAGAAAATGCTGTTAGGTAGTGTTTTATACTTGAAATATACTTTGCATACCAAAGACTTAATTTTTCCCCTAGTGCTTGTTGCAGTTCCTGGTGAAATTCAGAAATGTTTTTCACTTCTCGTGAAAGTAGAAACGAAATTACAACTTTTCATTTTTTGAGCTGCTGCTGGAAGGTTTTGCATTTTCCCACAGAGAAATTTTTGCTCTCTTTGGTCAAATAGGAGAGCTGATCTGTGCTGATGTTGAACATGGAGAGTGCTTCATGAAACATGGCTACAGCAAGAGCTGCATGGCCCTTAGGTCTCCAAACATAAAATCCTTCTCATGAGTTTGGGTTTGTTAATTGAGCATATGTGGAGTCTGCATTGTCTGGAAGGGTGGAAGGAAGAGGTCAGTTGAAGTTAACCTTCAGCATTTGCTTTCCACAAACACTCAGACCTGGCATTGCCACCAAAAGGGGTGGAGAAGGTTGAATTTTAACCTGGCTCGTTCCCCGTGCTTGGCAGTGTAAGGAGATCTCCTGGGAGCAGGAACAAGGAGCTGATATGTGGGGTTAGATAGCTGGGAGTGTTTGTGCAGCTGGGCTTTGGGGATGCCCTCGCCTTGCCTTGTGCAAGGGGCGCTTTGTCTCTCTGATGGGACTCTGCAGACAGCCACGTTTTCCAAAATTGCTGTTGAAATTAGACTTCCAACTGGTTTTTCTTTCCTGAATGTCGGAGAGGATCTTTAGGAGTAACAGATTCCAGAACAAACTGTTGACCATATGATGATGCACTTCAAAACCAGACTGCTTATTGGGAGCAGCCTTGTACTCAGCAGCCGTGGCTGGAAATGTTTCCCATCAGTGGGAACACCACGGGCCCATGTCTGCGGTCGGTGCCAAGTCTGCTCTGCTCCGCGCTGTCCTCGCCGTGGCTGGGGCTCCCTGTCTTGGGTTGTGCCCGGGAGCAGAACAAAAAGGACTCATTGCAAGTTCTTGGGTTTCTTCCAGGTCTCCCACCTCTGTCTACCTGTGGCCATCTCTTGTTGCACCGTAGGTTTTAAACTCCTAAGGACAGAGCCATGTTTTTGTTACTCCTGTAACTGGTGCAGCTCCTGATCCGAGCCCTGGGTGCTCTTGTAGCACAAACCATGGATGGTGCTTGTCATAGCAGCCCACTGGGTAGTCCAGGCTGCTCCAGAGGGAATGTCCCTGACTGAGAAGTTCCGTTTTGGTTTTGATTTAGAATCAATGTGAATGCATCAATTTTTCAGACAGTGCCACCTGAAGGAACAGCAGGGTCAGTGCTGTCAGCTGCGGTTACAGCTTCAGCTTTGGGATCCAGCACTGGGTCTGCTCTCTACTTCCAGAGTGCTTTAAGCTTGTAAAGATGTGCCAGCTCCCCTGGAGGCAGGTCTGCTGGAGACTGGGAGCCTTTGAGATTCTCCAGAGCAATAAAAATCTAACTGTATTTCCTTGTCTAATAAACAGAACAGCAGAGAATCTTAAAGGACCTTCAGATCCATCCACATTCAGACCAGTGTAGTGTTGTCAGTCCTTTTTAGTTCGTGACTTTAATTGACTTTAAAGTATGTCTCAATTGTTTCCTTATTGCTTGAAGATCCCTTGGAAATGTCAGGTTTTGGTGGAACAAAGCATTTTCTTCCTGATGTTAAACTCAACCCTGACAAACTTGAAAAGAAGAGTGGTTGGTTCTTTCTTTCTTTCTTCTTTCTTCAAGAAAACAAGCTTGGAGACTGAGTACCGTCTGATGTGGTTCATGAGGGTAATGTGGACACTTTAATATTGCAGGTAAATCTGCAGAAGACATATTTAGAGAGTTGTTTACTCAAGCCAACACCTTTGCCTCTCGGGTGAGCATTCTCGTCGAGAGAGTTGACCGCTTGCAAGTCAAAGTCACTCAGCTGGATCCCAAAGAGGAGGAAGGTAATGGAGCAGAGCACAGGCCGAGCATGGTGAAGGTTCTCGTTGAGTCAGCGTGGTTGGTTCAGCACCATAAACCCAGCGTGACACTGCCCTAGGTGGTGGAACGTGTTCTCTGGAGCTAAGAGGGACTGTTCCCTGCCTCCCACTAGAGCACTTGGGGACAACCTTTTTCGCCAGGTCCAGCTTTGCTCTTCAGGGGTTCTCCATGTGGGAACTCGCTCTCCAGCAGTTGGGTGGCAGTGGACGAGCTGCTTGAGCTGGGTCACAGGGGTTCCAAACCCCACGGGCCGCTCGAGGGAGGGCCGTGTGGATGGAGCAGCAGATCTTGGCACAGCACGCTCAAGATTTGATGGGTTTCCCAAGGGATCTGTGGGAAAAGGAACCTGACCTTAAGAAGTGCAAAGCATGCCAAGAACTCCAACTGAAATCAGATGTTCACTGCTTGGGCTTCAGTGTTGTTGGCCTGGGTCAAGCTGTTCTTCACTTGCTCTCTCCTCTTCCTTACAGTCTCCCTGCAAGGCATTAACACCAGGAAGGCCTTCAAAAGCTCCACCACTCAGGACCAGAAGCTCTTTGACAGAGATTCTCTCCCTGTGCCTGTGCTCGAAACCTATGGGACCTGCAATACTCCTCCACCTCTCAACATCCTCTCACCTTACAGGTAGGTCTGCAACACCTTCTTGTTCCCTTGCAGAGAGGAGCCTCTTCCTCCCAACCTGCCAGGGAGGTTCTTTCCCATCCTGTGCTGGACTGAAGTAGCTGTTTCCTCTGGGAAATTGAGCTGCTAAACTGAAATCCACCAGGAAATCTCCGTCTTTGGATTATGTGAAACTTTGCTTTTGAGGTCATACGAATGAATGTAGCTAGGAAATTATCTCTTTGGTTTTCTGCTGTCACTTTGTGACTGCCTTGGGGTCAGGCGTGGCTGGCACTGCAGAACCATGCTGGGTGTGCTGCAGATGAGGCATTTTTCCCATGCTCCTCCGTAGCCCCATGGCTCCTTTCCAAAGAGCCGTGGCATGAGGTGCAGAGCATTCACCTGGAGGTGGCTCTCACCCAGGTGGGTGCAGCAGGCTCCTGGTGATGCCTCCTGTGGCCTCCAGTGCCTGGTCTGAGACATCTGGTGGGACCTACACCAGCTATGTAACCAGTTCTGAGCAGTCCCACTCTGATTCCATCTTGTAGGTAGTAGAAGTAAAGGGGGTCAGAATCCAGAGACTTATCCCACATCCATAAATATCTTCTGAGCAGGTAAAAAGTAATTACAGATAGCTGGAGGCAGCTGTCTCCTGCCAGACGCGGCTGCACTGCAAAGTGGGAGGAGAGGGAGTGTGTGTGCGCTCACTCAGGAGCTTCAAGGACGCTGCTGGTCTGATTTAGGGTTCCTGAGCTGGAGGAGGAGGTTTTTTCACACCAAAATACTGCACAAACAAAAGGGAGTTGAAGTGAGAGACCTGCTGCTCTCTTGGTGATTGTTCAGAGCAGTTGAGCTCTTCAGGGGCCGAGTAATAGAGGGTTTGTGTGAGGGCAGAAGGGGTGGGAAGTGGGAGAGCTGGGATGGCTGAGGTGGGGGTCTGGTGCTGCTCTGAAATGGGGGGCAGAGGCGAGAACAGCACTTGTGACCGTCTCACTGCACTTTTAAACCATCGTCTGAGATTGTGCCTTGTGTTTCCTTCAGCACAAAGAAGTGTGTGACTTGATCCTTGTCTGTGTGGTTTTTTCCGCTTCCTGTTCCAGGGACGATGGCAAAGAGGCGCTTAAATTCTACACAGATCCTTCATATTTCTTTGACCTTTGGAAGGAGAAAATGCTTCAGGACACCAAGGATATCATGAAGGAGAAGCGGAAACATAGGGTGAGGAAGGGGAGAACAGGAAGTGGGAAGTGTTAATAAATCTCGGACTCCAAATTTGCTATCCAAAATTCAGGTTTGCGCTTTTGGACTCCTAAGGGATCAATTCAGTGAAGTTTTTATCTGGTTTGCCCTCAACCTTGTTAATTAAAAAAAGAAAACAAAGATACCTCTAATTGGTGTTTCCAAATGCCACTATCTTTGGGCCTTAATGTTAAATTATATCATAGCATAAGAGATGCAGTCTTAACATACTTTATGTAGCTTTTGAGCAACTGGAGTATTAAGCATGAAAACAGATGGTGATTCTTCAATGAAAAATAACAAAAGAGAGATTTAGGGTGTGTTAGAATTCTGGGTGAGGCCATCTAAAGCCCAGTTCTCTGTGGGCAAGTGTCCATGTTGCACCCAGAGCACTGAACACCATCAGGGTGAAGGTGAGATTTGGGCGTCTCAACACAGAGGCCAAAACCCAAATTGATGTGGGAAACCAAGCTTTTACTCTGCCCTCAAGCTGCTCGTGCCAGGGGGTGATGATGGCATCGTGTCTGGGCTGCACTGGGGAACCTGATGTTGTCTGGCATTTTTTATGTTGTCTGTGCTCCAGCTTTTTTATCTGGAAGATCTTTGGACAGGGCAGCAATCAGGAAAGTAAACTAAAAATCCTCTTTGAGAATGTGTCTTCTTGTAACTGCTCCAGGTCTGTTCTTTCCCTCTCTATTCCCAGTGAATTTAAAGCAAAATAAAGCTTGTGTTTGATTTCCTCCTCTCCTAGAAAGAGAAAAAGGAGAATCCAAACCGAGGAAATGTGAATCCGCGGAAAATCAAAACCCGGAAAGAGGAGTGGGAGAAGCTGAAAATGGGACAAGAATTTGTCGAGTCAAAGGACAAGCATGGTCCTGCTGGGTAAGCAAGTCTGGGGCTGGGTGATTGGGATGCAGTTCACCCTGCGCTGCAGCTCTTCCGCATCCACGGATCGATACTGCCACTAATCAGATTCTCCAAAGTAAATCCATCTGCTGATTTAAAATTTGCCAAATAAATCAGGGAGCTGCACGGTTGGAACAAGGTGTCAGGAATGGCTCTGGCTGATCTCGCTGCCTGTGGGCACAGAGGTGTTGGGAGCTTTGGCTCTGCCCCACAGCGATGCCCTTCCCTCACACCCAGCCGAGGGTGGCATCTCAGTGCCATTGTGTGGTGGCTTTGTTACATTTCACAAATGGCTCTTCACACCCTAAAGTTGAAGCGGGGGCTGTCCCCATCCAAGTATTTCAAGCTACAGATCTCTCTTTAGCACTTCTGGCTTGGGAATTCATTTAACTTTTGACACCAGCAAGGCTGGAAGCAGACCGAATTCCCCACAATCCTCTTCTTCCTTGCAGCTTCCTTTCATATAAGAAAAAAATCTCTCTTTAAATCACACTCTCCAGCTAAAAATAAAACTTGCTTTTAGTTTAATAGGAGAACAGGTTTGGTTTCTAGCAGGAGAATCGAGCAGCACAACAGCACCATTTTCTTGCTCCTCTCTTTTCTAATGTGAGCGTGTTCTTGCATTTGGATTCACTTGGGGTCCAGAGCCCCCAAAAATGGAGTGGTTCCCCCACCCCACAGTGAAATGAGTCCACTGAAAGTGTGAGAGTCTCTTTTCAGCAGTATTCCAGCTTCGGATACTTGTTTTAATGGCATTGTGGTTTCTGTTTTGATACTCTATTCTCAAGCTTATTTTTTGGCATCTTTGAGTATCTCCTGTTTTTGCCACTGATGATACTCAGTGTAACTGCAAGGTCTTTAAGTCCAAGTTGGTCAAAACACTCTTAAGTGCTTTCACAAAATCAAGTGTTAAGAAAAATGCATTTATTCAGGTGTTTGCTTGTTTATTAAAATACATGCTCCTGCTCTTGTGGTGTGTGGCAGCAATAAACAGGGCAGCACCTGAGCAAATTTTAGCCAAAGAATTATGTAGAGCAAACATACAGGTGTATGTGGTTTTCCATATCGGAGTCTTTGAGAAATAAAGGGTTTTTTTTTTAATGTTATAAAATCATGGACTGGTTTGGGTTGGAGAGGACCTTAAAGTCCATCCAGTCCCACCCCCTGCCATGGGCAGGGACACCTTCCACTACCGCAGGCTGCTCCAAGCCCCGTCCAACCTGGCCTTGGACTCTTCCAGGGTTGGGGCAGCCAACCTCTCTGGACAACTCTCTGGGGGAAAACTGAGCTTTAGACATTGCCTTGAGCTCTTTAAACAAACTGCTCATCTTGCTTTTCCCAGGTACCCCTCCAACATGGTGTATCAGAACGGCAGCATCGGCTCCGGCGAAAGCATGGATGGGAACTGCTACCCGCCACCGCCACAGACTGACTCTATTGTGCCACCACCTCCCTCATTCCCAGATGACAGCCTGCCTCCACCCCCGGTGGAATTTAGGTAAGCCTACGGGATCCCTTCTGTCACCAGGGAGTAGTAGGTGGTGTAAAAGGATGACATGAGACAGGCTGAGATAGTTCAGCAGAACTTCCTAACGGGTGTTGTATGGGAACCAGAATGCTCCTGTCTGGAAGGGAAGTGCAACTGCAGGCAGGGGCAGAGGCACAGGCAGCACAGCTCTCCATGAATCCCAGCCACCGTCACCATTCCCAGGTGGAAGGGGAGAACTAGAGCAGGTTTATTCCACAGCGGTGTCCCAGTGAATGGTTTGGCTCCATTGCTGGCGTTTTCCAATGCAGTTGTTCCATAGCGTGGACTCGTGTTCCTTGTGTTCCATTTGGACAATGCTCTCAGGCACGTTGTGGAATTCTTGGGGGTGTCCTGTGCAGGGCCAGGGGTTGAACGCGATGGTCCCTGTGAGTCCCTTCCAGCTCAGGATATTCTGTGGCAGAGCTTTGCAAAGAACAGCTTCTTTAGCCTCTTTTGCTCTGATCTGTAAGAAACGCACGACGTTGGCACTGGAGATGGAGATGTATTTAAATTTCAAGGACTTGAGCACAGCAGCTGCCGCCTTCCCAGAGACTTGGGTGCAAGTTCAGGTCATTTACTTCGCATTGAATGAAATGGTGACTCCCAGGCACCTCCAGAGATGAGAGTTATGGTCCAGCAGTGGCTCAAGACGCAAAGGGCAAAACAAGAGTAGACTTTTTCTATTTTTTAAAGACATTAAAACAGAGTCAAGAGGAACAAGAGAAAGTCTGTCTGATAGACAGGGCTGCTTGGCTTATCTCCATCTTATCCAAAGGCAGCAATGCTGCAGCAAAGGCTCTTCTGATGTGTCAGAGAGACCCAGCACTGCACTCTGCAGCCTGTGCCTCTTGGGCAGAGCAGAGGCGAGCTCTCAGATGAAGCTCTCACTGCCTTATGCAGTTGCTCTGATCTCTGCCCAGCCCCACAGATCTCTCCTCTCTGGTTTTGTTTTGATGGTTGTTTTTAAGGAACCCTGGGAGGTAGATTTGATCTCCAGGCGTCTGTTTTGGATCAGCACTGTTAAAAATGGTGATGTTTTTGTGGCAAATGTACCTTACACTTCTGTCTTGCCATGGAAGGAGGTGTCAGTTTGGGGCTCCCCTTACACAGGATGTCACATGGGCAGAGGGGGCCTTGGGATGAACAGAGCCTCCACAATGGGAGATTCAGTCCCTCATGCATTGATGTTTTCCATAAACCACGTTGGGTTTCCATGTCCTTGCCTTCACTCCCCACGGCGAGTTCTGAGACATGGCTGCAGCTCCGAGCTGTGGAATCCAGGGAGGAGATCCGTTCCTAGCAGGTGTTCAGAGCATATGCTTTCCTGGCACCCCCGCCCTCCTGGTGGGGTTTATCCCGGCAGACATCCCTGATCCCTGCCTGGCATGTCACGAGCCTGACCTCGGTGAGGAAGGGGTGATGGCAGGAGCTCTGGAGCCAGGAGGCTGCTCCGAGCTTGGACGTGCCGGCCGGGCCTCTGACAGAGGTGAGGTGGCTCATGTTCCTGTCAGCTTCGGAGATGGGATGAAGGACAGCATTCCTGCCATCCCTAGAAGCTTTCCTTTGTTCTGGAGGTGTAGGCCAAAAGAAACCGTGCGAGAGAACTAAAACCAAGGAGTGAGGTCTCATGGAAACATCAGTTAAAAGCTGGAACTTGGATTTTTTTTGTCTGGACTGCAGCAAACACACATGATTTGCATTAACATTGAGACTGTACAGTCTGATCTGGCCTCAAGGCTAATTCCCTGTCTCTCTCCTTCTGTTGCCACAGCTATCCTGTAGACAACCAAAGAGGTTCTGGTTCTGGAGGGCCCAAACGATCCAGCCTGGTTAGCCCGAGCCACCCGCCACCAGCTCCTCCAATCGGCTCCCCCTCAGCAGCCAGGCCAGGCTTTGCTCCCCCTCCAGCTCCTCCTCCACCGCCACCACTGATGGAAAACAACCCCCCTCCACCACCTCCCATGGGCTTTCCCTCCCCGGGAACCCCCCCGCCACCCTCGCCCCCTTCTTTCCCCCCTCACCCCGAGTTTGCTGCCCCTCCACCTCCCCCACCTCCCCCAGCAGTCGACTATTCCAGTGTTCTCCCAGCTCCGCTGCCGCAACCGGGCAGTGGGATTGCACCACCCCCGCCGCCCCCCCCGCCTCCTCCCGGCCCACCTCCTCTGGCTTCCAGCGGCCTGGATGGCCCCCCACCCCCTCCTCTGCCCTCCGACACCTCCACATCCAAGCCCAAGTCATCCTTGCCTGCGGTTAGTGATGCCAGGAGTGATCTGCTTTCGGCTATTCGGCAAGGTAAGGTTGTGTTTCCATGCCAGCGTTCTCCTTTGCCTCTGGAAAACCCTTGGGAGCTGCCTCCTGGAAGGGGTGTGACTGCCTTGCTGCTCAAGGCTTGTCCCTTGTGGTCCCTCCTTGTCTGCCCACCCTCACGAGCGCCTTGCTGGGTTTTATGCTTCCCCCGACACCCTTGGAGATGGCCAGTGCCAGAATGGAGTGATCCAGGTTTGTTGGGGAATGTATGGCAGTGGGGTTACCCCTCAGAGGGGCACAGAAGGGATTTGCTTCCCATTCCACCTCCGCACCCAGCCTGTCCGGGCTGTCACCATCAGTGTTACCCCCAGCACTCCCAGCCTGCCTCGCTCAGAGCACTGGGACAAAGGGAGATTTCGGTGTGACCAAGACCTCAGTGTGATGATCCCCTCCGTTCCCTCCTTCCCAACAGGCTTCCAGCTGCGCAAGGTGGAGGAGCAGCGGGAGCAGGAGAAGCGGGATGTTGTGGGGAACGACGTGGCCACGATCCTGTCGCGCCGCATCGCGGTGGAGTACAGCGACTCTGAGGACGACTCCTCCGAGTTCGATGAGGATGAATGGTCGGATTAGCCACGCTCCCATCCCCTCCTTCCCTTCTCTCCTGGGTTCGCTTCTTACAGAATCAGGTGGCCAAACCTCGCACCACATCCTTTTCATCCCGTAACCAAAGATGTGCCAAGGGTTTTCAGACAACCAGCAGCATATCTCCCCTCTCCCTCCCCCTCCAGCTTTGGCAGGACTTTGTGCTCTGCCTTTCCAAAAGGTCTCCTCATGGACACTGAGGATGCGGCGTTGGGATTTAGCTGGAGGGGGTGTAACGGTTGCTTATTTAAAAGAGAGCTAAACCTCCAGATCTTTGATGCCACCAGGCAGAGCACATATAAACCCTCCATCCTGAGGGATTTTTAAAGTAAAGATGGATGATCCTGTTGCGGCCGCATGGCCTTTCGGATGAAGGACATTTTCAGCTGGTTTTCTCAGTGCAACAGCAGACAGTTGATCTGATGGCTCTTCCTTGCCAGTGAATACTGGTAGTGCTGCAAGAAAATGGGCTTTAAATGTCAGTTCTCTGCTGCATCCCACTGTCAAATAATCAGGTTTTTGGCAATAGTGCACAATTCTTTCCCCTCTGACCCCTAAGTATTAATTCCAGATCACCCTGTGTGGGGTGCACTTCCCATCTCCGAAGCTGCCGAGTGCCTTGGGTGCAATGTAAGGAGGGACTTTTTTTATTTTAGAAGCTGCCTTTACCTTCCTCAGATCTCCTGGACTGCTTTGCCAAGAGGAGATTTGCACAGAGGGATGTAAAACCAGGGCAGGATGCTTGCTCAGCTTCCCACTCCTGGGAAAGCAGAGCTACTGCCCCACTGAGACACATCTGTGGTCAGCTCCAAGCGATGGCCAGACCTCGCCGGGCTGATTTTCTCCAATTCATGCTGAGATTGTGTTTTAAAATTCCAAATCCAGTGCCTAAGACAGGGAGATGGGGTGGGGAGGGGTTCTCTGAACACCAGGCACTGTGGTGGTCTTTGGCCTGGCCAGGGCAGTTTGAGAGGTGCTTTTTTTTAGCGGGGTGACCGTACTTTTAACACAGGGACTTAAATGCTGGTATTGCCTTTGCTTCTCCCTTCCCCCTAGGGAGGGGAGTTCGTGTGCCTAAAAACATCATGTGTGTGAACTGAGTTGCCCATCAGTTACATCAGACTTAGCCTACCCTAATTTTGTTATTACAATTCATCAGTTAATTTTAAGAGAACGTTTCTTCTCCTTACTAACCCTGTGAATTAATTCCCAGGCTGCTCACTATAGATCCAGTACTGGCAGGGGAAAATGGGGAATTTGAACTAGCTGACCTCGGTTTTATTGCTGTTTTATGTTACCTTACATAGAATATGAGCATATCTTGGAAATCTAACCCAGATACCCCTGATGTGTATTTTAATTTGGACATGACTCAGTGAGGGTCATGCAAAAAGCAATTCCAAGGCCTTTTTTAGGTTATGGGTCCAGCTGTTGTGGGATGTGTGTCCCACTAGGACCAACTCTCCCATCTTTTTGCCTTTCCTAAAGTATTTCACCAGCCTGTGCCTGTCTTTCCTCCCTGCCTCACCTCCTTTGATGATGTTGCTGATACCTGGAACGCTGGGCCCTGCCCAAGGCTTGCTGGAAATCCTGCTTGGGAGTTGATTGATGGCTTCAGCTTGTGCCATCGAGTTCTTACTGATTCCTTGCGTGTGTGTGCATTTTAATCTTGGCTGGGGCAGAGATGGCCTGGAGGATGGGCTTGGGGTGCGGATCAGGCTGGGACCCAGTGAGACCCCAGAGATTCCCTGGATGGCTGTGCCATCAGGTTTTGTCTGCAGGCAGGATGCGGAGGGCATCCGGATGGGCTGGGAACATCTGAGCAGCACTAGTTCCAGGTTCTGGAAGAGGGAACAAACCTCTGGAGTGCCGGTGAGCCGTGGTGCAGTGGAGAGGCTGGGAAATGCAAAGGGGTGGTTGCTGCAAGCTGGGTGAGGGGATGAGAGAGGCACTGCCTCGTTCTGCTGCTCTTCCTGAGAGCATCCTCCTCCGGCTGCTCCCAGAGACACGTTCCCAGGAAAAACAGGCCCTGAGCTAACCCGGGCTGACAGCAGGAGCACACGGGGAAGCGACAAGCCCGCAAATGCCAAACCTGGCTGAATTTGAGATTGCCTTAACTAGACTTAGCCCTTGTTGGGAAAGGGGAGCAAGTCTTCCTGTCGCCTGAGATGCGGAGAAGTGCCATATTCCCTGAGCCCGGCGTGCCAGGCAGGGCCGTGCCAGGGACAGTCCCTCACTCTGCCCCTTGCACAAGGACGCTGCTGTGGCCACGGCCACGGCAGGGGCGGCTCCTCCGGACGCTGCCCTGTTCCTGCAAGCCTGCTGGAAACACCCTCTGCTCCCAAATCCCGTCCCAGGGCAGGAATCAAAACTGCAGGATCCTAAACAGAAGGGTTGTGGACAGGTAGGGAAGGTTGGTTGTTGGAGTGTTTTTTAAAATCTCCTTTGATTTCTGGTTTTGGTTTTTTTTTCCCCTTAAATCTTTGATTGCCAAGCGGGCTTAGCCTGTGCGGGGATCCCTGAGAAACAACTGCTCCAGAGGGACCATCTCTGACTATCCTTGCAAAATCGCAGAGCTCTGGGCCACCAAGTGAGCTCAATGTTTTTGAAAGCAGTAGGGGAGGAGGAGAGGTGCCAAAACCAACCAGCAAGACAGAGCAGCTGTGCTGGAAGTGCAGGGCTGCCCTACCACCTCTGCTCTCGTGTCCTGGGCTCTTACTCCTTCCTCCCCTCTTCCCGCATGAGGCTGGGGCGAACCTCGAGCGTTTCCCAAAGCTCCCCACGAGCAGCCTCCGCCCCGCTCCCGCTGCAGCCATTTCGCCCATCCTGGGAGCCGCTGGCTCGGGGCTGCAAGTCCGGGCAGGCACGGCCGCCTTCCCTTGCCTTCCCTGGTTAAACATTCTCGCGGTGTCCTCGCCCGCAGTGCTTGGCTGCTGCTCCCGGCAGCCTCTCCCCCGCCGCCCCCCTTCCCCTCGCCGGGAAAGCCTCGTCCCGGCTCCCCGGGCTCAGCCCGGAGCCGCCGCCGCAGCCGGTGACCTTCACCGCTTCTCCTCTCCTTATCAGAGCCAGCGCACAGGCCGGGGCCGGGGAGGGGGCTCCCGGAGGTCCCAGATGGCCGAGGAGGCGTGCAGAGTGTCATTTCAGGGAAAGGATAGATTGGATTTTTTTTTTCCACAACATGAACTTATTTAACGTGTTTCTTTTGGAAGTCCCTGCCCTGGAGGGGCTCTGGGAGGGAGCTGCCTGGCAGGGCAGATGCAGCTGCCCCGGGTCAGGTTTCACTGCTGTTGGATTTCGGGGGTGCTTTCTTCTCTTCTTTTTAAACAAAGCCTTGAAGTGGAAGTGGATCCGATGTTTTTATTACTGTATTAACATTCATTTTAATTCATTTCAGAAACTAACCCATTTTTCTTCCTGATTAGAATGTCATAGAATTAGACGAGCTGTAACCCCTCCTGAAGTGCCTTATTTTTTCCTACATGATATAAATATATTTATAAGAGTAATTATTCCATTTGTATCTTAGGGGTTTATTGCTGAGCAGGAGATAAGGTGGGAGAGGAGGGATGGGAAATGCCCTCCACGGACCCAGCCAGGCTGGGGGTCAGAAGGACGACATTTGATGGATACTCTCAGGGTGCAGGGGGTTCCTCACTTCAGACCAAAGGAGTTTCAGCAGTGAAACTCTGCTTAGAAAGAAGAAAAAAAGGACAAAAAACCCCGAACTTGTGAGCAAAATACTGTAGATTTGTCAGGATTATTTTTCACCCCTGCAAAATAAACACTGATGGCCGGACTGTGTGGGGAGGCAGTGGGTGTGGGGGATCAGAGCCCGCCCCTGGTCCGTACTTGCACATCCCAGTGCAGACTCCCTGCCTTCCGTATTCCCATGTAATGTCTGTGCTTTTCCCTGTCGGTTGCTGTATAAGCCAGATTTCCTGCTGCTTTGTTTCGTTGTTTTTAATAATCAGCTCAGTAACCCCTGGTTGAAGAACCCAACTGCAAATATTTTGTAATGTACATGTATAAAAAAAAAAGTAATAATTTTTTTGATTCTTTTTTAAAACTTGATAAAACCTTTCTATCCAGTCAGCAGTGCCTGTGTGTGTTACTGTGGGGGTGTGAGCCTGGGCCTGGCACAGGGGCTGCAGGGGCTTTGTGTGTCACTTGGAGTCATGGGAAGGTTTGGGCTGGAAAGGACCTTAAAGCTCATCTCATTCCATGGGCAGGGACACCTTCCCCTCTCCCAGGGTGCTCCAAGCCCCGTCCAACCTGGCCTTGAGCACTTCCAGGGATCCAGGGGCAGCCACAGCTTCTCTGGGCAAACCTGGCTCCTTCCTGGGAGCGTGGGAGGCGCTGGGCGACCGGAACCAGTCATGCCTGTCCTTGTGTCCTTAGTGCAGCTACCAGGGTGTCCCTTGGGAAGCGCAGTGTCCAGGGAGGTGCTGGCTGTGCCCTGCCCAGGCAGAGGCCGAGGAAAGCTGGCGCATCCCGAGCTGTCTGGCAAACACCATCGGCACAGACGCCTTTACCATGCAGAGGTGGGCTGAGAGGGTTTAACAGTGGGAATTCGAGGGTCACAGCGCCAAGGAAGCCCCATCCAGGAGCAGCCTCCAGCCTCCCCCCAGCACTCCCTGCCACAGGAAATGAGCCCGGGCTCCATCTTGCAGAGCAGAGCCGCTGCAGCTGGGCTGGGAAGGGGCTGCAGCAGCTTTCTGCCTCCATTTCGCAGCTCCGGGTCCCTCGTGCAGTGAATGTGCCTGGCAGCGGTGGCTGCTGGCCCCGAGCTCAGGTGCCTTGTCTGGCCTCGCTCCGTGGGGCTCTGTTTTCTTGCTGGTTGGTGAAGAGCAACAAAAGGCTCTGTCCCTGCTGCTCCTCATCCCTGCTTTTACCGCGGGCTTTGCTCTGCCAAATTCCCTTGGCTTTAGGAGACACCGGTGCCTCGCTCTGCAGCGCTGTGCCTTTCTTGGCTGACAATGGTCCCTGGCTGCAAAACCTCATTAGATTAATTGGCCTTGCCAGCTCCTGAACAAGCAAGGCCTTTAGTCGTGCTGGGGCGTAGAGGGCAGGGGAAGGAGGGAGCTCTGGGGCTTCCACACTCCCTCGAGCTGCATGTCCCAGCTCTTGGCTCCAGCTGGAGTCTGGGAGGAGCAACTGGAGCTCCTGGCTGCCTTTGGATGGGTGCGGCCGTGGCCAGGTGTCTGCTTTTTTGGGGTGCCGGACAACACATAGCCTTGTGCTTTTGGAGTGACAGCCCTTGGAAGACATCTTCAGAGTCTGGGAGGTGTTGGTGAGTTTTGTGCTGGTTTAACCCCCTAAACGACAGGGAGATCTTAGTCCCAGGTCTGCCTGCCTGGGTAACCCGCAGGGCCCTGCACTTGCACCCTCCACAGAGCCAGGGGAGCTCCCAGAGGCTGAGGTTTAGCTCGGTGCAGGCAGGAGAAGCCCAGCAGTGATTGATTGTGTGAGCCCCAGCCCCGTCCGTGGGCAGCGCTTTCCTGCCGCAGCTGGGGCAGCGCCTCCACAGCTCCGCAGCCTTGGCCCACCGACCTTGGCCCCGGCCTTTGATCCCTCTCCGTGCCCGTCTGTCTCTTCCACATGACTCGGCACAGGATCACAGCTGGCCGGGCTGCGGCTTCACAGGAGCCCCCGTCTCCGAAGACCTATTTAATTTTCTCCTTCAAGGTGGTGTTAGCAACACCCAGAAGATGCTGCCGGCTGCCTTGGACGAGTGGGCTGCGTGTCCTTTCCACCACTGACGTCAGCTTCTCTCCCTTAATTCCCCCTCTGGGACCGAAGCGAGTGCAGGCGCTGCCAGCTCGGATCAGCGTTAACAGCCTGCTCTCCCAGTGTGTGGCAGCGCTCCACCATGCCAATGTCACCCCCAACTCGCGCTGCTGTCCCTGGCCAAGCAGCCATGGGTGGTGGGAGAGCACTCCCCTCTTCCAGCATCCTGGGAAGGGCCCAGTGCCAGCAGAGAGTCCCCATTCCTCGCACGTAGGTGTGTGCTGAGATGGCAGCTCAGCCCCTCAGAAATGGCTGACTCCTCTCTCTCGCTCTCTTGCTGGCTGGTGGGTTTTTTTCTCTCCTCCTCCCTGCCTTTGCCGTTGCCTACGCGGTTGTGTGGGGAAGGCAATCGGCTCCCGTGCTGCGGATGGCTTTATCTGTAACTCTTCCATCTGCTCACAGCAGCTCACAAATAACCACGGGGTGCCAGAGGAATTATGTTATTTGGAGCTCAAGTTTCTGCAGTCTGGCAGGGCAGCAGCTCTGCGCCGGGCTCAGCCGCTCTGCAAAGGCCAGCGCCGGCATGGCCAGGGCTTAAGGCAGGAGCTGGGGATGTGGCCAGGGCCGAATTACCCTCCCCATCCAGTTAGACAAAGCGCCAGCCCTGAGCCAGCATGGAAGCCTGGTCCTCTGGGAGCTTCCTGCGGAGAGCAGAGGGTCCTGCTGGCCCCGGGTCCCTGCACAGCCGTGGGCTCGTGGCACGAAGCCGCCTCCTGCATCACGTGCGGCAACAGGGATAAAATGGGCGGCTGCTGACCCCCTCTCCCTGCACTTTGCTGTTTCCCACCAAGCACAGCCCTTTTGGACAGACTTCCCTCCCTGGGAAGCACCATCCAATGCCTGCAGAGCCATGGCTGTGGTGGTGGCCGAGGACGATGCTCGAGGCCGAGCTGTGCCGGGAAATGCCTCCCGCTGCCTCTGGCATTTGGTAAAACACTTACAGCAGGGCCGTGTTTTCTTCATTTCCTGCCTGCTCCCGCTTCCAAGGAAACGAAATCCCCCAAGCCAGGGCTGAGGTTTCTCATTTAAATGTAACCCAGGCCCAGAACTGGAGCTGCCAGCCCTCCCCATGGCCCGGCAGCCCCAGGGTGGTGCAGAGGCTGTCAGGACTCGTGGTCCCGTCATGGGCACTCCAGTAAGGCACTGAGAGCAGAGACCCATCTCTGGGATGGGGTGTGGGGAAGGGCAGCTCTTGGCTGTGCCCCAGGCAGGGCTCTTGAGCTTCAGGGTGCCAGGGGAAGGTTTTAGGGTAGCAGCAACCTCCTTCCCTCCTCCCATCTGGCAAAACCCCGGTGGTTTTGGCACCAGGGCTGGAGCAGGGGCTCCAGAGCGGGTGGTTTGGGACCAGCCCTGGCTCTGCTGTGGGTGCTGCCAGCTCTCTCACCTGCACGGTGGCCAAGGGCAAATGCTTGGAGCCAGATCTGGGCCCTGCTGCTGCCAGCAGGACCAGGGCTGCCCACACTGGAGAAGGGGAGCAAACCCAACCCGCCCCCCCTGCCTGCACTGCAGCACGGGCAGGGCTTGGAGGCAAGAGCTGCCTGTGCTTGCGGCATCTGCTGGGAGCCTGGGAAGGGCTGGCCCTGCCAGATCTGCAAGCACAGCTGGGGTGAGGCCGTGCCCACGTCTCTTAGCTCATATTTTAACCCCAAAGTTGGGCTGTTGGTCCCCCCGAGCCTCTCCTACACATCCCTGGCGAGGGGGTGGCTGCTCAGCACTCTGGCGCCTTCTTGGATGGATTTGACTCTTTTTTATAGCTTCACTTTCTGCATCTTTCTCCACCAAAAAAGGGAGCAGGCTGGGCCCTGCTTTATCTCCCCGCCCGGTGCCTCCTGCTCCATCATCCCCCAAGGGCCGGGAGCAGCCGGGAATGTCTCTGGACTCGCTGGAGTGCTGGGAGAGCAACCAGCCCTGGCAGGGTCGGGGTCGTGACTTCCTCCAGCCCATGAGCTTTCCTGGCAGCAGGGAACCGGACACAGGTAGGAGCCAAAGGGTGCATTTCCCACCCGGGGAGGGGGCACTCGGAGCAGCCACACACTGGGTGGTGGCCACCGTGGTGGCAGCAGGGCACGGGGCTGTGAGGGTGACATTCTCGGGGTGGTGAGGACAAGGATTCAGTGAGGGCTCATCTCCCACAGCTCCCGAATTGCTGGTCCTGGGGAAATGCCTTGGCCTGAGCTGTGATGGCTTTTGATGCTGTCACTGTGGGTCACTGCAGCTCCTGAGCCCTCTGCATGCCCCGATCAATCCGGGAAGCTCCGGCACAGCCCTGCCAGGAGCTGGGAAGGGGGGGCTGCAGCCCTGTGCCCACCCCCGCCGCCAGCCGTGGTGGGTGGGAGCCTGAGGAGGGGTTCCAGCAGACCGGAACGGTGCTGCCTTTGTGCCCTGCACACTCTGGTGTGTCACTGTCCCCAGGGGACATGACAGGGACCCCGGGGAGTGGAAGGAACTCGAGGGGCTTGCACACCGTGAAGCTCCCTCTGAAGACATCAGCAGGGGAGGCACGAGGGAGAGAAAAGCTGTTTCAGCTGCCATGTGATGTTGACATAAGAATCACCAGGTAAAAACTGCCCCTGAATACAGCGGAGCTGGGAATTACGGGATTTTTCACTGCTGGGGGAGGTGGGCTCGGGAATTATCTCCTGGCTGAGGGTGCTCAGCTGAGCCCCGGGGTACAATGAACACCTCCAACCTCTGGCTTAACCTCAGCGTGGACAAGAGGAGCCCGAAATTCCCCATCCCCGGCGCCGAGCCCAGCCCTGGGAGAACAGGAGACAATCCGTGGGTCCTTCAGCCCCCCCAGCCTCATCTCCCCTCATCGCTTGCTAACGCAGCCCCTTGCCAGCGCTCAGCCGAGGGGAATCTTCATTTCCTTTGCAATGAACAGCCCCAGCCCCCGGGGCTGCCACCAGGTCCCCGAGCCCAAGGTGAAGCGGAGTCCCGGGGGCCGCGCACATCCCCCTGCACCGAGCCGGCCCCGGCTGCTCCCCAGCCCCGGGCTCTGCCACATCCCGGCGCGTCTGCGGATGCACAAACGCCCGTGAGAAACCTGCTGCTCCCCGAGAGGGGCGGGCAGGGGCACGGGGGGCTCTGGGGGAGCACAGGCTGCCACCGGAGGGGCTGCGCTGCCCTAATTAGCTCTGCCATCATTAAGCCCGCCTTCCCTGCGACCGGCAGGCAGCTGGGGCAGCAGGGATGGGTGTCCCAGATCCGGTGTGAGCGGCGACTTTCGGAGCACGGGAATCTCAGCGTGGGGGTGCTGGGCACAGCCCCCCTGTGCCCCCTCCAACACGAGAGGGGCTGGGGGGCAAAGGTGGGGCAGAGATACCATTCCTGCTGGATGGACACCCACCGTGGGAATGAGTCCTCGCCATCCCTGGGTGGGGGGACATGTCAGGAGAGCTGGATGCAGCCCCCGTGCCTGCTGGGGCTGTGAGGATGAGGAGGGTCAGGGCCGCGGTGCTGCTCCCCCCGGGCCAGCTCCTGCTAACAGGATGTGATGGGTGGGGGAAGCGCTGTCACTCGGCATTTCTTATCCGGGAGCAGGGAAACGGAGCAGGGGGACGGCCCTGATGGGACTCGGGGACCGCAGCCTCCTCTGCCCCCTCGGGAAACACCATCCCGCCCCTCCCCAGCATCAGACAGCCGCACCTCGTACCACAAATTAATTTATTCCCCTATCAGGTTTGTAAACAAGAAGCAGCCCCCCCACCCTGACCCACTGAGAGGTCCCCATCCGGAGGGGTCCCTATCCTGAGGGATCCCCATCCCCAGGGGTCCCCTTCACAAGGGGCCTTTCACATCCATCTCCCCAGCCCAGAAATGTGCAAATCCAATCCCAGTGCAAAGAAAGGCTTTGGCGGGGAGAGCCCTGGGTGCCGTGAGGGGGGGTGGCAGCACACAGAGGACCCCAAAACTGTGGGGTTTGGGGGTGCAGAGCCTCCGGCAGCCCCCCCTCCTGAAGGCAGCGAGCACTAGAGGGCAGCAGGGCCCAGCGCTGGGCAGTGGGAGGGAGGCACAGAAATCAAATTAAATAATAATTTAAAAAACAGTAAATAAATAAATGGATGGACGGCTGGGAGAAGGGGGAGAGGGGGTGAGTCCCTCGTCCTGTGGCAACGAGTCTCTCCTCGCCTTCCCCAAACGTATAAAATATATTTTGACTATCTGAGTTAAATAACGAGGTTGTAAAAAAAGCAAGAGGGGGACAAACGTTCCTGGTGCTGCCCCACCCTTAAAAAAATAAAGCATCGTAAATAGTTTTAAAGAAAATATGAGGATCACCCCCCTCTCTCACACATAAATATAGATTGTATTATGGATAAAAAATACGTCTTTCTCTCTATTGAAAAAGTGGAAAAATAGAGGAAAAGAAGGAGTTGTGCCCAAAAAGGAAGAGGCTGGGAAGAGCTGCTTGATTCCAAGAGCTCCTGCAACCTGCCTCTGGCAGCGAGAAGGGGAATCAAAGCAAATTCCCCCGACTGCAATCGGTGAGTGAAGGATGGGGGGGCACGTCAGACGTCACTGGGGGAGCGGGAGCGGAAAGGCAGCGTGGAGGAGAAGCACCCGCAGCACACGGCCCACAGCACTTTCTGGATCTCCTGGTTCCTGAAGGCGTAGATGACAGGGTTGAGCATGGAGTTGTAGGTGGCGGGGAGCAGCGTGGCGTAGGTGTAGAGGGCCGGGTAGCTGCAGTCCCCCAGCAGCCCGTACACGGCGAAGGGCAGCCAGCAGGACGCGAAGGTGCCCAGGATCACGGCCAGGGTGGCGATGCCCTTGCGGGTGGTGACGTAGTGGGAGCTGGCCAGGAGGTGCCTCTGCACGGCGATCTGGTGGGCGTGCCGGCACACGATCCGACAGATCTGCACGTACAGCTGGAGCATCACCGCAAACACCGCGAAGAAGGAGACGGAGAGGATGACGAGGTGGCTCTTGGTCAGCGGTCTGACGATGCTGCAGGCGGAGGGCTCCTTCAGGCAGTTCCAGCCCATGACGGGCAGCAGCCCGTAGCAGATGGAGGCTCCCCAGGTGAGGATCAACATGATGTAAGTCCTGGTGACCGTCCTCTCCGAGTAGTAGGTCAGGGCGTTGTAGAGGGACAGGTAGCGGTCGATGGTGATGGTCAGCAGGCTGCTGACGCTGGCCGTGAAGGAGGTGACCAGGAGCCCCACGGTGAGCAGGCTGACCGCTTCTGATGGGATGAAGTACACAAAGGCAAAGTGCAGGATCAGCCCCAGCCCTGCCAGGAGGTCGGCTGTGGCCAAGCTGCCGATCAGGAGGAACATTGGGGCGCGGAAAGTCGGGGTGTAGAAGATCACCACCACCACCACGGCGTTCTCGCAGGAGATGATGGTCCCCGAGATGCAGAGGACAACGTCCCACGGGTTCAAGGCGAGGGGCTGCACCACAGACTCCAGATCCAAGGAGCTGCCACTGCCATTCCTGGCTGAGAACCAGCCTTGCTGGCCTTCGCTGGAGTTGGGGGGCCCTTTCTCCATCATGATGGTGGAGGGTCACCTGCAAGAGCAGCCCCCTGAGCCCCCGCTGTCCATGAGCTGCCCCTGAGCCACCCAGATGGGACAGCACTGCCTCCCCCCCAAAAGTTGTCTTCAGGAGGGTGGGCAGAGCAGTGTGTGTTGAGGGGGTGCTCGCTGTTTGCTCCAAGGGGATTTTTCTGGAGGAGATGGTTCAGTTTTAAAATAAATAGGTGAATAAAGGGGAAGGAAAACACACACACTCTCAACACCCCTGCTCCTGCCTGCCTTAGCTGCTGGGGGTTGGGCACTGCACGATTTTGATGGATAAATCCAGGGGAGCCGGACTGCCAGTGGAAAACACCCTCCCCCGCCAGGACTCCGGGGCCAAACTGAGGGGATCCCAAGCAGCAGGTAAAGGGGGTGACCCTGCCCCCCCGATCAGCACCGCAGCGGGAATAGACCCCCTCCCATCCCCACCACGGCATCCCTTCTTACCATGGGTGTCTACCCCTCCCCGGGCGGGCAGCACAGCCCCTGCACGGGCTCCGGGGGGGCACGGCCGCCCCTCGCCACCCTCCTCATAGCGCTGCCAGAGCGGGGTCCCCCCTCCGCCGGTGCCCCCCGGTGCCCCCGCGGTGCCGGGCACTCACCTGCGGGGATGCTGGGCCCGGGCTGCGCTGGGCCGGGCCGGGGCCCCGCTGCCATGGGCGCTGCCGAGTTATAGCGGCGGAGCGGGGCCGGGGGCGCGGGGGGCGCGGGGTGACTCACGGCCCCCCCCGCCCCGCGAGCCCCGCTGTGACGTCAATGGCGCGCCGAAGCCAATCAGCGCCCGGGAGGGCAGCGCGGGAGCGCGCGCGCCGCATCGTAATCGCCGCTCATTCATAAAAAACCGCCCCCCCCCCCCGCCCCGGCCCACGCCCCCCCAAAAAACCCCCACGGCACTCGTGGGACCCCCCCACGAGCCCCGGGCCACCGCCGTGCTGCGGGGCAGGGGAGGCTGTGCTGAGCCGCCCCCTCTCCCCGCATTGCGGAGGTTTGGGGGCTCCGCTCTGGAGGGGGCGGCCCCGGGCTTGGGGGGGATGTGGGGTGGTCGAGGGGGTTCTCTCCTGACCCCGCACGGCCGGGGGTGCTCAGGCCCCTCCCCTCTCCCGCGGGTGGGTGCCCGCGGCCCGCCTTTCCCACGCGGGGCTGAACAATTCCTGGCCGGGAGAAGCGGGACAGCCCGGCCGGGGGAGCTGTGGAAGGGCTGGCGGGGAGCCGTACCCCCGAGAGGAGGAAGGAGAAGTCTGCGCTCCTCGAGACTCTTCCCCGCGCCCGTTCCTCGAAGCCCAGCGCGTTTCCCCGGCGATCTGTTCCCGCCGAGGAGGGAGGGGGTCCCGGAGAGCCCGGGCCGGGCTGCGGCCGCCCCCTCGGAGCCCGGGCAGGGACCGGGGCCTCGGCCAAGCCCGGCCCGGCTCGGTTCGGTTCGGCCCAGCCTGACTGGAGCTGTTCGCGGTACTAAAGGCCAGGACGCAGCCTCGGGAGGGGTCGAAGTGTCCCGGGCACGGGGCTGGGGCGGGAAGTGCACGGGGAGAGCGGGCAGTGCGTGTGCGGTGAGTGCGGGGCGTGCAGGGCGTGCGGGGTGCGCAGGGTGCTCAGGGCGTGCAGGTGTATACAGTGTGTGCAGGTGTGTGCAGCTGTGCACAAGTGTGTGGAGGGTGCACAGGGGTGTGCAGGGTGTACAGCTGTATACAGGTGTGTACAGGACGTACAGGTGTGCACAGATGTGTGCAGCGTGTACAGGGTGTGTGCGGGGTGTGCAGCTGTGCACAGGTTTGTGCAGAGTGTACAGGGTGTGCAGCTGTGTGCAGGTGTGCACAGTGTGTGCACAGGAGTGTGGAGGGTGTACAGGTGTGCACAGATGTGAGCAGGTGTGCGCAGGGGGTACCGTGTGTGCAGTCCGTGCCGCCCCTGGTTTCCCAGGGTCGGTGGGGGTGTGTGATGGGGGTGATGAGGGCGATGCCCCCCGTGAGAGACCCCCACCCCCGGGCCGGGCCTGCCGGGGCGGGGCCGGGCGGGATAAGGCGGGGCCGCCCCCCCCCGCCCCCGCCGCCGCCGGGGCCGCCTCCCGCGGGCGCGCATCTGCTCCGCTCCGCTCTCCCGGGAGATCCGCGGACACACCTCCCGCTGGGACCGTGCCGAGCCGGGCTGAGCCGAGCCGGGCCGGGCCATGGCCCCGCCGGGTCCCGGGGCGCTGCGCTGCGCGCTCCTGTGGGCGCTGCTCTGCGCGCAGGGACCCGCTCCCACCCGCGCAGGTACGGCCGGGGGCGCGGGGGAACTCGGAGCTTTGCAGCTTTGGGGCAGCTGAACTTTTTTGTGGGGGGGTTGGTTTTTTCCAGGGGTTCCCCTCGCCCCCAGGGGACTCCGTTCCCCGACCTTGGTTTGGGGGAGAGGGACCCCCTGCTCCCAGCCGTGCTCCGGGGCGCTGGGACCCCCAAGGGCCAGGGAAGATGCGCTGGGCTGCAGCGGGATAAGCGGCGTGCAGGATCCAAGCTCCTTCCCAAAAAGTGTGGGGGTCTCGTGGGCCGTGGTGGGGAGAGGGGAACGGAGCCGTCACCTCCTTCCCGAGGTGCTGCAACTCCGGGCATTAATTATGCAAACCCCAGGCTTTCTTCTGCTCCCCCTCTCCCATCCCCCTGCTGCTGCTGCCGGGAGACATTTCCACCTTGACTTATCCCGGCGAGACCCACGCGTGTTCCCAGAGCATCCCTGGGAATGGGGCTGCCCTCAGCCGGCCCCGCCGCCCCCCTTTATTCCCTGTCCCTCCCCACACCTGACGGCAGGAGCGGGAGTTGACAACGCTGGGCTCAAACGTCTGTTCCTGCGCCTGCCGCGATAAAAATAAATTATAAACCTGCCTAAACCCTTGCGAACAAAGTACTACTTTCCCATTGGCTCCCGGCAGGTCTCCAAATGCGGGAGGGGGGGCCCAGCGGCGTGCCCACCGCCCCCTCCCGTAGCCATGGCAATGGGGCCGCAGCATCTCCGCTTCCTGCCTTGCGCCACCAGTTGCCCCCTTGGCTTTTCCCGGGAAAGAAGGAAAGGGGCTTTTCTATCAGCCGCGCACGGTTTTTAGGGAACCCTCAAAGCTGGGGGGCTGCAGCTTGGGTCACTCCAAAGGGAGGTGCTGTGGTGGGAAGCGCTGCCGGCAGGGATGCCTCGTGCTTGTTCCGTCCCCCGGGAGCCAGCCCGGGAAATGCCGGCCCCCAACGCCCTCCTGCGAGCCCTGGGGGGAGGGTTCGCCCCTGAGAGCCTGGAAACACCTCCAGGGTGGGAAATGGCTCCCGGCTCTTTCCCGGGATGGTGCAAACGCGGGCGTGGGACGCATCGAGGCGCAGGCAGGGCCCGGCCGCAGCCTCCCTCGCCGGCAGTGAGCGCTGTAAATTAATGATGAGCGTGTGCGGGGGAAGCGCAGCTCCGCAAACACCCGCCTGAGTCACCGGCTCCCAGGAACGGGGATCCCGCGGGGTGGCCGGGGGGGCAGGGGGCCGGCACTGCCCAGGTAACCCCGACCGGGCCGGTGCTGCCGCCTCATCTCCTTCCAACCTCCACCGAGAGACCCCAGATCCCAGCGCTAGGGCTGGGATGTTCCTGCGGGTGATGGGTGAGCCCTGTGTGTCCCGGAGGGGTGCTGGGGGTGTGGGGTGTCCCCTCTCTGGAGGGCTGGCGATGCTACAAACCCCACATCGGGACGGGGCTGCGGGGTTTGGGGCTATGGGATGTGCCTTCATCCCTCCTGCTGCAGCATCAGAGTGGAGCTGGGGGTCCAGCCCCCTCCCCACTGCCCGAGGGATGGGTACGGGCCCTGCCCTCACCCCTTTTCCCTGGCCTTGGCAGGAGGGTGTGGCGAGCTGAGGTCCTGCGAGATGTGTACGGCCAGCAGCCATCCCCACAACGGCACCGACTGCGTCTGGGTGGGCTGCGGGACCCCCGAGGAGCCAGGTGAGGGCTCGGCTGGGTGAGCACAGAGGGGAGGCTCCCATCAGCCCTCCCCAGCCCCTGTCACTGGACCGGGCATGGCCGGTCCCAGCTGCTCTCATGGCCAGGGTCCATCTCAGGGTCCCTCCCTGGGGCTCTGCCCTGCGGGGGTGCAGCTCTGAGCCCCTCAGACCCCACAGACCCTCAGGTGGATGCCCCCCCTCAATGAAGCCTCCTCATCCCAAACCCTCAGTGCCGAACACCACTGGCTGCACTGGTTTGGGATCCTTGGGAAAACCGTGTCCCCTCTTCCCGCAGGAACAGGGAGCTGCATGCAGAGAGGGTCAGCGGTGCGGGAGACCTGTGCACTCTACAACTCCAGCGCCCTGTGCCGAGGTAACCCAGACCCCCGAACCCCCCAGACCCTCTGACCTTCGGGGCAGAGGTGCTGCTGCAGCTGCCAGGGCCATGGGGATGAAATCCCACCACCAGGACAGGGACACGGGGTGCAGGGGTGGGCAGCAATGTCCCCTGTCGCCCCTTTTACCCCCTTCCCTCTGTCCCTGCCTTCTCCAGTGCTGAAGTCCCACACGGAAGAGCCTCCACGGTCCCACAGCAAGGAGCCAGTGACACACTCCACAAGTGAGTGGGTCTGGGGAGGGGTGGGAGGCAGTGGGATGGGGGTCCTGGATGCCCCAGGGACTGGGGACTTGTCCCAACAAGGCGCTTCCCTCCACATTTCACGTCCCTTTGGGAGGGATGAGCAGAGCTGCCCTCAGGGCTGGATCGGTGGATGTGCCCCCTGCCCTGGGTCACGGCTCTGTCCCTGCCGCCTCTCTCTGCCCTGGGCAATGCCCAGGGAGGGCCAGGGGTGACACCCAGCAGCCCTCCAGGAACAAGCCCTGATTCCATGCTTGCTGGGAATTGCTGCCTCCAGCCTGGCTGGGAGTGGAGAAGGAGCCTCTTCCAGGAGCGGGAACTGGAGAGCCCTGGGCTCATTACAGCGGGTAACCGGAGCCCAGAGCCTGCTGAATTATTGATCCCACTGGGATCTGTTTGCCACGGCTCCTTTCCTGCAGCTCCAGCTGCTCTGGCATGGGAAGGGGCTGAGCCCATCCCAGCATCCACGTGTTGGTGGGGACATCCCAGCCCAAGCTGGGAGCTACCAGTCCTCCCTGTGCAGCCACTGGGATCCACACAGACCCCAGATCCCCTCTCTGGTGGACACATCTGTACCCAGGGATGCCAACACACCCCTAACTCCCCAAACCCCCTGTTTCCCCGGCCACCAGGGACCACCACCACCAGTGCCCCGCTGACAGGCAGCCCCGAGTTCCGCCCGCCCGGCTTCGACACGGCGAGTTTCATCGGGGGCATCGTGCTGGTGCTGTGCGTCCAGGCCGTCGCCTTCTTCATCATCAAGTTCATCAAGTCGAAGGACAGCACCTACCAAACGCTGTAAGGGCCCCGCGCTCCCACCGGGACCGGGATGGAGGGGGGGACCCGGGCCAAGCCCACCCTGAAGTCAAGACTGGGGTCACCCTGGGGTGTGTCCTGTTTCCGCTGTGTTGTGTCCCGTGGCTCTTTGTGCCGGTCCGTCCTCACCCTGCAGGGGATGATGGATGATTTGGGAGGTGGAGGGGTCCATGTCCCCCTCCCTGTCCCCTCGCCACCTCCCCTGCCTGGGAGGTGCAGTCACTGTCTGGCTGGGCCCTGGTTCTGAGCCCGTGGGGAATGGGAGGGCCCCGAATCTGTCCCTCAGAGCTGAGGCAGGGGTGCTCCACGCTGTCCCCGTGTCCCTGGGCCCGCTGTGTCTAACGTGGGGGGCCGTGCCCCGTCTCTCTTTCCTTCCACGCTGCCAGAGAGGACAATCAGTAGGTTCTGGGTGCCGGCGGCAGGGGGAGGGGGTCCCCCCGCAGCCCCAGAGCTTCACCCTTCCCTCGCACCTCCCCGGGCACGGCGGGGAGGACCCTCCCTCCTGGTTTGCATGACGGGTGTTTCCCAGCTGGTTTTGCCGTTTCCTGTGGGTTTCCTCTTAGGGATGGAAGGGAAGGGGTCCCCCCCGCCCCCTTTCCAGCCCCTCAGGGCTGCAGCCCCACGCAGCCCCTTCTGCCACCTGGGCAAAATGTCCCCAGTGCCCCCAGCCTCACCACAGCGGGGTGCAGCCCCCTCACCCTGAGCATCCTCGGCAGCACGGGAACTGCGGCGCTCCCAGTCCGGCACCCAGCAGCCCCTTCCTACTCTGGGCACCCCCTGCCCCACCGCCTCCCCACAGCCTTGAGGCTCCTGGGGCTGGGGGTCCCCATCTCCCCTCACGGATTCTTGGGTGCTTTTCCCTCCAGCATTTTGGCTGGAGCACCCAGCCCTGCCCTGACAGCCCCCCGTGCCCGCCGAGGAGCGGAGCCAGGGCCCTGCTGTTTGCTTTTGCTGTGCCTCTGTGTGCTCTGGAGGGGGCTGGGCGCTTCCCTCTGCCCCACCCTCTTTCTGTGTGCTGTTTTGGGGAGGGGGCTGCGTGTCGTGTGCTGTGGGGTGACACTTGTAGCTCGGGCTGCCCCCATTAAACTCTGGTGGTGGTGTCTGTGTTGTGTCTGGGGGGTTCCTGTGGCTGGGGGGGTGCAGGGGATCCCCCCCCGCTGCAGGGGGAGTCCAGTGCAGTCCAACCCCTCCCCACGGTGTGGGTGGGCACTGGGACACCCCCTGCACCCCTTCCCCGGGGGCTGCCAGGGGCTGGGACCCCCACGGTGAAGCCCCCAGGACCTTTCCTGCCACGTCTCCTCTCTGTCCCATGCACCAGGATCTGAGGGCCCCGCGCCTCCAGGCTTGGGGGGGACGCTGTCCCCGCCCTCCCCAGGTGAAGAGGCCCCTGCTGGTGTCACCCTGCCCGCGGCCGGACCGTGCCCCCCACGCCCGACTATGCAAAGCTGGGACACGGCCCCCGGGCCCGACGCCGTCCCTGGGCCCAGCGTGGTGCTGGGGATGCTCCCAGGGGATGCAGGGGGGCAGGGGGGGCCCATCCAGCCCCGAATTCCACCTTGGGCCCCTCACCCTGTGCTTGCCAGATGCCCAGGGGAGCTGTGGCCGTGGGTGGGAGTGGGGGGCCCTGGCCCCAGCCCCACACCGGGCAGAGCCCGAGCTGGAACAGCGGGGACAGAAACCAATAAAGGATTTTCCTGTAATTCCTGGTGTCTGTGTCATTGTCACCCATCTCCTGTGACCCCAGAGCCCCAGCAGTGGCTGCTGTCCTGGGAGATTCTGGTTGCAAAAAAACCTTTGGGGATTTGGCTGTTCCTGCCCCCAGGGTGGCACTGGTGGGTGGCCCCAGTGACTCCAGTGCTCCCAGTGACCAGGGAAGCAGAACCAGTGTGGGGTATCCCAGTAAGAAAAGGGGCATCCCGGTAGAGGAATGACCCCCCCACCCCACCCAGGGCTGTGACAAGGCCACTGGAGGACAGTGCTGGAGGGCACTGGGAGCAATGGGATGCAGCAGCTCCAGCCCCTCAGTGGAGGGAGAAGTCAGGGTGTGGTGGCCAGGGCAACAAACAGCCACCAGATGTGCCCACAGCAATAAAGAGCTGCCAGATGTGCCCTCCGGTGCCACTTCATTGCTGCTGGGAGGGGAGGGCACAGAGCCCAGCCTGCACAGGATGTCTCCGTCCCTCAGGTCCCACAGTCCCGGTGGCACAGCCGGTCCTTGTGGGGCTGGGGCTACGCCCGGGGGACCAGGTTGGTCCGCAGGGGCAGCAGCGCTTCCACCCAGTGCCCAGGCTGCTGCAGCAGCCGCTTCCACACCCCCTGCTCCTCCGCCGTCGAGTCCATCCAGCCCACGGGCAGCCCGTAGCTGCTCCCTGTGGAGAGACCAGCCCGTCACCCCGAGCTGTGGCACCGGGCACACCCCGAGCAGCCAGGGGTCCCTCCTCCTCACCGGTGCCCAGGCTGAGCCGGATGCCGCCCAGCAGGCGCTTGGAGAAGGCTTCGTGGTGCCAGAGGGTGAACTCGGCGCACGCCTCGGCCAAGTCCTTGGCCTGGAAGCCGTCGTACACCATGGTGTGGTTGAAGAGGGGGTTCAGGCTCCGCTTCACCACCCGCGTCTTCTGCCGGCTGGCCTTGCTGTCATCCGGCAGCACGTAGCTGGGGTGACACCGCGGTCAGGGGGGGCACACACCCCAGCAGTCCCTCTGGGTGCCCCCGGGGTGTCACCCC
Organism: Monarcha castaneiventris obscurior; assembly: GCA_026261815.1. NCBI lineage: Eukaryota > Metazoa > Chordata > Aves > Passeriformes > Monarchidae > Monarcha > Monarcha castaneiventris. Next base: position 1,576,697 of record JAMPIT010000687.1, on the reverse strand, counting down.
ACCCTTACCACTGCACGAAGGCGTCCACGGTGCCGCTCTGCAGCGGGATGAGGCTCTGAGCATCCTTCACCCAGATGTGCAGCTCGCCCGTGGGCGGCATCCCCGCGCCTGCGGGCCAGAGGGGTCAGGGCCATCCTGCCAGGCCAGACCCCCCCGGCTGCCCACAGGCCACTCTCACCTTCTGAGCCGGCGGGGATGAACTTGAGTGCCAGGTTGAGGTTGCCCCGGCCGGCGAGGCCGTCCAAGGGGATGGGCATCTGCGGGGGACGGGGGCGTTACGGGGGCAGTGCATGAACAGGGGGCTGGGGAGGCAGGGAGCTCACCCGTGGCTGGAGACTGAACCACTCGGGGCGGGTGTTGGCCCAGTCCCAGGCGCCCAGCGCGACCTCCACCTCCCCCAGGAACAGGTTCCTGCCCAGGCTGTCGTGGTGCCACACGGAGAGGTTCAGGGTCCGGCCCTGCAGGTCCCTCTTCTCCAGCTTGTACTGGTGGGGAGGGGACACAGGCTGAGATTATCCACCCGCACCCATCCGATGTGAACCACGGGAACTCTCCAAATCCACCCTTAAGCAGGGTTAGAAACCTTGAGGGTCTCGTTGAAGACGGGATCCAAGCTCCTCTTCCTCACGGCAGTCTTGCGCTTGCTGCGGTTGGACTTGTCCGGCAGCAGGTAGGTCTTGATGTACCTGGGGCCAAAAGCAAGGTGGCTGCAGTGGGGCAGGGTGGGCATCCCCTGGGCAGTGCCAGCGGGGGCTGGGGCACTCACGGGTCCGAGCGCTGCTTCTTGGCCTCAGCCAGCTCCCGGCAGCGCAGGACGTGCACCTGCAGCTCCTTCTTGGCCGGGTCGTAGCGCAGGGAGAACTGGACACAGCCCCGCACGGCCACCCTGCCCAGCTCCCCCTCGCTGTACAGGCTCATCAGGCTCCCGCTCAGCTGCGGGGGGTGACACGGTCAGGGGGGCTGGGGAGGTGCCCCCCACCCAGCCCCAGCCTAGTCGCGCACCGTGGAGGAGCTGAGGCTGGACACAGAGGAGCTGGTGCTCAGCAGGCTCGGGCGGGGGTGGCCGTTCTGAGGGGACCGTGGGGCTGGGGGGGTCTGGTCTGTCTGGGGGGTCTCTGGTCTCTGGAAATGCAAAGAGGGGTCAGCACCACCCCTCGGGCCCCCAGCCCCACTGAGGGCACCCAGCTCCCAGCAGGGTCTGGTGCTTGGGTACAGCCCCTGCTGTGCTGGCTTTGCTCAGTCCCCCCAGGTCCCCAAAACCCCATACAGCCTCGCCCCAACCTTGTACAGACCCCTCCAGCCCCCCAGAGCCCCCCCCACCTGCCCAGCATCATGGCTGCTGTGTGCGGAGTCCGGCTCCTCATCCTCCTCATCCTCCTCTGTGCTGGATGAGCCGAAGGAGTTCCCGCCTCCCGTGCCACCTGCAAGGACCAGAGGAGGGTGGGGGTCCCTATTTTGGCCAGAGCAGCAGAAGGGCCCCAGTGGGGGGCCAGGAGGAGGCTGGTGACCAGAGCTGGGGGGCTCCAGCCCCCCAAATCTCCACAGCACAGACCCCCTGTCCCCATTACCTGTCTGTGCCGGGCTCTCCTGCTCCCTCGCCAGGCTGTCGCCCTGCAGCAAGGGCTGCGACATCGGGGTGCCCTCCACAGCCGGGCCGGGGGCGCTGGGCTGTGAGGGACAGGCTGAGAACATGACCCCCGGCACCCCCTCCTCCCCTACCTGCCATCCCCAGCCCAGCCCCGCTGTGTTCCTGGGGACAGGGTGAGGGATGACCTACGGGACATTTTGTGGGACATTTCCCATCCCTCCCCCGGGTTCAGGATCACTCCAAGTGCATCACAACCTTGGGATGGCACTGGGGATGCTGCAGGGTGACCCCCACCCATCACCAGGGTGTCAGACCCCACACCAGGGACCTACCTGGAGCTCAGGGGCCTCCTGCACCTCCTCTGTGGGGGAGCTGTGGGAAGAGACCACCATTAGTTTGGTCTGGATGGTGCACAGCCGGACACCGGGACAGGGGGAGACACTGGGATAATGGGCAGATGGACACTGGGATGGTGGGAGATGGTGGTGGACACACGGTGCAAAACCAGACCCTGCAACGATGGGCAGGCACCGGCCCTGGCTGCACCGTCCCCCTCCAGTCCCTTGTGCCACCCCAGCGGGTACCAGTGAGGTGCCACCCACCCCGGGGCACCCGTGGGACGCCATCCCTCCCCTCCCTCACCTCTCGTCCATGTCCAGTGCACCATCCTCATCCTCCTTCTCCTCTGGCAGCGGCTCATCGATGGCCTCCAGCTCGCCCAGGCTGGGGCCACGTTCCAGGTCCCCCGTTCCTGGGGACATCGGGGAGCTCAGCGGGCCAAGCCCCGGCCCCCATTTCCCTGTCTCCCCACGCCCCATCCCTCGCCTACCCCGGGGCCGCCTCCTGCGGCGGATGGAGGCTCGGACGAGGTCGGAGCCCAGCGGGTGCCGGTGGCGCTGGGCCCGGGCGTCGCAGAACCAGTCCCCGGTGAGGCTCCGCAGCAGCGCCGGGTCCGACACCGACTTGCGGAGTTTGCTGGGGGCAGGAGGGACACCGGGACCGCTGTGCCGCTGCCCCAGAGCCTTCCCAATCCACGGAGCCGCCCCAGCAGGGCCCGGGGGACACCAGCCACCCCCACCCAGGGGCTTTGGGACCCTCGGTGCTGGTGTGACAAACCAGGGGCTTCACCCTGGCTGAGCTCAGTGGGTGACCCCATCGCCAGCTGGAAAGGGGACCCTCAGCCTGGCTGCTCTGTCCCCAAGGGGAGATGGGTCCCAAACTGGCTGTCCCTGAGGGTGACGCCGAGCGGGGACCCCCAGCCCACCTGACGCGCCCTTCCTCTCGCCGGCGGAGCTGCCAGTCCCGGCGCAGCACCTCGGCGATGCAGCTCCGCTCCTCCTCCGTCAGGAAGCTCAGGTCCAGCAGCGCCTGGGGCTCCAGGGCCATGGCGGGGGCACCGCGAGGGGCTGGCCTGGGCGGGGGCAGGGGCACGGGGGGCTCAGCGTGCCGGGCGTGCACCAGCGATGCCAGCATCGGGAGAGGCACCTCGGGGCCGCTGAGGAGGATCCCCCCCGCTCATCCTGCTGGAAGAACAAGGGGGAGCAGCTCAGCCCACACCCCCACCCCCAACACCCCCAGCACCCCCAACACCCCCACCGGTGGCAAGCGAGGAGCGGGGCGATGCCGAGAATGCCCAGAGAAGGGCACAGGCAGCCCGAGGGCGGGCTCGGGGCACTGCGCCGCTCCTCCCGCTGCCGGCTCCGTGCCAGGCCAGCCCTGCCCGCTGCCGGGATCCTGCCCGCGGCCCGTGTTTGCCCAGCGTGTTTGCTCAGGGCTGGCCCTGCCCCTGCCCGCCTTCCCAGGGATTCACCGGGTGCCAGCGCACACGGACAGATGGCAGAAGGGGGCTTGGCTGCCCCCAGCATGGGCTGAGACCGAGCCGGGCTGAGATCGTTCTCAGCTCATCACATCTCCCGGGGGGTCTTGCCCCATGCCCGGCGTTGCCTCACCATGCTGTTGGGAAAGCGCTGCCTGCTGTGGCCGAGGGCAGGAAATTGCAGCAGCCATGGGGCAGGATCAGCCTGGACCCCCCCGGGCACGGCCCGGGCACCCCCAGGCTCCTGAGCACCCACGGAGCCACGCCCTGGCACGGCTGGGGGGTCCCACCTCCACCAGCGGCCCTGCCCCCAGCCCCTCGGAGGGTCCGATCCCTGCCCCACAGGTGCCCCTGTCCCAGCCCCGGGGGTGTCAGACACCCCCCAGGGTTGGGGACCCCAGCCCAGGACCTGGGCACTAGAAGGGCACGTTCTGCCCCCCAGCCCGCCCCGCCCGGCCCCAGGGACCCCCAGTCTCACACAGGGGAGCCCCAACACCGCCTGGGCCCCTCGGGAGAACCTGTGACACCCAGCGGCCCCCCGCCCCCGACATCGGCCTGGGGAGGGTCCCGGGGGACACGAACCGGCTCTCCCCGGGGCTGGGGGGATCTCGGGGGACACGAACCGGCTCTCCCCGGGGCTGGGGTGATGCTGCTGCTGTCTCCCCGCCGCAGCCGCTCGTATCCTGTTTACTGCCGGCACACGGGGGGGTCCCCCCACCCCGGAACAGAGCCGCCACCTAAAAATATCACCTAGGTCTGAGCCAGGCGCTGCTGTGGTGCCCAGTTCCCCGTGGGGACCCCAAAACCGAGCCATGAAGAAGCACCAGAGCCCCGGCAGTGCGCAGAGGGGTGCTGGGTACCCGGCCTCCCACCCTGCACGGGGGACCAGTCAAACCAGTTAAACCTCCCCAGCAAGCCACAGCTTGGGGGGTGCACGTCCCCCTTTTTTCATTGCAGGCAGCCCGACAAGACAGAGGGGGGTCCGGACGGCGTGAAACACCCCCCACACCCCTCCCCGAAATGCACCCACGCCCAGCCCCTCCTGGGTGACCCCCACAGCCCCCCAGGACCGGCTCATCCCAGTCGCCTCCAGCACAGCCCAGGCTTGCCCGACACCCGGGACGCCCTCACCTCCTCCCACCACCAGGGACCCCACTACGGGGGCCCCAGACCCCGGCCAGCCCCAGGCCTCTGTCACAGCGTGGGGACAAGAAAAATCACCCCTCAAACGCGTGACCCGGAGCCCCCAGCCCGCCCTTCCCAGCGGGGAGCAGAGCGGGGCGGGTGTGCAGCCCCCCAAGTGGGGCGAGAGGAGCCAGACCACCCCCCTATCCCGGGTGCAGCCCCCCCGCAGTGGGTCCAGCCCCACGCCCCCCTTACCTGTCCAGGTGAGGGATGGGTGGCTCGTGGCCCCCCGGCACCCCACGGGACCCCGGCGGTGCGCGGTGCCCCCGCTCCCCACCCCTGGCTCGGTGCTGTGCCCGGGGTGACTCAACCGCAGCCCTGCGAGCGCCTCCGCGCCCGGCGGCACGAAAGCAGGGACTGGAGCCAGCAACACCCGCCGGACGGGACTGAACTGGGCTGAACTGGGCTGAACTGGGAGGCGTCAGGCGCCTGGGAAGGGGCGGCGCAGCGGGGATGAGCCCCGGGACGAGGGGACCCCAAGCGTGGTGGAGACTGGAAGCCAAGGGCATGGGAAGGGGATGGGGGGGAGATGTCCCCACACGGGGGGCTGGGGGCAGGATGTGGTTCTGGGGTTCCTGGGAGAGCGCCTGGGCTGCACTGGGGGGACTGGTGTGTGCTGGGCATGGGGGGAGCAGTGCCTCTGCCCCTCTGCAGCAGCCCGAAGCCCCCCACCCCAAAAGCTCCCTGGGGCTTTGCAGGACCCCCATCCCCAGGGTGTCCTCGGCTCATGGCCCCCATCCCATAATGCACTCCCAGCCCACGGCTCTTTTCCCATGGGATGGCCCCAGCCCCCTCCTCACCCCATGGTTCCCTCCAGCCCCACATTCCCTATCCCATGGATACGGCCAGCCCCACAACCCCCATCCTGCTGGGAACCATCCCATCCTGCTCTGAACGGCCGGGGGTCTTGACCCCCCAGGACCACCCTGCGTGCTCATCCCCAAGCAGGATCGGGCCAGCAGTGCCGGGCAGGGACAAACCCCGGGCAGGAGCACCTCTGCCTGGCACAGCGGGACCTGTGCCTCAGTTTCCCTCAATGCCAGAGGGAGAGCAGCTGGCTGGGGGTGAGGGTCAGGCTCCCCCCCCAGCTTTAATGCGAGATGGCAGCACTTACCGACCACAGGACCGCAAGAAAAGGGGATTATTTTTAGCCTGGTTTCTCAGGAAATGAGACTTCAGCAGTGGCTTCGTGTGTCTGTCCGTGGGCCACCCTCCTCTTCCTCCCCTTGCAAGGTGCTTGCTGCTCAGCTCCGGTGGGGAGGTCCCGGGGGAATGGGATCCCTGCAATGGGTGTCCCGGGAATGCAGCCAGGTCTCTGCAGGGGAACAGTGATGTGAGGAGAGTTGTGACCCCGCAGGGCTTCTTGTGGGCTGGGGGCTCAGCTCTGGGTCACCCCGGGAGGGCACCAAGCTTTTCCGGGCATCCTGCACCCTTTGTTCCAGCAACATCCCGAGTGAGCAACATTTATGGGACGGAGAAGGAAGTGGGGAGAAGTGGGACAGATCCTGCGGTGTCCCACCCCATCCCTGGTGGCCCAGAGGTACAGCGAGTTTGCCGGGTCTCAGCCACAGCCGCTGCCTGAGCTGGTGGGGACGGGGCTGCAGCACCCCAGTGACAGCCGGTGGCAGCCAGGAGCACCATGGCCACCAGCACCCCTGAGCCAGGTGCCGGGCCAGCCCTCGGGGATGGTTTTCCTTCCAGCCAGGCACAGAGCAGGTTCTGGCTCATTTTGGTGCCGCGTGGGCAGCCCCGAGCCAGCGTTGGCGAGGAGCGAGTCCCGGCCTGCTCCCAGCCCTCTGCCCCCTCCAGGACTCGTTCCCCGGGAGGTGCAGGCAGGTCTGGTTCTCCTGGGGGAAAGCTGAGGCAGGAGCAGGAGCTGGAGCACGGGCAGAGCCCCACCAGTGGATTTGGGGGCGGTGGGGAAACCCTTGCAGCACAGCACCCCGGCTTTTACACTGCTACGCGTCCCCCCAAAGCCTTGTGGCGACCCGGCCCCATTCCTCTCCTGGGATCTCAGCTCCCCGTGCCCTCTGCCCTCCCAGAGCCTTTGATGTGACACTCGAGCGCTCCCCGGACACCCAGGAACAGATCCCAGACCCCCCAGGGACAGACCCCAACTCCCGCGGGCTGGGAGGCCCTTTGCCTGCACTTTTAATTCTTTATTTCGAATCCCCACAGCACAGCAGAGACCTCGAGGCGTTTCCAGCTGTGGCTCCGGCTGGGAATGACACGCAAGGCCTGGCTGGGAGGTCAGTGCTGGGCCTCACACCCCCTTCCCCTCCCCTGCCTGGGAAGCCACGGCGTGAGGATGAGGAGGGATCCACGGCCTGGGAGGTACCACAGCCTCCAAAGCCCCCAGTGTGCCCCAGTGCAGCGGGATATTGCTGCTGGGGGAGCCCTTTGAAGCACCCTCAAAGGGGATGACCCCTGGGACCCCTCCCCTCCGTCCAGCTGTAGCGAAGTGACCGCACTTCAAAGGCGGCTCCCCGGCGCTGACATTCCCGGCTCCCCGTGGGGAGGGAAGGAGGTCAGGGACCCCCAGCCCTGCTCCCCACGGTGGTGCCCGGGGGGGTCGGTCACACTCGGCCACCCCAGGCGAGGGCGGGGATGTGGAGGAAGCAGCGGGGTCACTCCGGGATGAGGGTTCAGGCCATGTGGCAGCTGGGATGAATCCCGACATTCCACGGCAGCATTCCCGGCTCCCGGGGCTGGGCTGGCCACGCTGAGAGCTTGGAGAGGAGAACGAGGGGAGCAGGGCTCGCACGGCAGCCTCAGCCCTGGGCAGGGAGCTGGGAGCATCCCGGGCATCCGAGCGGGGCTATCCGGGCACGCCAGGAGTGGCTGCTCCCCTACAATCCCCACATTCCGTGACCCGAACCGCGCGGCTCAGCTCCCACACATCCCACGCCGGATTCCCGGCAGCTCCCGGGCTGGCAGGAAAATCCTGCCAGGCTTGGGAGGGCGGGGAGGGACCCCTGTGGTCCCGGGGGCTTCGGCATCCTCACCTCACCTTCCAGCGACAGATGTGTGTGGGATAAAGCCCTCGGAGCCGCCTGCCATCCCGCAGGAGCTGAGGCTGCTTGCCTGGAGGGGCTGAGCAGCAGGATCCAGGTGGTTTTCCATAAAATGGCTGCACCATGAAATCCCCCGGCCTCGGACACAACCTGATTTTAGGGCTGATGTACTCCCCCCTCACCCCCCCAGCTCCAGCCTCTGGATATCACATGGAACAGAAAATCAGTGGCTGCATCTGCAAGCAGCAGGCACAGCTTTCCCGGCTCCCAGTTCAGGCAGCAGATCCTGCTGGGAGAGGGGAAAATGAGTCTGGCTCCTTGCTTCCGGCAGCCCCAGGGCCAGGACAGGCGTCCCCTCCCCAGGGAAGGCGCGGGGCTCCGGGCTGCAGAGGGAAGGAGCTGGGAAAAGCAGCGCCTCCCGGAAAATAAGACACAGGAGAGACAAAAGGGAATCTGTTCACAGCAAAGGGAATCAACCTTGGAGGAAAGCATCTTCCAGCCCTGAACACTGGGCTGCCCCCGCCCGGGCCTCGAGACCCGGCATTAAATCCCACAAACTCTTCCTGCACTGCAGGGATGGGGATTCTCCTGCCCCCCGAACCTCCTTCCCAGCAGCAGGGTTGTGAGTTTTCCCTGGAGCAGGGAAAAGGGCGAGTTCATAAAGCCAAAGGTGTGAGAGCTTCAGGATCCGGCTCCTTCAGGCTCAGTGGGGCAGGGGAGATCCCGACCCCAACCCCGCTCTTGGCTGAGGGCTGGGAGGAGGGAAGAGATGCAGCACTTGGAGATATCCACAGAAATCAGTTTATTTCCCTGCCATCGGGATTATGAAACCACAGAAGCAGAGTTTAAATATTTACAAAGAAATCCAGCGCCCCGCAGAGATGAAGGGAACAAAGGATGAGGGATGGGGGCTCGCCCTCGCCATTCCAAACTCTGCTCTGGTAAAAAGCATCAGGAGCAAACGAGAGGGAATTTTACAGTGGGGTTTTGGGAGTCCAGGGGCCCCCTGACACCCCCAAGTCTCAGCTTTGGCAATTCTTGTAGAGCTCGTGGATAAAACATGGACAGGATGGGCCGAGGGGCTCGAGGTTATTGCTGAGGGTGGATCCAGCCCCGGGGCTGGTCACTCCAAGGATTCACACTGGAATCGACACACACGGACAGCACTCCCCTCTCCCACCCAGCTGGCTCGCCCTGGGCACGCTGGGCAGTGGCTCCTGGGCGGAGAACAGAGCTCAGAACACTCTGTCCTTTCATCCAGGTTCTCTTTGATCAGGATTTTGGCTTCCCGAGCAGCCCCAGGCCCAGCAGCCTCCATCCCATGCTCTCCACGCAGGAAGGGAATGACTGTACAGAGCAGCCACCAGAACGTTTCAGCTCCAGGTTGATGGGGAAGGCCAGGATGGGGTGACAGAGGGACAATAATGAGCAGGAGGCTTGAGGGGTGATCTAAAAGTGACTGAGGAAAAGGGGAAGACACAGAAACGAGCCCATGAGGAGGGTCCCACCTGCCCATGAGGCTGGAGGAGTCGGGGAAGTGGGAGAGGCACATGGGGAGGGGTCTGAAAATCAGCGACAAAGGGAGGTGCAGACATGGCAAGGACTCCAGAAAAGCTTTCCTGCTGGCCACAAGCACTCCTGGAAACGGATTCCTTGGAATCCGTCAGGTACTGGAGTAATGAGCTGGTTTTTCAGGTGTGAGTGGAAAAACTCTTCTCCCCCCTCTGCAGTCAGCAGGGACCTGCACAGGACCCCTCAGCCAGGCTTGGTTTTAGAACAGCCCCTGGCTCAGAAATCAGCACCTGCAGGGCAGACCCAGCTCTAGAAGGGGTTCTGGGGCACATCCGAACTCCCTTCCTGCCTGGCACTCAGGAACAGCCCCCCTCCCACAGCCCATCCTGCCAGAGCTGTGCTCCTCACACCAACCCCTGCACAGCTCCTGTGCCCAGCTGGGCTCTCCAAAGCTCCCTAAACCATTCCTCAGTCACCACCCGGGACCAGCCAGGAGAAGGCCACTGCTCCACTCTGCTGCTGCTGCAAACCTCAGCCAGACGGGCAACCTCCAGTACCTTCCCCTCTTTTCAGCTCCAAGCTCAGGTGCTGCTCCTACAGAGGTTTTCCTGCCCCAGCCGCCGCCTGAGACACGAAGCACAGGGATCAAAGGGACACAAGTGGCTTGTGAGGACTGCAGCGCCAGATTCGGCAGTTCAGAGCCCAGAGAGAAGCAGGGAAGTGATATTTTCTCTGGCACAAGCTAAAAGGGACACAGAGCTGCCTCCCAAGGCTGCAGCAGGCTCCTGGATGGGTGCACCCTGCCACGAGCTGTTCCCAAGCCAGCCCTTCGACTTTCCTGCCTTTCCAGGCTCACCAGTAGGACCAGGAGAGTCAGCCCTGCCACAGAGCGTCCCTCAGGAGTGTCCCACCTCAGCAGCCTCCTGCCACTGCCATTGCTGAGTGCTGGGGCACCCCATCCCCCGGGAAAAACCCCACACTTCCACTTTGGAACATGTGCTGCTGGAGAGATGTGGCACGGGGGAAACAGCAGCTCCTAACTGGAGACCCAGGGAATTTGAGGAAGCGTCTGGTGAGGAGGAGGAAAGCAGGTGATCAGAGAGACCCTCCCGAGGTGTGTCTGCTTGTGCCACTGCAGGAGGCAGAGTTTGCCTTGAGGCTTTTGTTGGCACTGAAAGCAAAGGCGCCCACCTCGCTCCTTTCCTGATCCCATTCCCACCTCCCCCGCTGCAGGAAGGGAGAGAGCAGAAGCTTCCAGACCCCTGACACTGGGAGGCACCATCGACAGAACAGAAACAGGAGGAAAAGAAGCCAGCTCCAGGAGAGGCAGATGAGCTGTTAGGATGCGGTGGGGCTGCCACCTTGCCCTGGGGCTCCCGGAGTCCCACGCCTCCATCCCGCTGGATTGGTCACAGTTTCTTCCTTTGTGTGCTCAGGGATTGGGGGCTCGGGGCTGCCATCACCGCAGGTGCAGGGTGAGAACCACGGTCACAATCACCCCCAGGAAGAGGGCAAAGGGCAGCCAGGTCTTCACAAATCCCCCTATGCTGCAGGAGGGAAAGGGGGAAAGGTTTAAATGCGAGAAATCAGCAGAGACAGAAGGACTGGAGAATAACTGGAGGAACCAGAGGGAGACAGATGCTTTTCTGCCCGTTACCTACTGCTGGCACTGCCACACACCCCGTCCTGGAGATTCAGTGTTAGAAACTGAGACTCGATCAGGACCACAATAAATATATTACAAACCTGGAGTCTCCTTCCAGCTCAAATTAAGCCAAAGGCAAGCCCATTTCATACCTGCACAGACAGACCACAAAAAATGAAACCCCATTACCACAGGGCTCATTATTCCAACTGCTGATGGGTTTAACCAAGACAGCAGGAGCTATCCTTGCCCAAAAGCAGGCAGAGCAGCTCTTCCAGAACAGCGAAGATTCCCTAGAAGTGGAGCTTTATGCAGGGCAGACCTCACAGAATCTCCTCTTCAGGCACAAGGAGCTGAAATGGAGATTCAAAACCCTTTCCTTAAGGAGAGCTCGGGGTTTCCCTCCCCACTCCAGTTGGAAGCTCCACAGCAGCGGGAAATCAGACCAGTTTTTATGTAAACAAGATTCAAGAGAGAGGAGGGAAACCAGTAATCCTTGGAGAGAAGCCATCCTGCGACCTTATGTTCTGACCTAACCCAGCCAGAAGACAACACAGAATGAGATTTGCTTTAGCCAGCATTTCCCAAATTCCAGGCACTCCAAATTAGCAGCCAGAAACAGTATTTTGGGAGCAGCATCTAGTGCAACCCAGCAAGCACTCCTGGTTCTCTTGCTGAGCACAGGCAGTAACAGCACCACCCACCAGCAACACACCCACAGCCTGGGGGGACATTTCTCCCTTCTCCATGGGGATAGGCAGATGCTTCAGAGGGATCAGGGGAAGGAAAGAGCCCATTTTGCTGCCGAATCCAGGCTGTCCCTCAGCTCACCTGACGTATTTCCCGTAGAGGAGTGTGAAGAAGCACAGTTTCACCATGTTCCAGGAGGTGCTGTTATCGTATCTCATCAAGTTTAAGGCCAGAGCCACGTGGGAATGGCAGTTGTCACAGCAAAGGTTGTGCTGGAACACAAAAAGGGATTAGAAATCCTGTCCCTGAGGTTCCTCAGTCCTGATGGAGAGCCACAGGTCCCACTCCCATGGCAAGGGGCCGAATCCTGGGGAAGGATCCCTTCAAACCCCTGCAGAGATAGGGAATCATGGAATGGTTGGGGTTGGATGGACTTCAGAGCCCCTTGCTCCAACCTGGCCTTGAACACTGCCAGGGATAGGGTATCCAGTATGTCTCTGGGAATCCCCTGCAGCCTCTGGGGGTCCCTCCCTCCCAGCCAGGACAGGACAGGAGCTGTACCATGCGGTGCTTGTACTCCTCGGACGCGTCGTGCACGGCCGTGTCCCAGGCGTTGGGGCCGGTGGCATAGACTTTGCTGGGATCCAGCTTCCAGTACCTGCAAGGGTGAGAACAGCTCCCTTTGCACTGCTCTACTGCTGCACCTTCCCCACTGCCTGCTCCTCCCAGCACGAAGATGTGGAACCACTGCTGAGCTGGAAGGGACCCACGAGGGTCATCGAGAGCAGCTCCAGGCCCTGCACAGGCTTAAAGGACTCGGATAAATCCAGTGCCTCTGACCTGCACGGAGCCCAGCTCTTGGAGGCAAGAGGGGCAGCAGAAAGGCTGCTCAGCACCCTCAGCACCCCAGAGAGAGAAATCCCAGAGCTCAGGGGCACAGCCCTGAACTGCTCCCACATCCCAAAGGAACCTCCCGGCCACTCCGAGCACAAACCTGACCTGAGAGACACAAACCCCGGCCCCTCTCCTGCCCACAGCACTGACAGGACAGGAGTGACACCAGCTCATCAGCACAGCCCGGCACTGTTTACTCAGAGCACTTGCTAACATCATCTTAGCATGGCTTAGCCTTTTCTTTTCCTTTTCTCTAACAAAGGCTCCACACAGCTCTGGTTATTAACAGCACCACGCCGCTGTCATGCTGCTAAAAAGATTTAATTTAATGTGGTTTCCTGGAAAGCAGAGACACAGCAGCCACCAAGGTGAATTAGGGCAGCTGAGCACCAGGAGAAGCAGTGTCACAGCACGTCTGTCTCCAGGAACTGCAGGGCAGTTTAGTACAAACAAGCAGCACTTACTTCACAGGCTTCCCAAAGGCCATGTTGTCTTCCTACAAAAAAAAAAAGGAAAACTGTCTCAGGAGGATGAAACCCAGCGCAGTATTTGGGGCCTGGATCATGCTGGCTGAGTGATCCCACTGCCCCAGACACCAATTCTGGGTGTGCCTGGGTTTGGATTCCTGTTGTTCCCATACTCCTGATCTGGGCACGGGCATCTTTATACTCCACACGCAGTGACACCATCCTGTTATCGTATCAAGTTATCGTATCACGTTACAAGTGCCTTGTTCCCCTCCTTTTTTTTGAAGTGTTAATATTTTGTTAACTCTCAGTTGTAAATGCCTCAGTCTATTAGGAGCATTAATTATCCCAAATTAAAACTCTCTTTACTTTCAGAATCCCCGGGACCCTCAGCAGCTTAAGAGGCCTGGCACACAACTGATGCTGAGCAGCTGAGGAAGCTGAAGACTCTTCTGCTACTCAGAATTAGGAGAATTTAAGTCCTAAACTCCCAATTTAGAGCCTGGAATAAGAGGTTTTTCCCCCTTCTCCTCACCAAACCAGCCATTATTTGTCACACCCCGAAATGAGCTCCAAGAAGCAGCAGCAACGACCCCAGCTCCTTAAGGACACCTAAAGGTGTTATTTGAGCCGGAGAAAGCAGGGCTGGCTCAGGAGTCGCCAAGGCAGGGGAGAAGCAGAGGAAGCAGGAATTCTGCTCGTGCTCCTGCATCCAGGATCTACTCACGGAGACAAAGTAGGGCCCCGCGAAGTCCCGGATGACGCCGGTGGAGGTGCAGATCCCCATGTGGCCGATGATTGGGAACAGCCACCTGCCAGGGAACAGGGAACATCAGGAGCGGGGTTTGTCCCTGCTCACACCAGCACAGGAAACCTGGGACTCAGCTGGGAGGGGAAGGCATGGGAGCCAAAGCCAGGCAGAGGCTGGAGAGACGCAGAAAAACGGGGAAAACACACCAAGGGAACAGCCCTGGCTCCGCTGGCAGGAGGGCTGGAAGAGAACACCACACCCCACAGCCTCCTGCACACACCCCGGGCAGAGAAGGGCGAGCCCTGCTCTCCCAGACAAACCCCTTTGTGCAGCCAAGCACAAAGATTAGATCCTGGAGGAGCTGCCTTGGGATAAAACCGGCCTTTCCACCCCAGCAACCAAAAATCAGGTCACCCTGCCCACCTTCCCACCACGCTGCAGCTTTCCACAGCAACCTAGATTTAAGCTCTCCAGACACAAAACAGAGCTCCTGGCTCTAGGAAGAGCATTCCCTGTCCCAAATGATCCCGTTGTTTCACAGACCTTCTCCCTGATGGGTATTTACAGCCCCAGGGAGCAGCAGACCTGCATCCAACCCCCTTCCATCATCGGATCTACATCCCAAACCCCTTGCATTGTCAGACCTACATGCCAGCCTCTTTCCATCATTATCACGTACAAGGGAATACTCCAGGTCACGCTCTAGCCCTCTCCCACATTCTCCAGCCCTCTCCCATCCTCAGGTTTGCTGATCTCCCTCTGATTTCTCTCTCCCTGAGTGGCTCTGGCAGCTCCCTTCAGCACTCCCAGCTGGGGTTAGGAATGTTAAAAAGTTCTGCAAAATCCTCCCGGAAAAGGCTGAGATGAAAATTTTAAACAATCAAGAAAGAAAAGAGATAAAAGAGGCGGCAAGAGGGGAAGTGCAGCCTCTCCTGGGCGAGGAGAGCTGCGGGCCGTTCCTGATCCCGGCACACCCCACACCACATCTTCTACCTGACTTGGAGCCCCGGCTCAGTAAACATCACCTGATGGGAACCCGAGGGGAAGAGGAAGGTGGAAAAACAAGCCTCGCTGTGCCTGGACAACCCCCACAGCCACAGCTTTCCACGTTCCCACGACCGGAGGAAAAGCCCCAAGTTCTCTCTGGAGCCTGCCCACATTTGGCTGCCGGGCCTGGGAAGGCGAATCCAGTCCCAACTCAGGAAAAGAACGCACCGAGACTCCCCTCGGGGCACGGGGTGGTCTCAGATCCCAGCGGCCAAACCTTTGCTCCAAAAAAGCCTTCCCACGTTCCCCTGGATCCCTCCACTCCCGCTCCTGCAGGGACAAGCCCGCTCAGCCCAGGGCCTTCCCCGCTCTCGCCCCGGCTGCGAGAACGAGTCCCTCCCTGGGACAGGGCCCCTCGGCAGCCGAGCCCCCCGGGAAGGACGGGGGGGACCGGGAAGGGCAGAGGGGACCGGGAAGGACAGGGGGGAATCCGGGAAGGGCAGGGGGGAACCCGGGAAGGACGGGGGGGACCGGGAAGGGGGAGAGGGGCTGGGAATGGCGAGGGGGCCCCGAGAAGAGCGAGGTGGGGGGACTCAGGAGGGGCACCGGGATTCCGGGAAGGACGCGGTGGGGCTCCAAGCGAACCGAGGAGGGGCCGGGAAGGGCGAGAAGGAATCCCGAGAGGGGCTCCGGGAGAAGCCGGGAAGGGCGGGGGGGGAAGCAGGGAGAGGGTCCCGACACAGGCGGGGGGGACCCGGGAGGGGCGAAAAGGGATGGAGAGGGGCGAGGGGGCCCCGAGAGAGGCGCGGGGGCTTCGGGGACAGGTGAAGGGAGGCCCCGGGGGAGGCGAGGGGGTCCCATCCCGGGCCCGGCCCCCGGTGCGCCGCCGGCGCCTCGCTCACGTCAGGACGGGGATCGGGGTCCACACCACGCAGTGCGGGAAGCGGCCGCGCTCCGCGTCCGGCGCGGCGCCACCGCCGCCATTGAACTGCTTCATCCCGGGCTCCGCCGCCGCCATGCCCGGGGCGCGCCCGCAGCGCGTCAGTTCCGGCGGGCCGCGCGCGCTTCCGGCGGCGGGGGGGAACCGGGACCGGGACCGGGACCGGGAACGGGAATGGAGCCGGAACGGGAACGGGAATGGAGCCGGAACGGGATCAGCATCCCCCTGTCACGGGCCTGGCCACCCCATGGGCCCTGCGCCCCCCGCCCCCGCCGCGGCCCCGCCGCTGCCCCCAAGGCCGGGAGCTGCAGGAGCCCCCCTGGAGCCCCTCAGGGAAGCGCCGGAGCAGAAACAACCCCCGGGACGGGGCAGGGACTGCTCCAGCAGCAACAGCGTTCACAGACAGAACAGGGAGTTAGAAAGAGGGTTTGAAAACTAACGATCGGTTTATTAGGAAGTTAAATTCAAACTGCGCCAGGAAGCTGGAGAAAGGTGTTTATTCCAGATTTGCACCCAGCACAGCACACTCGGAACGCGGAGGGGAGCACGGGGAGGTCAGGGCTGCCCCAGCCCAGCCCAGGATGGGGATGTTCTGCCCCAGCGGTGCAGGGCAGTGCCAGTGTCCGCCTTCCAGCCTCCGCATCCTTCCCCGTCTTCCTTGGAAGCTGCTCAGAGCCCGGAGCCGCGTTTCCCGTCAAGGCCCGGCACATCCGAGGCTCTCCAGGACAGCCCGCGGTGTCACGCTGCTGTGCCAAGGGGCTTGGCAATAAAAACAAAGTCTTGGCCCCTTCCTGCACCTGTGGCAGCGCGGAGCCAAGGTGGCCTTGGATTTGGGGATAAACAAACGCCGTTCCCAACACTCATCACAAACTTACAGCTCTCGCTTTTTACCGACATTCCTCTCCTTCACCAAAGGCTTCTCCCTGCTCTGGGTCCTGCTTTCCCTTCCCTGCCTTTCCCCACTCCTTAGGCTGAGTACAGCTGTGGATGTTCTCCGTTCCAGGACGGAGCAGCACTGACACAGCGAGCTTTAGACTCCCGAGGCTCCCAGGAGAGAGCCCAGGAGCTGGGTGAGCTCTGCCCACCTCGGAGGGGCCACTGTGGCAGCAGAAAATGTCCCTGAAGTCTCATGTCAAGGTGGCCTCTCCCTCCTCGAGCCACAGCAACTCCCCCCGAGCGCTCAGCTGTCATCACAAGCAGCTCAGTAACACACAACACGTTTTTTCACCTCTACCAAACCCTCGAGACTTTATCCAACATCCCACCTGATTTCCCAGCCAAGCCATGGTTTAGGAAAGCCTTTCCAAGAGGGAAATATCTCCAAGGTGGTGCCAGACTCTGTTCAGTGGTGCCCAGAGACAGGACGAGGAGCAATGGCTGTAAACTAAAACACAAGAATGTGAGGAAGAACTTCTTTCCATGAGGGTGGCAGAGCCCTGGAACAGCTGCCCAGGGAGTGTATGGAATTTCCCTGTCTGGAAACATCCCAAGGTGTTCCTGTGTCACCTGCTTTGGGTGACCCTGCCTGGGCAGGGAGTTGGACTGGGTGATCCCTCCCAACCCTGAAATTCCATGATCCTGTGAAAGCTGCTCCAGAGGCGTCGGAATGGACCCGGAGCTCTCTGCCTGGAGCTCACGTGGAGCTGCAGCGTGGGCAGGGTCCCTGCAGGACCTGTCACTGTGCCAGGAGCTGAAAAATAGCCTCCAGTCACACTCCTTGGGGCCTGATGGAGGAATTCACAAAATAGTCTCCAAAAGAGAGGAAGCTGAGGAAATCAATCACTCTTGAGAGCGAAGCCATGGCTGGCGCTTTGGTTTCTGATTTCCTCTTTTAGGACAAAGAGTAATGGGCTCAAACTGAAAGAGGGGAAATTTAGATTGGATAAGAGGAAGAAATCCTTCCCTGTGAGGATGATGGGGCTCTGGCACAGGGTGCCCAGAGCAGCTGTGACTGCCCCTGGATCCCTGGAAGTGTCCAAGGCCAGGCTGGATGGGGCTTGGAGCCACCTGGGACAGTGGGAGGTGTCCCTGCCATGGCAGGGGTGGAATGAGATGCTCTTTAAGGTCCCTTCCAACCCTCAACATTCTGTGATTCTGTTTTGGCACTTGGGATGGAAGATGCACACAAAGGTTGTGTTTCAGTGAACACTTCTTGTTCGACGAAGAAAAAAGTCCTGGCATTGATTTGCTCCAGGCCAACATAAATATCAGAGATTGTGAAAAAGCCATGAATGAGGGCCAATGTTCACATCAGCTAATGTGGTCCTGGCACGTTTGTCGGATTAGGCAATGGATTTGCTCTTCCTGCTCATGGCTGGGAGGCTGCTAAGCAGGATATCACCAGGGACCAGCTCCTTGGCAAAGCCACGCAGCAGGGACAACAGACAGCCTCAGCAGGACGTGTCCCCGCAGTGCCACCTCCCGCCTGGGCCAGGGGCAGCTCAGACACTTCCCTCCCTCGCAAACCAAGTGCAGGAAGGCAAGCCCAGCTGCTGGAGCTCGGGAAGAACACAGCTTTCCCCAGGCTGGATTAAAAAAAAAAAAAAAAATTAAAACCAAAATCAATAGAGCACTGGTTTGCTGTGCAGCTCTTTGTGTCTGTCAGGGAAGCACAAGGGCTCTCCAGCCCCGGCAGAGCACGGCTGAGCTGGAGCTGACAGCAGGGTCTTCCTGGTGACAACTGGAAAGCTGCTGCTGTTGTGCTGCTATTGATCTAAGCAGAATACAAAACACCTGAAGTCAGCAGGGAAAAATAGCTGCAGTTGGAAAAGGAACTGTGGGGGGGAGGACAGGGAGGGGAGAGCAGGTAAGAAGTTCTCCATGCATAAAATTAAAGGCCAGGGTTTTATTGCAGCTCTCTTACCTGACTACAGCACTGGATCGATGTGCAGAGCAGGAATGGTGCCACCATTGTTTGTGCAAGCTCTCGTTTGAGGAGAAACAAAAGGGTTTGCCAGGGACTCGCCACCGGTGGCTCCTCTGCGTCCCCTCAGGCAGAACATCCTCGGGACAACGGGGACACGTCCCTGCTCCCGGCAGGTGCCAGGCTGCTCCCCGGACCCTGGGGACCCAGAGCCTTCCCGAGGGGAGAGGATGGGGCACGGTGGGTTTGTCCCAGCCCAGCCTGGAGCGCAGCCCGGCCGGGATTCGGGCACCTCCCGTTCCCAGGCTGGCTCGGGGCACAGCCTGGAAGCAGCGGGCGCCCAGCCAGCTCCCGTTCGGCAGCGCTTCCTTGGGAACCTTCCCTGTTGTGACAGCTCCAGCATTAGAGGGACTGCCAGAACCAAAGCACTCCAGGAGGAGATCCCCTCCCCCTCCTGACATTGACAGCCGAGGCGGCAGCAGGAGCTGACTGGAAATGTCACCGAGGCTGGGCTGATGGAGGACACCAGCCCCGTGTCCTTCCCCGGCCCCGCCAGGCTGGGCTGGGTTTGTGCTGCTCCCCTGCTCCGGTCTCTGCAGCCTGAGAGCCTCTCCTGGCTCCGTGTGAGCCCAGAAGCTCCCTCGGGGCCCTGCTGGTGCCCTCACAGCCCCACGGGCGCAGCCACCCTCCTCAGGAGCGGCCCTGAGCCACCGCGGCCCCCGGCTCCAGCCTTCGGGGCTTCTCTCCCTCCCTGGCAGCGGGAAGCTGCGTTTCCTCCTCTCTGTCCCTCCCCAGCTGCCTCAGCCGAGCCACAGGGCAACTTCCGTGGTTAAAGGAAAAGCCAGCGGTTTCTCAGGGCCGAGGAAGTGCTCCTGGAGCCAAGGGCTGGTCATGGCGATTTCCCAGCCATGAAATCCAGGACAAGACCCAGCTCCTCTCCAGGCCAGCCCTAAAGGGGGTCCCTGGCACTCTCCTCTCCTGCAGCAGCAAGGTCTGAACCAGCTACAGGGACTGAACTGCTCCCAGCACCCACAGCAGGCAGATTCCCGACTCCCATTTTGCTCAGACACAGGACCCAGCTTGAGCCCGGTGCAGTTTTGTTGCTGGCACTGCCAACAGTTCCATCAGAGAAAAGTGAATTTGTCAGTCAGGCTGCAACTGTTCCTCCCCCATCTCACAGCATATCCCTCCTCTGCCTCCTCAACCCAATCCTCTCATCCAAATGACAAAACTCATTTTCTGGGTCCTTCTACCCATTTCCACCCACAATTCAAACACTCAGCTTCCAACCACTCACTCCAAGAGCTGACCCAATTAGCTGATTGCCAATTCCAGCTATGGATGCTCATTGCTTTGTTACAGCAGAGCTGCCTCTTAAAGCAATAATTTATATCAGACAGGATTTGAAATGAAGAGGCCTCAAAAGACCTTCGGCTGAAAGGTGTCCAACAGGAATTTTTAAGAGAAGAGTTCAAATGGATTCTGAAAATAACAGCCTGGTTTTCCAACTCTCCCTTAAGGGCTGCAGCTTGGAGAGCAAGGAAATATTTGGGAGGTTTTGCAGCAGGAACCCAGAGGAAAAAGTGAGTTTGTGAGATCCTCTAGCAAAGGAACATCTCAGGGTCCAAAGGTTGGTGTTGGACATGCCACATAAGGCAGGGAATGTGCTGCTGCTGACACAGAACACCTCGGGAGGTCCCTCAGTTATGGGGTAACTCAGGCAGGTGAGCTCAGCTCTGCCTGGGTCCCCAGGGCTCCGCTGCTCCGGCCTAGGGACTCTTTGAGAGCAGCCACAAGGCCAGATGGGCTCCTGCAGCTTTGTGCCTCCACTCGCCCACCTCTGGCTCCTGGGTTCAGCTGGGACCTCACCAGGATTCCACAGCTCTGCTGTCTCTGACAGAGCCCCTCAGACCCTGGGACTGCTGGAGCAGCTCTGCAGGACTCTGCTTCCCTCCCCTCCTCCCAGGCAGCTGCTCCCATCCCCGCCCCAGCGCCACCGACAGCTCCGAGCTCCCAAACCTGCACACATTAACTCAGCACTGACTCCGTGGCCACCACAGCTCACAGGCCATGTTTTGGGCTCCCCAGCCCCCTTCCCACTCAAGTGTTTGGAGCCTCTGTTCTCTGAAGAACAAACAGCACCTGGCCCAACCAGGCCACCCTCCACCCACCCGCACAGAGGAGAAAGGTACAACAAAGCCACCACGATCCCCCAAACAAAACACACCAAGAAAGAACTAGAACAAAGAATTGTTTAATCGCTTAACCCTTTCTCTTCCAGGGACCAGAGAAACAAGTTTTCTGCTCCTTCTAATGAGGGCAGTAAGGCTCGTGTGTTACCTCTACAACTGCAGGGGCAAAGTTTACGAGATGATCATCTTTAGTACTCGAAAAAGCGAGAAGCAATGGTCACTGCAACACTAAGAGAATCCTAGAGTCTCCTAACGGAGAGCCCATTGCTAGAATACAAAAATAAAGGAGGCATCCCTGCATATCCCAGGCTAGAAAGAGTTAACCAGAAAGAGCAGGAAGAAGCTTTCCCAAAGAGGGGGTTGAAGTAAACAGCAGAGGTCAATAAAGCAACATCTTCTCCTGACTTCCCCAGCATGTTTTTTTCCTTCACCAATAAATACAAATTCCTCGTTAACAAGCGACAAGCAGGTAATCTGCCCACAGCAAGGGGAAAAGGGGCTAGAGGCAGAAAGATTTTTCTCTCCCCTTCTCTCCTATTATTATTAATCTTCTTTTTTTTTAACCAAAGCAGCCATTAAAAACAGCAACCCACTGCAGAGGCAGGGAATCTGGTTGCTTTCACACTGCAACTGGCAGGTAAAAGAGCTGCACTGTCTCACAAGGGTAAAAAAAACCCAAAAAATAGCTGCCACAGCAAAAGGTGAATGGGGAGGGAGAGGTCTGTTCTCTTCAGAGCTTTCCATCTCAGTCTCTCAGTTTAAAAATCAAAGTCTGCAGACGTTGTCTACTGAAAGCTGAAAAAAAGTTTGAGTGGGAGGAGAAGAGGGAAAAAAAAAAAAAAAAGAAGAGGATGCATCTAGTAGGAAGCCTTAAGCAAAAAAAGAAAAGGGCAGACCATGTCAGAAAGTCACCCAAGTGAGGAGAATTTTCTGCTGCCTCTGGGTTTGGAAGAGCAGCAAGTGCCAGGGGTGCACCCCCAGCAAGGTGAACTCAACAGTCACAGGTACTGCGTGAGAACAAACAAACCAACCTGCCCTGGGAGCCGAGGGACGCCTGGCCCAGGGGAGCTCTGCCTCAGCAGTAGAGGGGAGGCCGCTCCTGCCACTGCAGCTGGGCAGAGCACGCGGGGAGCTGGGCCCTTGCAGGGGCTCCCACAGCACCGGGGCGAGCTCGGGCCTCACCCTGGGACAGAGCAGGCGAGTGTCTGCCTGCCTGAGGGGCACCCTCAGGTGCCAGTTCTCTCTCTCTGCAGGGAACAGTCCTTGGACAGATGCTGCCCGCTGACCTCTCTCCCTCCTCGTGTCCAGGACTGTTCTGGAAGGCAGAGGCAGCCCTGGCTCGGCAGCGCCTGGCAGCCAGAGGCAGCCGGGGGAGGAAAGGGAGGCCTCTCATCTTTCCACGGCAGCAACAGGAAGACCAGGGATTGCACCACATGGAAGAACAGCACACACACATGCGCACACACTCCCAGACACACACCTCACACCCCTGGGACCACGGCTAACATGTTCAGACCTTCGGCAGGAAGAGACACGAGACAGCGCAGAGCGGTTCAGATCTCCAGGGGCTCTTTGGTCTTGGTTGACAGTCCTAGAAAAAAACAACCTCCAGAGGTGGTTGTAGCACAGCTGTGTAAGATCTGTGGGGTATTTAGTGTTTGGCAACTGCAAGAGGGGAAACAGGGCTGTGTGTTACAGGAGGGGGAAGGAATGGAAGTACAGTGCTGTGTTTCCAGGTGTGCTCCTGGCTCTGCAGCCAGTCAGGGCGTGGAGAGCAGGAAGAGGAAGGAGGGTTCCTGAGAGGACCACGAATCCATCCGATGTTACACCAACAAGGAGGCAGGGAAGGCCCACCTTGGCCAAGACAGAGCAGCTGGCTGCACAAAAACGCTGCTTCTGACAACTCCAGACTGTAGCTGTATCATCCACACGGTGACAACGTTCTCAGCTCCCGCACAGGCGACGCCGAGAGGAGAAATAAACACAGCTACACACCTTGGGCAGTGGAGAGGTGCTGTCACCTGCCCCTTCCTCAGCAGCTTTAGCTACACCAGTCCTAGGCCTCTGATCCGACCTGTGCCCATCGCTGTCACCTCCCTCCACGGGCTCAGGGACCACAGGAGGGAGGATCAGAACTGAGCAAGCTCGTCCTGCCCCATGGAGCTGCTGCACACACCCAGTGCCTTCACTGATCCCTCAGCTAAGACAGGGGGACAAGACAGGCAACCTCCAGTCCTCAATACAGCACAGCTACATCTGCTGACGTGTCTGAGATGGAAGCCAGAAGGAAGATGTTACGGGACAAAACAGGTGTTTCATGGCCAACAACCGTAAACCGGGGGCCTCTAGACAGGCTGGTAGCACAGTCAAGCTTTCAAAATCACTGCAGTAAATTCATTCCATAACCCCTGCCCTAGGTTTGTATTTTATTCAGGAATTTAACATCCCCCCTGCAATGCAGGCAACAGCCCCTGTACCAGACCATACAGCAGCTCTGGAAAAATAATCACCAGTTACACTGCTCACAGACAACTCAAAGACCCCTGTTGGGACTAAATTCCACTAAAGGCAAACCCTGGACTGCACTGCCATGGAGGAGGGGGAAGAGGAGGAGGAGGTGATGGTTTAGAGACGGCCGCTCCTGCCCCTGCCAGCTTGTCCTACCCTGTGCATAGTGCGAAACAGTGCAGTCATTCACCAGAGAAAGTTCAGGACCAAGGAAACTCGGTTCCCTTTCAGCCAAACAATTAGAGGAAGGAGAGGCAGTTCTGTTTTAGCTGGGCCGGCACTGCACTTGCCCCTCTGAGCTGTCTTCATCATCTGAGCCTCCAGCCCCACCGCTGGTCAGTCCTGTGATCCGGTACCCCATGTTCAGCAACATCACCTCCAGTGGGTCCGCGTTCATCCGCCTCTGGTTGGCTTGGGAAGCACCTTCCATGTCCACGACCACGCGGCCGTTGAGGGTCTCACTCTGCAAGACACCGAGGGACAGCACTCAGGACCAAAGAGGGGCCGTTCCTGCTGCTGCCACAGGGAGAGCCCAGTAGGAAAAGAGAGCAGCAAAGACCATCTGCCAACACGGGGGGCTCTGACTGCAGCTCTTACCTCTGGCCTGGGGTTCCAGAGTCGCACGACCGGGTCGATGCCGCTGGTGGCCAGGAAGCAGTAGCTGGGATGAGGCTGGAGACAGTTCACAATGGACTCGTCTCCCTGCAGCACACGCACCAGGTTGGTGGTTTCCTTCTCCCAGATGAAGAAGGAGCCGTCATCCGAGCCGCTGACGATGTACTGGGCATTGCTAGGGCAGAGGAGCAGAGCCTGGGTCACACTCAGGAGCCAGGCTCCAGCAGGCTGAGAACCTCACATGGCTTCTACCATCAGCAGGCTGACACCCCTCACACTTAAGAGACCCAGGTAAAGCTCCCCATGCTGGTTCCCTGCACCCCCAGGAGCCCTGTTTTCAATCCCAAATGGATTTCTGAAGTGCTAGCCCAACCAGGCCCTCTGTGGACCTGCTCCTCACCAGCTGCTCATGCAGCCACGCAGGAGGAGGGTTCCCATCAGCTTTCCCCAATCCTCCAAACCAGTGTCCGTGTCATTTCATGAACGGGAACATGGGGCTACATGTGAGGCTCTATCCCATAGAACAGAGCACCCTGCTGCTGCTCACTCTGTCCCGCACCCCTGCCACCACCTGCCAGCATACCTGCCAAAGAAATTGGCCTCTTTGATGTCTGTCGTGGTGTTACAGTGGCCGCAGTATCGGAATTTGTAGTCGTAGCTGCGCTCCCTCAGCACCATCTCGTCCTCGGAGATGGAGTCCTTGCGGCCCGTGGCTCGCAGACGGATGGGGCCTCCCCCCTTCTTGTCCTCAGCTGGAAGGACAACACATTTCCCTCAGCACCACTGGGGGAGTTCTAAGCAAAAAGCACCCCAGGAGACCCCAGCAGCCTTAGAGAAGAGTTAAGGACAATTCCAGCAGGGAGCTGGGCTCAGAGCACGAGCTTCCTTCCTTCCAGATTATCTCCTGGCTACATCAGACCCCTTTTATCACACTCTCACTCAAGAGCAAACCAGGACCAGGCACAAGGAAAGAACAGGCTCAGGCTAGTTTTTGTGCACAGCAACAATCAATCTCTCTCAGAAGTTGGAGCTTTACTTCAGAGGGGCAGTTTAGGGAGGAAAGTCCTTGTGTGCTCATTAGATTTCAGAGTAACCTTGGAGAAGCCCAGGAGCAGCAGCACTCACCGTTATCACTCTTGGAGAAGAGGGCAGCGTTGATGTCCCTGTCTAGTGCATCGCAGGCACTGCTGTGTGCTTGTTCTGGAAACTTCCCTTTGAAGTCATCCAGACACTCCAGTGCTTCTGCCACGTACTTGAGTTCAAAGAGACAGCGGGCGAGGCGGAAATGGGCCTTCAGGTGGCATGGATTTAGGGATATGGCCTTCAAGCAGTCCCTCAGAGCATCGTAATGGTCCCCATCCCTGAGGAAAAGGGAGCGGCGGATTAGCCAGCCCAAGCAGCAACAGCAAACATTTTCCACTGCTGTTTCCCAGCCCTCATTTCACTCCACAGCTTGTTGTTTCCAGCTCTCTACACAATCCCACACCCCAGGAGCTCACTAACAGCATTTGCTGTGACTCGGGGGCACCACCTGACCCAGCCCAGCCTCCCCAAGGCCTCTGCAGACGCCCACAGGCAGCTCTGGGATGTGACCACACCAGGCTGCCCCGCCAGCCCTGACCTGCCATTTTAAATCCAAGAGAGCAGAGCTCCCTGCTGCAGCACATTTCGGGAAGTCCTTTGAAGATGGAGGATGCAGCAGCCCTCTGGCCAGGCAGCACAGCCCTCCCGTGCCAGGCGGGCTCCCTGTAACAGCTCAATCGTGCCCCTGTGTGGACACACGGCACAGCTCCGGCCCACCGAGCCCCGCCAGGAGCTGCAGGACCTCCCACCACAAATGCACCAAGGTCTCAAGCAGGAACCTTTTCTCACCTTTATAGGAAAAAACCCAGGAGTTTTAGAAGTGATGTTACAGCAGACTGGGCTGTGCTGGGTGTCTGGATCCTGTTCACAGCCTGATTCCCCGAGCTCAGGGCGGTGGGAATGGGGCTGTCTCTGGCTGTGCTCTGGGAGCAGGAGGGACTTGTTGAGCCTGGTGTGGTGCTCAGCTCAGGCTGGCAGGGCAAGGCTGAGTGCCAAGGCTCCATTTGATGGTTAATAAGAATAATAATGATGTTCCATGCCTGTAACCTACATGCCCCACTGTGGCTGCCCCTGGATCCCCAGCAGTGTCCAAGGCCAGGCTGGAGAGGGCTTGGAGCAGCCTGGGATAGCGGAAGGTGTCCGTGCCCAAGGCAGGGAATGGGATAAGATGGGCTTTAAGGCCCCTTCCAACCCAAACCATTCCAGGATTCTGGGCACTGCACCTACCAAAGTCCAAAACACCCCCAAGGAGATATGAATTCACAGAGCAACAATTTTGGATCACGTGAAACCTTTGTCAGGGAAGCAGAGGAAGGCTCAGGTTGGAAGGGACCACTGGAGGTCATGCAGGACACCCTCCCTGTTCAAACAGGGCTCCCTGCAGCGCATTCCTCAGGACTGTGTCCACACAGTTTTTAAAATCTCCAGCAAAGGAGACTCCACAGCCGCTGTGGGGAGCCTGTCCCAGTGCTCTGTCACCCTCACAGTAAAGAAGCTCCTCCTCATGCTCAGGTGGGACAGGGAAGAGGTGTCCCAGTGACTGGACTTACTAAGGGAAGCCCCAAATCTTGCAGGAGCATGTTTTCACCCTGCAGCTCCCTGCTGTCCAGGTGGCTCCTGGCCACTCCCCAGCACAGCAGAGGGTGAAATGCCCTGCCCATGAGATCTGCAGCAGGAACAGGGCTCTCCAGGGCTGCCTCTGCAGCACTGCCAGGGTTAATTCAGGACACGCGGCAGGAGGCCCCTTTTAGTCAGAGAAAGAGGGAACGCAAGTTACCTGTTAGGATGACAGACGTGTCTCACATTTGCACACCTGACTGGGCTTTTAAACTGCTCTGCCACCCTCAAACATCCTTCAAGCTCAACTACCAGCATTGGCAGCCCAACAGACTGGTGTGAAAACAGACATGGTGGGACGTAAAGCAGGCTCTGACTTCTCCCTTTGCTATGGGATTGACTCAGCTTGTGCAGAACTAGAAATCAGCTCAGTACTGCCAGCGTGGACTGCTGAAAGCAATCCAGAGGGGGATGCAGCTGGCTTTTAGGAGCAAAATTTCAAAGGACAGCCTTAGAAGTGCTGGAAAATATGAGCAGCATCTTAAGGGAGATGAGCAAGGGGAGGTTAGGAAATTACAGACCTTCCTTTCTTCTCACTCTCTCTGTTATTCAGAGAATGAGGCCAAAGCAGGACCTGCAGGGTTCTGAGGGTGGCCTGTACCTGTTCCTGCTCCAGACATCAAGAACACCTCAGAGACACGTGGTGGTTCAGCCTGGGTCACTGTCTGCCTCTCCTCCTGCTCACTGACATCCCAGCCACCTTCTCCACTCTCTACAAACCATTCCTAGCAGAAAAGTGCCCCTTTTCTGCACCTGGAAGGTATCGGCTCAGTGCTATTTAAATCCTACCCCCTGCATGCCACAGAAACCCACTGTGTCTATGTTTTTCACATCTTCCTGCTACCCAAAACTGCGGCAAAGCAGTAGCTGACACACTGCAAGGTTCAGATGTGCCAACACCCTTCAGGAAAAATGATTCCTATAAGAAAAATGTCATTCATGAGATCAGCACTCAGCTTCTGTGTTCCATCCCTTAATCCCAACCTATTGTTTCTTCTCCCTCTGAACACTGAGGTCTTTTTGAGGCAGCTCCCAAATCTCTGCTATTGCAAAACAGCCAGTAGGCCAGTTACCAACAGTCACAACAACTGCTGGCTGCTCTTTATCTTGGCAAGAAGAGAGGAGAATTCATACTGGGGATTTCAGCAGGGAGAGGAGAAGGATATCCTCACAAAGCAAATGGAGATGAAGGACCACAGCTATTTTAAATATGTTAATGGCAAGTCATGCTACTCAGTCTTACTCTGCTCAAGGGGACAGGCACTAAAATAACTCAGCTGTATCTTGCAGATGCAGCTCTGGCCACTGGTCAGAGCAGACATTACCTACTGCACAGGCTGACAGGGTGTTTTGCAACCACCAGGGCAGAATCCCCTCCAGACTGCCAGGATCTGCCACCTCCCCAGATCCCTCCCAGAGGTTTGTTTCCAGTCAAAGGGAGTGGGGGTTAACTGGGGTAACACAGGAACCACCAGGTCTGAGTGTCTGCAGGGTGAGGTACTTGGATAAAGCAGCAACCAAAGCCACCCCGGCAGCCCTACAACAGCCTTCTGTCAGATGTTGTAAAGCACAGTCACCATTACGTCATGTGTTGACAGCAGATTTAAGAGCCCTTCTTTAATGCAGATCAGAACCACCCAAAGACACACAAACACCCTTGGAAACACCCAGAATGCTGTGAATCAGATGTGGATTTGGGGATTCTTTTTAAACAGGAACAGATCAGGATTTCACTCAGCACATCAGTAGGTGAAACAATGGGCTGCGACCATCTGTGCTCCCCAGAATTTCTCCAGCACAGGCTGCTGCACCATCCCTTTGTGCCAGAGGTGCCCAACCGTGGCTCAATCCGATAACCCCAACCCTGCCAGCACAGAGGGAAAGCAGGTCCCTCACCCAGGCAGCCCCTGGGAATCACCCACGGTGCCACTGCCCCCTTACCACTTGCGCTTCATGTAGGCAGCAGCTCTGTTCCCGTAGAGCATGGCGTTGTTGGGGGCCTTCTGCACAGCTTTGCTGTACAGCTGGATGGCCTGGGTCCACAGCTGGCACGCAAAGGCCTCGTTGGCTTGCTGCTTGATCCTCTCCAGGTAAGGGGGCAGCTCCACTTGGGGGCTGCAGGGGAAGAAAGGAGCAGCACAGGTGAGTTGGACATCCTTAACTCCAGGTCATAGTCTGCAGTGTTTAGTGCTAGCTTAGCTAATGCTTGCTGGACTCACTAAAGAAGATTCAGGAAAAGGCAAAAGGGACTCTGGACCTGAAGAACCTGAGTTTAAGAGAAAAGTTTGGTTTTGACCACAGAATTCCAGAAGAGTCTGGATTGGAAGAGACTTTACAGCTCATCTCATTCCACCCCCTGCCATGGGCAGGGACACCTTCCACTATCCCAGGGTGCTCCAAGCCCCGTCCAACCTGGCCTTGGACACTACCAGGGATGGGGCAGCCACAGCTGCTCTGGGCACCCTGTGCCAGGGCTCCCCACTCTGTGGCAGTCTCACTACATCAGTGTCACCATCATTTGACTTTTTTCCTTCACCCACAGAGACACACTCCAAAACGAGCAGTGAGTATTTTAAGCATCAGACTTCACCAATACATCTTTGTTTCGACTGCATAAACAACATTTCCAATCCTCTTTTAGCAATGCACAACAATGCAAATGCAGAAGCATCTGAGCTCACCAGGCCCGTGCTCCGCAACCCAAAATTCCAGCCCCATTCCCGCTGCTGCGGTGGAGGGGCCATCTAGAGGAGAGGAGCTGAAACATTCCACAAAGTGACTTCGGAGGAACCCAGACTACCCATATATGGTATTAAATAAGTGCCTCGACTTAGAACCAAGTCTCATCAGCTGGAAGAAAAACAGCCAGCAGGATGCGTTGCTGCTGCTTCGCCCCAACTGCACTTTGCTCTTAAAGAAAGAAATCAGCAGGAGCAATAGAAGAGGCTCCATCCAGTCCCAGCTCCCACGCTAGGAATGGCAGTAGTGATTCCAGTGCTGCTGTCACAGAACAATTCTGGCTGCTGTGGTTCAGTTTGCAGCAGGCAACTGCCCAAAAAATGGCAAAGGGAAGCAAGGTTCCTTCACCTGGCAGCCTCTATCAACACAGTTCTGCGGGCCAGGAAGCAACCACCACTCAGGACACTTTGCTTCCAGGCCTGAAAGATCATTTCTTAGTTTTCTCCACCTTAATTCATCCTAAGAGAGGAAAAATCCTCATGGACAATTTCCCCGAGGATGCTCTTGCCCGGTCTGGCTCCTGTTCACAGCCCAGGCACCAGAGGCCAACGCAGCCCCAAGGACAGAGGCCACGTGGCCATCCAGGAACGGGACAAGGGGATTTGCACTTCACACCTTTTTGGCAGCACCTCACCCTGGCAACGGGCAAAGGACAAGGACAAAGCCAGAGAACTCCCAGAGGAGCAGCTGTGCCCTCACCTCACATGTGCCCTTCCCTCGGACAAGCGGAAGCCGTTGCTGTGGAGATGGATCCCATTGGACACTCCATTGGTGGAGGTTTTTCCATTCTGCACTTCTGAAGGTTAGAAAAAGAAATACACAACCATGCTAAATATCAATGCAGATTATACAAACTCAGGGTTTATTTTACAACAGGGCCAAGCCAACACGACAGCCCCACTCAGAGCAGAAACAAAACTTCCATGACTCCACCTGCTCCAGCCACCTGGATTTGATTTGTCCTCTTATATTTACTACTTCATGTATTTACAAATCTCTGCAGTGTCCTTTGCAATACAATTCTAGATCAGAAAACCAGACACACACAGAACTAAGAGCTCACACACAGCAAGGGCAGCTTGAAGGGAATTACCTTTGAATGATTTTAGGCCACAGCTGGAGTATCACTGAATCCTGGAATGGTCTGGGAGGATACCAGCACCTCCACCACTGACAAATTCTGCTTAATGCTTGAGTACAGCTTTAGGCACTCTCAGCTCACACACCCCCCTCTCCACAGGTCACTTCTGCCCTCATGTTTTGTCCCTCTGCAGAAGGATTTTGGAACTCAAGGTATGAACCACACTGCACAAACAGCCCAACAACACCCACACCCTCCTTCATTTTCCTCCTGCACCCTGAAAATGAGTCGTGTAGCACAGAACTTCACTGCTGCTCACTCCCTTTGTGACAGCATCACACTTACCCCCTGAAGTGTGGCACTTCCTTGGGAGGAGAAAAGTGTACGGTCGCTGTTTGTATGTCAGATCAAACAAATAGACCTAAGGAAAGGAAAAAAGAGCATGAGACAAGTCTGCAACACAGAGATGCTCAAGTCAGAAATAAAAGAGGGCTCAGTAAGTGCACAGTTCCCTGTTGGTGTTTGCTATTTCCAATTTTCTCCCTGGGAATCTTGTTTGTAGATGGACACACAAGGGAGGGCAGCAGTAACTGGGCTGTGTCCCAGGCCAGCCCAGTTCAGAGGGAATAACACTGAGAAACAGGAACCTGCTCTTACTCCACACCTGCAGAACTTAAAAGATGACCTGACCACTGACCAACCTGCTCAGAAAGCTTCACAGTTCAATCAAGCAACTAAGATATTTTGATTAACACAGTGATGATGAAGAAACCAAACACCAGTTGACACAAAAGAGGTGAGACACTGAGGAAGAGCCTCTCTAAGACGAAACCAGTACTTCCCAAGAAACTCGCAGGGCAGTCCTGTGAAATCCTGGTTTACAGCTGTACTGGGACAGGAATGGACAGCCCAGGCCAGACCCATGGTTCACCTTCTCCTAAAGGGAGTGAGTGCATGTGTGAGAAAGAGCTGCAGAGGACAAGCACAGTGCAACCTGCCCATAAGCAAAGGTCCTGTTTAATCCAGGCTGATTAATGCTGTCAGGAGGATTTTCTCATTCCATTGATAGGCTTTACAAAAGATCCATGAATATCACCCAGAGCTTAAAATTAAAGCAATCAATATTCCAGGTGAAGGCCTTTGCTTCTCCAAGTTCCTTATTCACTACATTCTATTACAGAAGCAGTTTGATGTTTCAAGAATGAGTTATGAAATCCTTTCTAGGTCAACAAAGGTCAGTTCCAGAACTGGTTTTATTTTCTTTCTCCTCTTCCAGAAAGCAAAATGTGAATTGGAAAACCACAACAGAACGTGGTTTAACTTTGATCAGTGACAGCGTAACGAATATATCCCTAATCCCAAGTATTTAGTCTGAATTAATCAGAAAGCAGTTTAAAATCAATCACATTGCCCACAGAGAAGTTGCTGTACCTCTTTTCAAGAGCACACCCCAATGTCCAGTGACCCAATGTGAAGCTTTGCTACCTCCTTACCTGCTCCCCTCCCATGTTGACCAAGAGCTCGGTGCCATCAGGGCTGAAGGTGACGTACGTGGCCACCAGGACCCTCAGCCGGTTGTTGTAGTCTGGAAGCTTCACCGGGAGGTGCCCTGTGGGGAGGACAAGTCCATAATTATTGGCTTAACTCCTAACTGCTGTCTTTGTCCTACCCCAGCTGCTCCCTTTTACAAGAGCAAAGCCATGGAGCACAAGCACCTACGGGATTTTCCATTTCCCACTGTTTATTGGATCCTTCCATGAGGAACCAGAACATGCACGGTGCCTTTTCACAGGTTCTGGGTATCGATGCCCCATCCCTGGAAGCGTCCAAGGCCAGGCTGGATAGGGCTGGGACAGTGGAAGGTGCCCCTGCTGATGGCAGGGGGTGGAAAAAGATGTGCTTTGAGGTCCTTTCCAACCCAAACCATTCTGTGAGTCCACAATTCGAATTTTGCACAGCCACCTCCGCATGAAGACAAGAATTGTAACTTCCTTGTTAACAACGAGCCTGCAGAACCCAGCAAATCTCAGTTTTAGGGATTCACTAGGATTTGGCTTTTGTGATTTGTGGCCATCTGCAAATACCTCCATCCTCAACCCCCTAATTAGGGTTCCTTAATAAAGCCCTCAGCACATCGAAACCAAAGCTCCTAAATATTCAGCTCACACACCGGTTCTGTTCTTCAGACAGCAGACGTGTCGCATGACCAATTCAGGGGACCTGAGGAATCCTCTAGTGGGACTCATCAGGAGCAGGACTGTCAGAACTGGTCTGCTGAACATGCTGGTCTGAGATATTTTTTAAAAAAAGAACCAAACATTTTGGGGTAAAAGATAGTAAATAATGAGCACTGGAGAAGAGTGTCATCTAGATTGCTCGGATACTGCATCACTGATTCCTCATCTGCAGCATGAGGACAAGTCACTTCTGTGCCAAAAAGATTCTGAACAGCAGCTTTGCTGGGACCAACTCCAGGAAAGCCTGT
Organism: Monarcha castaneiventris obscurior; assembly: GCA_026261815.1. Lineage (NCBI taxonomy): Eukaryota > Metazoa > Chordata > Aves > Passeriformes > Monarchidae > Monarcha > Monarcha castaneiventris. Next base: position 1,544,025 of record JAMPIT010000687.1, on the reverse strand, counting down.
AGAGTCCAGGTTACATCCAATCCTTGACTTTCCAGTAAGAGTGACAAAACCACATTTATGCTGGACAAGAAGCAGCAAGGCTAGCTCACCACCTCAGTAAACAACCTGCAATTCCATGGAACATCCCACAGAAAAGATCCTCTGAGCAGGGGCTTTGTGTGTGATGGGCAGAGCTCTGCTTCTCCAGGCAGTGAAGTCCCCCCAGTCACTCCCAGTCACCCCAGTGCAGGGCCCATACCTGCCACGTAGTACTGGGCTGCCCCGTCCGGGAGGGGCTTCTGCCGGTCACAGAACGTGTGCACTCCAGCTGAAGGACTCTGCTTCATGCTCTTCCTACCCACAGAGAGGAACAGCCGTGTTACAACCACAGCATTCAACTGCTGGAAGCCTGATCTACACCGGCTTTTCTTGTCCACCCACGAGGACAAGGCCTCCTGCCCACGCAGCCGTGGGGTCACCAGCCTCACACCACCCCGCTGTGCTCATCAAGAAGACTTTGGGTGATAGAAAAAACAGAGCAAAACTTCCCAGAAACAGACGAGTACTGGATCCCTGCAAGTCCCTCTTCCCACCAGAGGCCTGAGCAGATTCCTGCACCAGAAATGTGCCCCCGAAGCCGGGTGCTGTTACCTGTGGTTGTGGATCATGCGGATGTCGTAGAGCCGCACGAAGGGCCCGCTGGCCCCCACAGCCAGGTAATTGTTGTCCTGGGGGTTCACTGTCAGGCACTTGGCCTCCACCAGCTGCCCACAGTACTCGGTCAGGTCTATCAGGACCTCGGAACGTTTGCTGTTCTCCCGCAGGTCGTACTGCCTGCAAAGGGATGGGAGTGCGGCAGACACGTCACGAGCTAACAGCAGGAAGAGACTCGTGGAATGTCCTGAGCTGGGAGGGACCCACCAGGAGCATCCAGTCCGACTCCTGGTCCTGCACAGACACCCCAAAAATCCCACCCTGACCCTAAGGGCATTGCCTAAACGTTCCTGGAGCTCTGGCAGCCCTGGGGCTGTGCCCATTCCCTGGGGAGCCTGGGCAGTGCCCAGCACCCTCTGAGGGAAGAGCCTTTCCTGATATCCAACCTAAACCCCTCCTGAAACAGCTAAGAGAGATGACACCAAGGACATGAACAAGTCATGTTACTAGAAGCACCTCAGTTCTACACACACTAGGCCTCAGTACCAGGATAACCATTAAAAGCAGGTCTATAATGTGCACAGATTTATTCACGTTCCAAATTTAACTCCCAAGTCATGACCTGTTCCTTTCCTGGCCTCCCTTTCCAGCAGTGAGGAAAATGGAGGAGCTGAGGAGAGTATTTACGACTCTACAAGATAAACCTTTCCAGTTTTAGGAAAGGCAGAGATGAGTTTAAGCTGTTTAGTACAGAGACAGCCTCTCTCTGGGTCTGTGCACAGCACACGTTGTGATGGCTTCCACAACCAAACCAACTGGAACCCTGTACCTGATTAAGCCATCTTCTGCTGCACTCCAGAAGGTGTTTGGCCACATGGGAGCCGTGGCAATCCGCTTCACTCTGTTGGTGTGATCTCCAAACATGTGCACAGTCTCCTTGACAGTCAAGTCATGGACGTGCACCTTGGAATCTGCAGCTCCCGTGATGAGGATCCGATCCCCTGAGTGCGGCAAGAACTGGGGGAGAGGGATGGGACACTCAGGCTGGAGAAGGGCTGAGGCTGCTGACATGGACACCCTGGAGCAGGAATTCTGCTTCAGGAACATGGGCTAACCCATGTTATTCCCTACTACATGGGCAGTGTGCACACTCAAGAGCCACCAGCTACAGCAGGACACAGGAGAGTATCCTCATCACACATCCCACTTTGCTACAACCATTTCCTTCCAATTCACACAGAGAATAAGCCGGGGATCAGCATAAACTAAGTGCAATATTAGATTTAATCCCTTTCCCCCCATAATTAGAAACATTAAACTTTTTTGGGGGGGGAAAACTGCTTGCAGGAATATGTTTCCCAGCAAGGATTTATCCTTTTGCTGCTTCTGTTAGCTGCTCATTCCTTCTAACCACATACCTTGACAGAAAAGATGTTTGCAGTGTGTCCTGTGTGCATAGAAAGGAGTTTCTTGTGGTGCAGAGGATCCCACACAATGGTATGCTGGTCATCAGAGCCAGAGGCCAACAAGCTAAAAGGAATAGGAGACAAATATGCACCATGAATTCTTCTGTTCCACACCATGCCCGGGTCCGTGGAGCTTTTTGACCACAGACATCCATTAAGTTAATTCAGCTCTAATGAGCCCGTTTCCTCTCCCCTCAGCTCTCCGTCCTCGCTGCCCACCGTGTGCCCATCCCTTCAGCCAGGTCAGGGAGCTAAAGCAGACAAAGAGCCATTCCACGGAAAACACAGCTGACTGAAGCGCCTCACCCGGATTCCGATGGGAAAACAGGAGCATTTGGTCAACAACAAAATGCGGGGCCTCTGCCTTCCCTATTACCCTGGCTGTGTTAACTGCTCCACATCATCCCTGAAGCCCAGCCAAGGCACTCATTCCCCAGCTCTGGATGTGCCCAGGCAGTCCCAGGGCTCACGGGGTGAACCACAAACTGCTTTTAAAGTGCAAAGTCACTGCAAGGTGCTCTTGGCCTTGTCCATCCATCTGCATCTGAACCAAAGGAATCTGGCACCTGCAACTCTCAGCTCTTTTGAACTCAGATTTCCTTGTAGCCATTCTCTTTCAAGCACATGAAATTTTCACTGGTAAATAATTCTGAAGAGTATCAGAGGGCAGACTTTGCATGTTGTAAGAGGCACATCCAGAAATATCCACTATTCCTTCCATCTACTCGTTTCTCATGCAGAAACTCTTCATTCCACTTGGTTAATGCAAGTAGCTCTTTAGTTTCCCTCCAAAACTGCAGAGGGGTGAACTCTCTACCTCCTTGCCTTGAATATTTGTCCCTCAGCAGCAGCTTTTAACAGCATGGTGAAGGGGGTGGGGAAATGTCACCACCAGCTGGGCAAATCCTAAAGATCCATTATAATCCATAATACCACTTAAGAGAAGAGAAGCAGCCTTCAATCTCCACTTCTTAGTCTGACCATTTCCCTTCTGAACTCACTAAAGGGGCATTTCTAATAATATCCAGATATATTTAACAAAATAAAGCTTCTTTTGAAGCGTGAGCTCTACTACAGCTCAAATTTTGAGCTTGAGCTCCACTTTACTAGAAATGGGAAGCAGCTGCTTATGATAAGATGACCTACATCCTACTCTTGGGAAAACCTGAGGTTATGGCTTTGTTGATCCCCCAAATGAAGCCACACACTTACTCTCCTTTTTCATTCCATTCCAGACAGTTGACACACCCAGAGTGACCCTGAGGGAAGGAAACAAGGGAAGATGGTATTACTCAAAGTTCGGATTTATCAAACAGAGCTGTCCTAAGACAAGGACACAGCGAGCTCCCCACAAATAACAACTTGTTCCAATAAAAGCAGGGTTTTTTTATTTTTTTATTCCAACCCTGCAAAGAACTCCACACACTTGGTAGATAAGCACCTCCAGAAAAGACAGACATGCTAGATCAGCTGGGGTAGAAAAGGCAAAATGAAACAAACAAAAAAAGGCAGTGTTGAATAAAATGGCAGTTTAGTCTCAGAGGCTACAGCTGAAATCCCACTGTACGCATGGAAAGGTGACTTTGCTTCCAAAGCCCTTGGCTAGGCTGACAAATTACATGTACAGGCACTCTGGGAACACAGGGAAAATGCACTTTTGATAGCTCTGTTAGAAGCACCTTGCTGCTGGGTGACTACATCATCCATCTTCATCCACATTAACCAACCTGCACCAGGAAGTGGGGGAGCGTTGAGCAGCGTCTGATGTGGGCAATGTGACTGAAAAGGGGGACAAAAGAATCCTTTTCTCCCCCAAACCAAGATAATTGATGTGTTACAGGTTGGCTCAGTTGGGTAGAGCAGGGTGTTGATAATGCCAAGGCTATGGGTCTGACCCCCAGACGGGCTGTTCACTTAAGACTTGGCCTCAATGATCCCTGGGGGTCCCTTCCAACTCAAAATATTCTGTATAATCTTAAGATCTTTTCTAAGGTATGTCAGAGTGCACTACAACCCGTTCCTCAGGGATCCCGTTAGAGCTGAGTATGTTGAACAGCTGACAATTGTCTTCTCCAGGGATCAGTGCTGGGATTAGGTGGTGCCCACCCTGCTAAGGCTCTCCTGCAGGCGCACCAGGTAGTGCAGAAAGCTCATGCAAGCTCTCACTGAGCTACTCCTGGCTCTGACGCAGTTTGGGGGACCAAGAAATCAGCATTTACCTCACAAAAGAGAATTTCATAGCCTCCTGCAGTGAGGTGCACACCAAGGAGCTGGTTTGCTCTCTGGACACTCACCTGCAGCTCAGCCTCCAGCCCCAGGCGGCGGATGAAGGGGTCGGTGACGTGGTAGTGGCGCTCGAAGCCCAGCGCTCCCCTCTCCTGCAGGAGCAAACAAGCACCACACTGACCACAGCAAACACAACACTGCTTTTGCCCTTCCAGAGAAGAGTCTTCAAGTTTAAAAATCACCCCAGGTATTGGGGTGCCCACAGGTCCTACACTGTGGTAGGGAGTCACAGAATCCCAGAATGGTTTGGGTGGGGAGGGACCTTAAAGCCCCTCCAGTGCCACCCCCCACCATGGGCAGAGACACCTTCCACTATCCCAGGGTGTTCCAAGCCCCAGTGTCCAGCCTGGCCTTGGACACCTCCAGGGATGGGGCAGCCACAGCTTCTCTGGGCACCCTGTTCCAGGGCCTCACAACCCTCACAGGCAAGAATTCCTTCCCAATATCCATCTAACCTTGTCCTCCCTCAGCTCAAGGCCATTCCCCCTTGTCCCACCACCACACATCCTTGTGACAAGTCCCTCTCCAGCCTTCCCATCCTTTGAACACCTCCAGGTGGGCAGATCATAATCTTTGCCCCTAAACTGGTTTAAAATGCTGTGTAACCAGTGCCAGGCTCCAGCTGGGGAGCCAAAACCAGCTCTGAGAGGCCCACACTGAGGCAGAGTGAGCTGGCCCTACTTTGGGCCTGAAACAGAAGACATGGAAGAACTTGGGATTGCCTGTTATTATCCCTTGGCAAGAATTTCAGCAGGACCTCAGTCCTGAGGACAGCAGAACTGGAGCAGAGCTGCTCAGGAGAGCTCTGCCACTGCAGAGCCTGTCCCAAGGCAGCAGCACCGTGGGGCGAAGAACTGGGGAGGGCAACTGGCCAGGATCCTTTAGGGATGGGCTACTCCTCAGCGAGGGAGCGGGAGCTGCAGTGCCACGGCACAGGCTGTTCCAGAGGGATGGGAACAGCTGCCACAGAACTGCGTCAGTACAAATGAAGGTGAAGGAAAGCAGGACAGTTGTTTCCCCTGTGATCTCACAGGGCTCACAGATGCATCGGCAGATGGCTCCGATGAAAGAAGGCCAACTGCAGAGGCAGGAATGAAGGAGAGGGAATGCAAGTCAGATTCTGGATGGAACACCTCATGTCCAAGGAGATTCTTCTCTAGGGCTTGACCCAGATGAGGTCCCATTCCATGCCACACTCATCAACTTAATCCTTCTTCATCAGCATTTAGAGGTGGGAATGCCAATGTCAAAATCACCCTGCTGGTGCCCAGAAAAATCACCCTGGTGCTGCTCAGAGCACATCAGCAATCCCAGAGCAGACACCCAAGTGCTGAGTTCCCTTCCCAGCCCAATGTTCAGTAATGAACTCCACACACCAAAAGCTATTTGAAGACAAAATGGAGACAGACATAAAAGGATTGGAGGCAAAACAAACCAGGCTTTTTGTAGGAGCTTCCATGACAAACTTCAAACCCCTTGATGTATTTTTGTGGAGAGCACTCCTAAAGCACTGCAAGGCCCATGCAAGGTGCTGCAGATACAGTTCTGTGCTACTGCAGCCTCAGTGGCTTTGTGAGGGCTGTGGGGTAGAATACTGCTTTTCCTACAAGGAACTGCCTGACTTAGCAATCTTCCCAAGGTCACACATCAAAGCCTGACAGAGCAGACAGTGTGAGACAGTCCCAGGCTAAGGCTCAAACCACAGAACCAGCCCTTCCTTGTTAGGGCAGCAAAATAAATCTTTGCACATGGATTAAATTACAAGCTTATAACCGAGTTTGGTACCAAACTGCAAAGTGAGCACTCGAGCTCCCAGTTCCTTATTCTGGCTACTCACAGATCCCTTTCCTGAATGCTGATTATCAGCAAAGCTGCAAATGATTTCAGGCCTCTGAGTCCAAGCAATAATTGCCTATTGTGTCTGCTGCAGCCAGTCCTTTCACGTTGATATTCCACAAATGCAGCCATCAGATGACTGATCCCACCACTGCACAAGTTTTTTTTTCCCTACACAAAGGAAGCAACACAGCACTCTCTAAAGAAAAGGAGACAGAGAGGCTGTGACAGAGATCATTAGCTTTACTACAGTCAGAAATACCTCTGATGGCAAGATCACACGGGGAGAACACAGAAAGCAGAGAGGGAAGCTGGCTAAGGGCCTTTGTGGTGCCCAAACACAAGCAGCTCTATTTCTCTCTTCAACTCCAAGGGAACAGAGCTGCTGATGGCAAACCAGCCCAGGGAGAGGAACTGTGCTCCTGTCATGCCAGACTTCATCCCAGCTCTCCATTAAGGACAGCGACAGGTCCTGTGTGTTTGTTCTCCTAAGCTCCTTACAGGGCTTATCAATATGTGAGTAACAGAGATCTCTTCCCAAGGAAAGGCAACACCAGGAGTTTCTCCCAACCCAGCGCCGACTCCACCTCTCTTCACCCAACACCAGCGGGGCTCCCACGTACCTTGATCTGCCTGTGGATGATGTCTCTGGTGATGTTGGCTTTGGCCATCTTCTTGCAGTGGGGCAGACGAAGAGAAGCTACAGGAAGAGCTGCTGTGCATCCAAGCATTCCAGCCGAGCCAGGATCCACATTCAGTTACCTGGGTGGGACAGGAGGGACACAGGCAGGGACACCTCACGTTAGGCCACTCACACACAGTGCCAAGCTCTGCTGCCCAGAAACAGCGCTGGCTAAGAACTGAAAAGTTCGGAACAAAGGCTCCTGAAAGAACTCAAGGAAGGAACAACAAAGAACGTCTGACTCAAGGCCATTCCCAGTTTGTGGAGGAATTCATGATGAGCAGAATTCCAGGACTACATCAGCCTGGAAAATCCATGTTCCTATCCCAGCAAAGACCCTGAGAGTCCGGGGCAGTGTCCTGTCCCAGGCTTCCCTCCCACCATCCCACGACCACTCGTGTCCAAGGTCACGTTTCCCAAACTCTACAACCAAGAGGGGTTATACTTTGAGTAAACACAGCATTGGTGCTTTTGGCCACCTTTTCTCTCTCATTTGCTACACTGGATTATCAGCAAAACACCCCTAAAATAGCCAAAAGGGCACAAGTGTTCCCTGGAAATCACATGAGGTGACAACTGAACACCTAATTACCTCAGCAAGAGAAAAGGGGTGACCAGTTGAAATTGAATTTCCAGGGGAAATTAAGAGTTTTGCACGCCCTTAATGGAGTTTAATGTACTAACCTAAATAACTGAAACCCCATGGAATTGGCTACTCCTGCTAAAAACCACTCAAATTGCAGAGGGATGGTCACAACCCTGAGCTGGACAGGCTGCCTAGCAAAGGATCAGTCAGTCCTTGAGAAATGCTGCAATTCCCCCAGTTTCCATCCCACAGCCTGGCCCATTTAGATATTTCTACAGTTCTCTTTAAAATAAAACCAAAAAGGATAAAAATTAAATTTCAAATACCCATTTTGTCCTATGTAACCCTCTAGTTTTAAATCCTCTTTGAAAACACTTCCAAGCAGAACAAGCCAAAATTTTCCTCTTCTATACAAGGAAATGCTGATTCATTGAAACAAGAGCATTTCACAGCAATGCTGCAACAAACAGGAGTCCTGGCAAACCTCATCTGATTCTCTGCTGCCACGGGAGGGCTCCCACTGGCCCTCCTGCCCCACCCTGCATGGGCAGGGACACCTTCCACCATCCCAGGCTGCTCCAAGCCCTGTCCAGCCTGGCCCCGGACACTTCCAGGGATGAAGCAGCCACAGCATCAACAACTTCCCTCAGGAATGACTCCCAAGGACAGGAAGGGGAGGAAGCAGCAGCATCTGGGCACAAGGTCAGGTGGATCTGCTGACTCTGCAGCTCCTGAGAAGTTTCTGAGCTGCTTCCCCAAACTTCAGGAGAGACCTGGAGGGGCTGGAGCGTGTCAGGACAGGGAACAGAGCTGGGAAGGGGCAGGAAAACTCCTGAGGGAGCTGGGAAAGGGGCTCAGCCTGGAGAAAAGGAGGCTCAGAGGGGACCTTGTGGCTGTGCACAAGTCCCTGACAGGAGGGGGCAGCCGGGGGGGATTTGGGATCTGCTCCCAGGGAACAGGGACAGGAGGAGAGGGAACGGCCTCAGCCTGGGCCAGGGGAGGGGCATCAGGAACCTGTGATCGGTGACTGGCAGCAGCTGCACAACCTTTTCCAGGGAAGTGACTGATCCATTAACCCCGAGTCCATCCTCGAAAGACACGGGGACAATATCCCAGCACATCTCACGCCTCAGCCTCGTCTGCAGCCTTCCACTCCTCTTAGTGCTTCCCTACAACATTCCCAGGCTCTGCCCACAGTCTCCCCTCTCCAAGCAACACCCAGCTTCCTCCTCTTCTTCCCTGCCGGGCAGATTTCCTGTCTTCCTCTTTGAGAGCAAATGAATTTTGCTCTTAGGACCCCAAAAGAACTGCCAGGGCCAGGCAGGCTGTCCCCTCCCGACTGACAAACATCCCACTGCTCTTTTAGGAGTCTTTTTGTGACATTTCCTATCCCTAGTTGTGGCTAATTTCCAATCAGTTCCTTTCTCTTCCAACAGCACCAGACAACCTCAAGGACACACGTGGAAAAATGTGTGTGCCTGGAAAGATCCAGATCTCCCATATTCAGCCATAAATAACCCACACCAAGAAGCCAACTTAGAGCTAAGTAAGTCACTGCAAAACCATTAATACCCTATAAACCCACTGTATGAACAGGATGCCCAGAGGGAAGGAATATCCAAACCCCCCAAAACCACCACTCCTTAACAGACCCGAATTCCCTGGTTTTTCAACAATGCCAGCATTTTCTACCTTGTGGAACTCGGACACCCGCCCTGGCCGGGTGAGAGCAACAATACACAGGAGCTGGCTATTTCTGGGCATGTTTTTGGGATTACTGATGTGTTGTGGAGCTTCCCAGCTCTCTGGACAAGTCACTGCCAGCTGTAGCAACCCGGAGGTGGCCCCAGCAGAACACTGCAGTGCGGGTCTCAGGAGATCAACACAACTTTACTTCTTAAAAGACACAGGTGAGGAAAAGCATCCTGAAATCAGCCTTTGGGTAACATGCTTGGATAAAACCCAGCCAAACAGGAATGCAGGGGCTGGAGGTGTCTCTCTTTCCAGGGAAGTGCTTGATTTGGCAACTGGATGCTGTAAAATGCGCAAAGGTCTCCCAGATCTTGTGCCTTCTGCTTGGCCAAGGAGGCTCCAAGAGCCTTTCCTCCTTTCCCTTTGCTATTTGTTGTTGCTCAACAGGTACTCCACAACTACAAAGGCTCTGGGAACCTTTAAATTATCATGGAATCAGAGACAAAGGATTAAGAAGCCCAAACCCTCATTCCAGATCACATTTTGAGCATCAGCCACAACTGATCCCAGTCCCAGACTCCCAGTCCCCATGGACATGACAGTTGCCTTGTTCAAATATTAAATAAATAAAAAATAAACAAATAAAATAAATATTAAGTGTTCTTAACACTAAAGACTATTGACCCCACCACTGTACAGGTAGATCCAGTCCCCAGTTACAAACTGACCCTGGAACAAAACATAAAATCTCCCAAGATTTGTAGGTCTCCTGCAAAATACAGATAATAAAAACCAGACAAAAATAAACTGTGCCTCCCAATTTCTTAGACACAAATGTGAAGCCCCTCCAAAGAGTCTGTCTTTATCACCACCAAAGGAATTGGAAATTCCTTGGAAATTCCCACCATGGAAATTGGTAAAGAATGTTCCTCTTTAGGCAAAACCACCGTGCAAATTCTGCCTACCCCATTCTTGCAGCTCCTGGCTTTTGACCAACCCTGCACAACCAGCTCCTGGTGGAATGAGGGATTAAGGTCCCTTGCAACCAAACCATTCCATGATGCTGTGACCTCGTTGGGGTTACTCCTTAGATGACACCAGGGCACATTTCTCCATCACCCTTCAAGGACAACTTTCCCTCGTCCCTCACTGCTCCAAACACACCTGGAACACCCCAGACAGGACTAAAAACCTGGGATCCAGTAACAGCTGCCACCTCCTCCAGGGACAACCTCTTCCCAAAGTGCTCCCTGGAGCTCCCAGAGGATCAGCCCACCTGCAGCTCCCTGCACTTTCCTCCTGGAATCTCCGGCTGCTACCACACAAAACTCCAGGGCCACAAACAGAACTTTCGCAACACTTGGCCTTTAAATCCACAGTCAAAAATTAACAAGGCACAGATTTCTGTGGGCTCCAAATCTGGCAGGCTCTGTTTACACTGACAGTCGTTTAAAAGTCCCTTAAGCTCCTGGGAAAGTACACTTTCAGAGGGTACTACAGGGCATGGGGAGGAACACTCGCTCCAGCTCTGGAAACAAACCCTCAACACTGGTAACACAAATAATTCCATCAATTTAACACCAAACACTCCCAACACAGCCTGGATTTGGGGGATTGCTCCTTTGCTGGGTTGTATTTCCCTCTCGTGGAACCACCTGAACACCTCCCACCCACAGCAACACAATGGCAGTGACAGGCTCTGCACAGGGGGGTCAGAGCCCCAGCCTTGGCACCAGCACCCTTTGGAAAAGCTCCATCCACCCCAAGGAACTCCACAAAGCAGCAGGCCTCCCGAAATCAGCAGTTTTAAACAAGCAATCCAATTCCTAACCACTTGGATGTGCCCAAGTTTCTCAGGCTCCAAACTCAAGGTCACTGGGAAAAAGCATCACTCTGCACACCACAGCCTCTGAATGCACAACTCACCCCGAGGGAAGACTCCTCAGACCCTTCCCTTCAGCATCTATAAATTATTTCACCCATCCAAACACCACCCAGAACCCACCTCAAGAGGCTTCTTTATCCTCACAACTTATTTCCCTGCTCTCTTTACCCTGACTTTCCAAGAGGTCACGGATCAAATTAAAATATATACGTGTAGATAGGCACTTTTTTTTTTTTTTGAAAGAAACCTGGAAAACCAAGAGGGATGACCTGGTTAGCAGTAAACACCTTGTTAAAAGAAGGTTTTGCTCCAGCTGAAGGAGCTGTCAGGAGCAGCAGCGGCTGCCCAGGACAGATGGCTGGAACAGGGAGTCAGGGGAAGAGGTGAGATGTGAGCCCTGACAGAGCCGGCACAAGGGGACTGTCAGGGAAACTCTGACACGCTCAGGCCACACAGTGCTTCCAGCTCAGCCCTCCCACTGGAGCCCTGCCTCTCCCTTGATCCCCAGCTGACACATCCACGGGAAAACGGGAAGATGCCAGGCAACACCTCAGCCCAGCAACATCCCAGTGCCAAGCCCCACATGGCCCAGCAGCTCCAGGAAGGAGTTTAACTGCAAAGAAGGAGAGGCTGAGCCCCTCTCCAAGGAAGGGGCTGCAGGACACCCACCAGGGCAGGGAAAGTTTCCATGAAGGCTTTAGGAGGGGACAGCGAGCAGAGGAGGGACGAGGGCAGCGTCACAGGCAGGAAAGGGGAGAGGAACGTGAGGACAGGGCAGTGCCAGGGGTGGGAGGGGGAAAGGGAAGCCAAAAAGCAGGAGCTGTACCTGGCAGGGGCGGTACCAGCAGATGATGCAGGGCCGGGGGGAAGAGGGGCTGAGGAAAATGGGGGTGAGGGGCTGGATAAAGGAGAGATCCTTAAAAGGAGTCAGACTCTTGGTAAAGAAAAGGGGGTAACACCTCGGGGGAATAAGGGGGCACCGACAGAGCCTGGAGTGGGGGAAATGTCAGGACAGGGAGGTGAGGGGGGACAGCTGAGAGGGAAGGGGGCACACGGGGATGTGGCTGTCAGGGAAGGGGTTCGGGGGTACAGCTCAGAAGGAAGCGGGCACAGGGCAGGCAGCTGACAGGGAAGAGGGTACGGGGCACGGCTGACGGGAAAGGGAGCAGGGCTGACAGGGAAGGGGCACGGGGTGTGCTCGGCTGGGGAGGGAACGGGGGGGACGCAGCTGACAGGGGAGGGGACACAGCGGGAAGAGCTGACAGGGAAGGGGCCCGGCAGATGCAGCTGCGAGCGAGGCGAGCACGGGGTGCAGCGGGCAGGGCAGGGGGCACCGAGGGGCAGCGGGCAGGGCAGGGGGCACCGAGGGGCGGCAGGGCCCGTTACCTGTCAGGCCTCCCGGGCGCGAGCGCAGCGGGCAGGGGCGGCGGCGAGGCTCCATCCATGCGGGGCAGAGCAGGGAGGGACGCGGAGCGGGACGCAGCGCAGGGGCCGCGGCGGGGCCCCGGCCGAGCCCCCCGCCCCCGGCCCTGGGCACCCCCGCCGCCTGTCCGGGGCTGCGCTGCGCCCCCCGCCGCCGCGCGCTGCGCATGCGCCACGCCAACTGCGCAACCGCCCCCCCCCGCGCCCCGCCCCGCGCAAATGGCGTAAATCCCGTTCGTGAATACCGCCCCTTCCTGCCCGCCGCCGCGATGCGACTGACAGCTCGTGCAGCCAATAGGAAGGGAGAAAACCGGTCTGAGAGATCCGCCAATCGGCGTTGAGGGGGCGGGAGCGTGGCGGCGCGAAGGGGCTGCTGGGGGATGTAGTCAAGGAGGGGCAGCGATGGCCGCCGGCTCCCCCTCACAAAGCTGGGGTTTAAGGCCCCCTGTGCCCGGACCGCTCCACAGGCGGCTCCGGGTGTGAACCCGGCTGCGGGGAGGGTGAAGGGTCTGGAGGGGAAGCCAGGAAGGCATAGGCTAAGGTCACTCAGTTTGTCCAGCCTGAAGAAGAGGGGGCTCAGGGGTATCAGGGTCTGGAGCTTCCCTGTCCCTGGAAGGCTCCTGTCCCACCCCTGCCATAGCAGGGACCCCTTCCACTGTCCCAGGCTGCTGCGAGCCCGTCCATCCTGGCCTTGGACACTTCAGGGATCCACGGGCAGCCATAGCTGCTCTGGGCACCCTGTACCAGGGCCTGCCCACCCTCACAGGGAACAATTTCTTCCCAAAATCTAACCTAAACTTGCACTCCACCAGATTAAGGCCATTCCTCCTTGTCCTGTCACCCCAGGCCCTTATAAGTCATCCCTTTCCCTCTTCCCTGTGGGCTCCTCCAAGCACTAGAAAGCCGCTGATGGGTCACCCTGGAGCCCCTCTCCCCCAAACCCGGACCCGCCAGCCTTTGGGAGAGGAGCTGCATCCCCGCATCCCTGGGAGGCTCCTCAGGATGTTCTGTGACTCTCCGGCCTCTCCACAGCCAGGCTGTGACCGAGCCCCTGCAGAAAAACTCATCTCAGCGCTTCTTCTTCCCAGCGCAGCTCCAGAGGTGAAGGAGCAAGGAGCCGCTCCTCCGGCAGCACCAGGCTCGGGTTTGCTGGGAAAATAAAACTCCCGTGGAAAGAGCCAGGGGGTGGCAGTGTTTGCAAAATCCTTCCCTTTCCTTGTCCTCCCCGCGGCCACTGGCCCTGCGGACACTGAGGACAAGCAAGTCCAGTCCCAGTTATCTTAATGAACCCTCCCAAAAAGGGGATGTCTGTAAAATAAATCAAAACTTACCAATTCACCTCCCTAGAATTTATTTCCACAACAAAGCATTCCTGAAGTCTGTTAATAAAGTGTAATGAATAGTTTAAATTTTCCTTTGCAACTTAATTCCCTGGGTCCCAGACAATCCCAGCTGCATGGCAGAAGAAAATTGCTACTTGCTTGTTCCAAGAGAAGGAGGAAAAGCCCCTAAAATCAGAGACATCAGGTGGAAGCCTGAGGACCCTTCCTTACAGCTCCAGCCCTGTAAGGACAGCTACAGTGATTTGTCTCCATCTCGCAAGTCATTAACCTATTCAGTTATTGTCAAAGTTCTTTACAGAAGGTAATTGTTAATTGTTGCCTCTGCATCAGTCCAGACTCTTTAATTAAACAAATAATAATCGGGATCCATCCTCACAAAAGGGTTTTATCTTCTTTCCTCAGATGCCATCCCCACGGGTATCCAAAGCTCCACACAGAAATGAGGCAGGCTTCAGATGCCCTTGACATGGAAGTTTTTCTTGCTGATGGAGAGAAAATTGGGGCATGGGAGCTTGATTTTTCTCTCAAGCTGGTGACAGGAATGACAGGGCTGGAGCCAAGGAGGACTTGCTGGTTCTGACTGTCAGGCCCAGAGCTTCCTGATGCAGTCTCAAAGCTAGGGAATGCAAACAAGGTGCAGCTCCTGCGGGACACCCACACCTTGGAGAGCATCCTGCTGGAACAGAGCTGTGGTGTTCCAGTCCAAGGAGAGGTACAGGGAGCAAGGAATAAATCTGCCTCAGAGCTGCCCGTGCCCTTCTCACAATCTTAGAGGGAAAACAATTTAAATAACACAAAAGGCATTTTTAACACTTTCAGTAAATACCTGTCTCCTTTTCTATCCTTGACCTATGCTACACAGAAAATACAAAAAAAAAGAAAATTCAGTGTATAAAATGCACAACATGCACATAAAGTTCAATTTTATACCCTGTGCCATGGTTAGGACACCCCAGGGTGCAAGTGCAGTTTCACAGACACGGATCTTGCTCTGTGGGTGGTTTGTCCTGCAGACACCTGGGGCTGGACTGGGATTTGTTTGCGGGTTGAAACAGTCAGGCCAGAGCAAGGAAATTTCCTCTCAGTCGAGAACCTGCAGCAACCAAAACCCTTTGCAGAGTCCAGCAGCCTGACAGGCCCTGGTCCAACCACGACAAGCAGGAACCTGCTACCAAAGCCACGAGGACTTCCCTGGGTGCTGCCCTGGCAAACACCCACCAGGCAGAACGGAGAGGTGCAGCCCTACCCCAGCACGGCTGCCGGCTGATCCAGGCTCGGGGAGGGAGACAAACCCGGCACAGGCATTTCACAGGAACACTGTACCTGTTTTAGCTTCTAGGAACTGTTTCTGAAAGCAAAGCAGCCCCCGTGTTTTTGCCTCAGCGAGTCTCCCGTTA
Source organism: Monarcha castaneiventris obscurior (assembly GCA_026261815.1). NCBI lineage: Eukaryota > Metazoa > Chordata > Aves > Passeriformes > Monarchidae > Monarcha > Monarcha castaneiventris. The sequence continues at coordinate 1,528,797 of JAMPIT010000687.1, read as the reverse complement.
CCAGAGCACAGTCCTGCCTCAACCCAAACATCACCAACTGCATCACGCCGGCTCAGGCTTCTCACCCAGATATGACTAAGCCCTTTCAGAATGAGAAACGCTCAGGATTTCTTGCTTAATTGCTAAAACAGATTAATTTGACTATCCAGCACATAGCCAAGCGGAAAAGAGGAATTGACGCACCTAGCTGGTTCCTGCTGAGGCTGATGATCTGCTTTAATTGATGGGTCACGTTTGGGGATGATTTTCCACTGTGCAGCTGCCACAGGGCTGCAGGGCTCCCCTCCTGCCCTCCACATTCCCTGCAGCCTTCTGACCACTCGTGCTTTGGGAAGCTTAAATCAAGAATGTAACTCATGAAAGCCAGCAAACGTCACCTCCAAAGCTCGAGGTTTAGCTGCCACATGTCGTGGAAAGGGCCCATGCCCTCCCCACATGGAGTTCTCCCAAGAATTAGGGGCTGCATCTTTACCAATAGGCCCCTTGGCTCCAAAAGTTTAGGCAGTAAACCAGGTTTGGTTTGGATTGCTCTGGTCACACGCATGTGACCCTCAGGATGATGGAGGAGAGCCAAGAAATCAGGGTGGCCGAGCCCAGCCGCAGTGCCAAGCAACCCCCCCACGCTACTCCAGTGGTTTCATTGGAGTCTTATCAGATTTCCTGGTGACTCAGAGTAACCGGGTGACCGGGGAGAAGGGCATGGCCACAGCAGCAAGCGGGGATGGGGTTACAGCTCCACGCTGGTCCAGAATAGCAGCCAATGCCCACCAGGCCCCTGCGGCCCCCAGAGCTCTCCCGCTCCACACCAAGGACGAGCAGCCCACGGCCATGCCTCTGCCAGCAGCAAACACGGAGGAGGCAGTGGCTGCCCAGCTATTCCCCAGAGCCCGGGGAGCCCTGACAGTGCCCCATGCCCTGGCTGAGTCCCCACAGGGCGGCTGGGCCGGGCACCCCACGTCCCTGCTGGGCACAGTGCATGGCCACCCCTCTGCTCCCCTACAGCAGCCACCACCTGCTCGCAGATCCCCTTTTCCTCCTTTTCTTTGGCACCCCCTTGCTTTAGGCCCCTTTGATTCCTGCACAGCCCCACTCTCTGGGCACCCCTTCCTGCGTTTTACCCCCCCGTGCCGGCCTTGCGTGAGCATCCTCTGCCCCTGCAGCCCCTTCCCCTGTGCCCCATCTCCCTTGTCCTCCCCTCTTCCACCAGCACCCATCCGTGCTGTGTTCTCCCTCTGCACACACACACACACACACAGCCCGCACCCCCTTCCCCTGCACCCCACCTTCCAACCCCTGCCACCATCCCTCCATCGCCCTTTCCCTTTCCCTCCTTCTCCCGCCAGCACCCCCAGCTCCCGCTCTCCCCTCACACACCCCCATCCCCTCACACACACCCATCCCCTCACACACTCCCATCCCCTCACACATCCCCATCCCCATCCCCATCCCCCCGCGCCCCGCTCCGCTCCCCCGCCCCGTTCCCGCCCGCCGCCGGCGCCGCCCCCGCCGGTCCCTCCCGCCGCCGCCTCCCGCCCGCTCTGTGGGCCGAGCCCGGCTCCGCGGCCGCCCCAGCTCCGCTCGGGCTGTGGCGGGGCGGCTCCAGCCCTCGCCGCCGCGGCGGCCCCGCCGCCCCCCGCCCGCCCCGCGCGCCCCGGCCCGCGCCCCCCGCCCGCCGCCATGGGCGCCGCGGCCCTGCGCGCCCTGCCCTGGGCGCTGCTGCTGCTGGGGCCGCTGCTGCCCGGACAGGTCCTGCAGGCCAACCCCATGCTCACCTCCGAGGGCCAGCCCGCGCCGCTGCCCAGCGGCAACGCTCCGGGCTTCACCGCCGCGCCCCCCGCCGCCCCCGAGGAGATCCACCCGCTGAAGGAGCAGCCGGCCAACGGCTCGGGAGAGGGGCACGCCAAGCCCCGCAAAGCCTTCCCGGTCATCGGCATCGACTACACGCACGTCCGCATCCCCTTCGAGATCTCCCTCTGGATCCTCCTGGCCTGCCTCATGAAGCTGGGTAGGTGGGCGGCGGGGGGGGGGGAGTCTGTGGGAAGGGGGCTGGGGAGAGGCCCCCGGTGTGGTGGAGAAGGAGGGACCCCCCAGCCGAGTGGAACAGGCAGCCACAAACATCCAGGGAGGGACCCCCTGAGCATCCCAGGGTGGAATCCCCCAGGAAAATGGGACAGACAGCCCCAGGCATCACAGTGAGTGAGCATCTACCACAAGGGACCCCCTGAGCATCCCAGGGTGGGATCCCCTCCATATCCCAAGGAGGGACCCCCTGAGCAGGGGCAGGACCCCCCAGCTGGATGGGACAGACACCCCCGGTCATCCCAAGGAGGGACTCCTGTGAACGTCCCAAGGAGGGACCCTCTCGAGCATCCTAGGGAGAGAACATCCCAGGGTGGGACCACCCCAAACATCCCAGGGCAAAATCTCCTGCACATCTTCTGCAAACCTCCCAGGCCGGCTGGGCCGGGATGGGCACTGCTCTCCCCACGACCTTGGGTCTCTGTCCTGGGCCTGGTGGGCAGCAGCATCGCAGTCCCTCCACTCCTGCAGACTTCTCGTCTCCGTGCCTGGGAGCGGGGCTGAAGATGCTCCTGACCCCTGCTTGGACCAGGTTTGCTTTCCTCCCTTTGGCACTCAGGGAGGAAGCATCCAGTTTGCTCGTTTCCTCTCTAAACCACAGATGCTTTCTGTAACCTTGGAGAAGTCACTCAAAAACCTCCCGGTGCTTTGGCCTCCCCTTCCTCCCCCTCCGCAGCAAACTGGGGTGGGTTTGACTCTGCTGCAAAGCGTCCGGAGATTCCCGCATCAAAGAGAACGGCGTCAGGGCTGGAAGCTCGGATGACCCGCTCTGGGAAAGCATCACTCTGCCGGGGCGGAGGTTGTTGACAAAGTGTTTTCCAAACTTCTGCAGCTGGATCAATACCAGCCGAATTACCCCAAACCTGTGACGTGACGTAACCTCTCCGCGCTCGGCCCTGCTGTGCTGTCCCCGGCTCCGGCAGTGCAGAGGTTCAGCTGGCCCTGGTCCCGTCCCTGGTGATAAAGCCAGGGGGACACGTGAAATGTTTGCTTGTCCCTGCCTTGGAGCAGGTGAGGAGGGAAGGGAGCTCTGCCCTCCTTCATTTTGCTCCTCAGTTGCTATCAGTGGTTCAATAACACTCACTTATGGGGCACTCCAGCTTGCTGAGGGAAATCCTGCTTTGGAAGCTTTTTTAAGCTGGTTCCTGTTGTCAGCTGTCAGTGCCCTGTCCTGGTGTGGAGGGGTCTGAGAGACCCCACAGGAGCTCAGATCCTTCCTGCCCAGCTATTCCTAAAAATATCCCATCCCCTTCCCAGCCCGCAGTGAGCGTGCGTAGGCAGGTGAAGCCCCACTTCCACAATCCCTCCGGGTTTTATTTACGTGCAGGCGCAGGAGTGAGAACACTTCAGAGCCGGAGGCTTGTCTAGGAGACGAGCAGCCAGGACAGGGTGGAACCATGGGGTTTATGCCTTCCTGGCTTTGCCCAAAACAGCCTCGGGCAGGTTTGGCTGGAAGGTGCCTCTCCCCAGGGAACGCAGCCGGGGAAATCTCCTTTCCCAGGGCTCTCCCGGCGCGTGCTCGGCGAGCTCCGCTGTTGCACTGCGCCTTCAGCCCTGCTCGGAGAGCAAAGAGTGATGAAATCAGGAATATCTGTGCGGAAGCTGGTGGAGAAAGGAGGGGCCAATGGCCTGCGGCCCTGCCGGGGCACACGGGGGAAACCGCGCTGGAAAACGCCAGAATGGGCAGCGGGCAGCGGCCCTGGGGGGGATGGATGGATGTGGTGGGAGCACCCACGGGAGCCCTCTGTCAGTGGTGCTGTGGGAAGCTGCTCCTGCCGCCCTTGCCTGGAGTCAGGGCTCGTTTGTGCTGCAGGAAAAGTTGTGTCTGCCGGCTGTCGCGTCTTTGATGCTACAAATATTATGCAAGACTGCATGTTTTAAGGGCTGTATTTTAGGAGAGGCTGCCCTGCAAGTTTGGCAAAGGTCTTTGGAGGTGGCAGGTGCTCTGCAGAGCTCCAGGGATGCTGATTGTGCCAAAATCCACACCTTCGCTTACCTACACCTGTGACAGGGCCTTGGCAGCAGGACGGTCCTGGGACACCCTTTTCCTTGGCCTCCTTTCCAGGGTTCTGCGTTTCTTGTTCATGCTGCCTTGGCACGTAGCTCCCAAGTTGCTGGTACAGCTCCCTCTGCTCGTGAGCTGCAAAGAACGTCCCGCTGCTCCGTGTCCGTATCCCAGCCTCATCTATCCCACCCTGGATCATGGGATGTTGTTCAGCAGCAGCAAAATAGGCTTTTTTCCACCCAGGGATAGCTCTTACACAACTGGGCGCTGCTGGCAGTACAGCCTGGGGTGGCAGGATGAGGCTCACACAGCTCCAGGCTCCCCGAACCAGACAGGGTTTGCAGCATCCCGTTTCCATGAAGGGGGTTGATAAACACAACAGCGATTTGCAGTGCTTCCTCTTTCTCCCCATCCTGTCAGTGTGCATTTATTGATGCATCAGAGTGATCCTGCAAAATTCTGAGTGGACAAACACCTTCTTTATCCAGGATCAGGAATTCCTGCAGTGTGGGCTGTGCATGACAGCTCAGCACCTCCTGAGTGCCCTTCCCCAGCTCCACAGGCCTCTTTGCTGGGTGGGATTGAGCCACAGGTTGCTACAAAACTGAGTCTTCAACCCTGTGAGTCGCTTCAGGGTGTCATCCTCAGGGGTAGTGCAGGGTGACCATGTCGAGGAGCTCAGAAGGACTCACAGGGCTCTGCTCCAGGCCAAGAGATGCAACCTGACCTTGTCCTGTTGCTCAGTTCCCCCTGCTCTTGCCCTTGATGCTTCAGACAGCTCTTCAGGCTTAAATGCATCCTCCCTGTTGTCCCATCCAGGGGATTTGTCCTCTCTCCAGCAGCTCTCACTGTGAGTTTGTTTGGGGAATCAAAGGTGTGAGTTGAGCCCTTCCCTTCTTGCTGCAGTTTTTGTAAAATACCTCAGAGATGTTGGTCCTGGAGGATTCCTCACCTGACAGGGCACAGAGGGATGTGTCCCCCCAGCATGTCCCACGGGCGTGGGCTGTTCCTGCTTGGTTAATTCCCGTGGGGAAGGGGAAGCTGGTGCTGGCTGCTTTACTTAATACTCACATGGTATTTTAAGGCTGTGTCGGGGAAGAGTGAGTGAGGGGCAGATCACGTCTGGTGGTGGCCTGACTTTGTCAGGAGAAACCTTTGCAGATGAAGGTTGCCACCAGACATTGTCTCAACCTGTTGTATCGCTGCAGAAGGTCAGACCTTCACAGAACACCCCAGTCAGGAGCTCTCTGTGCCCTTCTCCAAGGTTTTGCAGGGATACCCTAAGGGTTCCTTCACACCGTGCCCAGGGAGTGGTTGGGAAGCTGAGGGGTTTCTCAGCAGGAGAACCTGGTTTCCTCGCTCTGAGGGTTGACCTTTCAGCTCACGTGGCTCCCAGAGACGTTGAGGGGAATTCAAGTTTGACTGTAAATACTTTTTCGTTTCAGGGGAAAGGGAAGGAGTGAGTCAGGAATGTAAATAACAGATTGTGGTCGGCAGTGCCTTTGCCGGCTGTGCTGGGCCCAGCGGGCAGAGTTTTGTGGTGAGCACCAGCTCTTACCCACCCTGGAGAAGAGTTGGGGCTACCCATGTCTCCAGAGCCCATCCTGGCCCTTCCTTCCAAAGCCAAAAAGCAGAGAGTCACATTCCATTAGCCACCTTCCACTGAGGCATGTCCTGTTGTCTGTCTGCACCAAATGGCTTCCCAGCCTCTCTGGAACATCCTGGCCATTCCACCACCCAAGGGATTCGCAGGGTGTGGTGGGTTCACCTTGGCTGGAAAGTAACCTAAAATTTACATCTTGAGCCCAAGGTGGTGCCTCTGCTTCTTTTCTCTGGGAGTGCATCTCCCCCAGAGGGAGAGAGGCTTCGTACCAAGGCCTGTAGTGACAGGGCAAGGGGAAGTGGTTTTACGAAGGCAGGTTTAGATGAGATATAAGAAAGAAATAACTTGCTCAGAAGGCGGTGGGGCCTGACACAGGCTGCCCAGAGCAGCTGTGGCTGCCCCATCTCTGGCAAGGCCAGGTTGGACAGGGCTTGGAGCAGCCTGGGATGGTGGAAGGTGTCCCTGCCCAAGGCAGGGGGTGGCACTGGATGGGCTCTGAGGTCCCTTCCAACCCAAAGCATTCCAGGATTCTGTGGCTCGTGGTTCCCACCAAGCTGCTCTGTCACTGCCCTCCTCTGCGGGAGAAACTAAGATGGAAAAAAACCTCATGGGTCAAGATAAAGGCAGTTCAATAAAGCAAAAGCAAAGGTCATGTGCGGAAACAAAGGGAAACAAAAGATTTATTCTCTACTTCCCATCAGCAGATGATGTCCAGCCATTTCCTGGGAAGTACCTTCAGGAGCGTAGGGGCTGCTCCGGAAGGCAGATGTCGTAATTAGAACTGCCCACCCTCTCTTCCTCTTTTCCTCTTTGCTTTTATGTGGTGTGGAATGTCCCTGTGGTCACTTTGGGGCAGTCCCAGCAGTGTTCCCTCCCAGGATGCTGCCCACCCCCAGCTGCTGGCGAGGGGCGAGTGTTGGGGGCAGCTTTGATGCTCTGAGCACCGCCCAGCAGCAGCCAAAGCACGGGGTGTTATCACCCCCATTGCAGCCACGGTAGGGTTGGTGCGCTCTGGGGGCTGCTGTGGGGCAGATGAGCCCCAGCTCAGCCAGACCCAGGGCACGGGGACGTCGGTCCCTGCGTGTCCACGGCGGTGACCTCCCCACGAGGCACCGCTTCGCAGCCGAGCTCCTTCACTCGCCGTGCGCCAGACGCCGCTCGCGGGGTTTGGAGCCTGTGGCAGCCACTGAGTCACTGCTCTGTCTCTCCTTCCCCTTCACAGCCTGGTGCTCGAGGAGTGTCCCCACCGTGTGAGGGTTGGGCTGGTGTCAAAGGAGCGGGGACGGAGCCTGTGCTCAGCGAGCAGAGGGAGTTTTGTGAGCAGAGTGGGGTTTTGTGGGGACGCGCTAGTGCTGTGGGCAGGTTTGGTGTCACATCTCAGCCCTGTGTGGCACCGCAGCTCCTTTGGACAGCGCTGAGGGTCCCCAGCACTGCTGTGCCTGGGAAGGAGCAAGATTAAGGAAGCTCTTGGAGCCTGCGAGCTGGCGATAGGAGCTGGGAGAAGAAGGGCAGAACATGACGGGTGCAGGTGGGGTTGTGGAGCCTCAGGGCATGGGGGGTGGCTCCTACACGTGGAGAAGAGACAACTTCAAAATTGCCAGAGAAACGTTTGTAGAAGCTGGTGGCTGCCGGGTGGCAGCAAGATTTGGGTGCTAAAACTCTTGGGTGCTTTTCAAATGTTTTATCAGCCCACATCCCTGCCCTGAAATCGGGGCTTTTGGAGGGGCCACCCCGAGGTCTTACAGAGCCCTGCGAGTTGAGGAACTGGAGGATTCCTTTGGGCGGGGAGGGGTGATAAGCAGGGTGGGAAACCTGCTGTCGTGGTGGCACTGGATGGAGGAACTGGATCCTGAGACCAGACGCAGCGGAAACACCCCGGAGTAAGGCCCCTGGCGTGGGGACGCCTCTGCAAGGCTGGGAAAGGGACAGCAAAGAAACATTCCCAGAAATGCTTTGCCCCATGTTGGGAATCCGCCTGTCTGACGTGCGGGATGAGCATGCTGGAGTTATCTCTGTGGCCCTTCTGCCACCTCAGGGGTGGCTCCTCGGGCGCCAGGACGGCCGTGCTGGGCCGGCTTTGCTGGTGGAAGGAGCTGTTCCTGCTGGATCCTGGGCCTGGCTGGTGCAGGTTCCCTCACTGAGCCGGAGGGAGATGTTTGTCCTGTTCTTGGCGGGAATGTTTGTGTTACAACCTGGCTTATCACATGTTGACTGCAGGCCCTGTGGTGTGAGGGCTCTGAGATCGCCCCGGTGCCCCCACTTGTCTTGGGGAGCTGTTCCAGGGGAGCTGGGCCTTGGGAATGACTGTTGGGAAAGGATTTTGGAGTACTGCTGCAGCTGTGCCACAGAAGTGTAAATTGTCATGATAATGAATTTAAACAGTCTCTTCCAATGCAGACATGCTGCATTTCCACTTCCTTATTGGGGAATGATCCAAACACATGCTCTGGCTCCCTTATCCCCTGCTTTGCCATCTCAGAAAGAACAGCCACAGCATTTATTTTTTCCTCCCATTGCTGGTGTCTGAGCTAAAAAACATCCAAACTGTTCCCTCCATGGATCTGAGGCAACCATTAGTTTAATTATGGCTGGAAGAGTGAAAGGTTCCTGCTGTGAAGTACGGGATGGTGATGGAATGGGAAAAGCAGAACAGGTCTGTAATCACAGCCATTCCTCCCTGGTGAGCCCGAATGTCCATTAAGGCAGGATTACACTCTGTTACAGCCATGGCTTTGCTCCCCGCAGGGACCCTGTCGCCTGTGGCAGCTTCTGCACCTCAAGGGCCTCAGGAACCAAAGCTTTTGTTTCATCCCATTTATCAACAAAGGCCTGGAGACTTGATGGCTGGGGTCAGGGATAGGCTGGCTTCCCACACGGGCTGCAGGTGGAATTTGGGATGTGGGTGTTGCAAGTCCTGTGGCAGCCAGAGCTCACATTGGTGCTGGCCTGGCTTTCAGGGAGATGCCACCAAATTGTTCCTCCCCTGAGAGCTCCAGGTGACCTGGGGTGGTTTGTGGGCTAAGAGCAGAACGAGTCAATATTTGACCTGTTTGGTTCAAATCCTTTCTCCCAGATTGCCCAATCACCCAACCACGGCTTGTCCACGATACCCAGGGATGCTGGAGTTCCCTTGGGAATCAGTGGGGTGGAGGACAAGTCCTCTGTCTGCAATTAACGTAGCTAAATAGTCTCCTCTGGGGTTTGAGAGTTGCACGTGGGAGAAGGGAAAACCAGGTGGTGGTGGAGGGCAGGGGGTCGTTCTTGGGGTGACAGTAATGCTGTGGCACAGAGGGACTGCAGCCCCTCTTGAGCAGAGGAGACACAGATACCTCTGTAGCATAAACCAGATACTCATTAGGCTTGCAAATAAATACGTCTTTAACATAATCCTTCCCCTTTTCCCTCCTGCAAGCCCTGGTTTTGGCTGTAGATGCAGAGGGGATGGGGGCTGCAAGCCTGTCCCAGGGTCAGTCCTTTGCTACAGCGCCGTGTGAGCTGTGGGCACCAACAGAGGAAGAGCAATAAGGGGGATGAATTACTGCAGCTGCCTTGTAAACATTTGGTTTCTTTTATTCTTTTTTTTCTTCTCTTTTGGGTCCCCAAGGCCTGATTTGTTCAAATAAAACCCGAAATCCACACGGAATACTCTGTGAAAACACAGCCGTGCTGAGTGGAGCTGGAGCTGGGTTACACCTCATCCCCCCATCTTCACTGGGCTCCCTGAGGCAGCAGCAGCTTTTTCTCACCCGTTGGGGCTCAAAAGTGCTGGTGTAGGTTTGATGAAAACCTCAGTGTTTTGAGATTCGGGCCAGACAGCTTCCAAGGGGACAGCAGAGGAGCAGGGGATGCTTTGAGTTGAACCAAGTGGTGGTTGATCCTCTCACTCCACTGAGGTCCCACCTTAGGCAAGCTGTTCCATCATCATCTATTCTGCCTGGTGTTGGATATCTCACTGCCCTCTCTGATTTTCCGGTGTCTTCCAGTTGTGTGTTAATTGAGGGGTGGCTCTCTCGTCCTGTTCTGTTCTTCGGATCTTTCCTGGGCCAGCAGAACTTCCGTGTTTCTGCTTGGGAAGGAAGAAACCAAATTAAAAGCTCAGCAGGCGGGCGTGCACGCACTCGTTGCTGCCCGTTTGTCAGAAAAGGCGAGATCCAAGGCTGATCCTAGCTTGAAGTGAGAATGGATCTGGTGGTGTGTCGCCTGTACTGGTACAAAAGCTTGGTGTTACATCACCCCATGTGCTGGGGCTCCTTCCCAGGACCTGCCTGCATGAGAATGGCACGGCTGAGGCTCAGTTGAAGTTGGGGTGGTGTTTTGAGTGGAAAGCTGAAGAACGCAAAGTGCTTTTTTTGTCAGAAGAGAACACACACGAGTGAGTCACAAACATCTCAGCATCCGAGGTCTTTGTCTCCAGAAAGTTGCAATACAATCGACCTCCAGGGACAGCACTTAAATCCCACTTAGCACAGGGTGCTGCTAGGGAAATAATTCCCCTCTCTTGTGCAAGACACGCATTTGCAGAGGCAGGCACCCCTTGGCAGCAGTTTATTTCCAGTGCCTGGAATTATTCTGCATTTTGGAGTCATGACACGCTAAATCTTAATGATGGATTTGGAGAGAAGGCAGCTTCCCACCCCACTGCTGGAGATTTAACAGCAGGCACGCCAGGGGCACAGACTGAAGCACACACAGGCCTTTAAAGAGAAGAGCTGGTGTTTCCAGTCCTGTTAGTGCCTCAGTTTCCCTTGGGAACACTTTTCCCACAGCAGCCTTGGTCCCTGGGGATCCCTTTGCAAGGAGCAGCTCCTCTCCTGTCTCAGCTGCTGCATGGAGGGAGAGCAGCTGCTCCCAGGAGCTCGGCTGGGTGTGAAAAGCATCCTGGCTGAGGATGGTGCTAGGGGCTGGAATGGAGTCTCTGTGCTGGGGGAGAGGTGACAGTGGCCGGGTGCTTGTGCTGGCTCCGGACGCGCTGCTGGCGTGTGCTGAGAGTGGTGTCACTTTGTCTGGGCTTGCAAAGCCCGGTAGTAATCAGTGCTAATTGCGATTACCTCCTCCCTGCTGTCCGAGTGGAGACCAACAGGTTATTTCCTGAAAAGCTTTTGTTTGTCTTTCCTGCCCGTGTTCCCGGTAGGAAATCTGCCCTTCCTGGGAAGGGCGATTGGCATCGTTCTGCCTGGGGGGTTTGTCTGTGGTTACCTCAGGCTGGGTCAGGTTTAACCCTCCCCAAGGCCTCGAGGGTCAGCAGGAGCTGGAAATTTAATGCTGTGTCCTGTGGCTGAGAGCAAGGAGCTGGAAGAGCGACTGGAGCCTTATTTAGGGTGACCGGGCACTGTCTCTTCACATCACCTTGGGTCCCTTCTGCTCCAGAGCATCCACCATCTGCATCCAACAGTGCGAAGGTTCCCTTTGCACCACGCAGATGTTAACTGGGAGGATTCTATTCCAGAAATCCCCTGGCACTGACCCCTCCTAACCCAGCTATTTGTGGCATCCAGCGCCTTGCAGCAGCTGAAGGAATCTGGGAAGAGCATGGCTGGTGAGAGTGAGTTATGTTTAGCTCCTTGTCCCTTTCCCTGGAGCTAAAGAAGTTTTTCTAGACCTTAAACCTCCTCAAAATGCTCAAGTCCAGCTGCTGTCAGTGTTGTGAAGGATATAAACCTGGATGAGGATGCTGTTGCCCTGTAGAAAACTCAGTTTTCCAGGGTGAATGAGCTGTGCCAGGAAGATCCCAGCCTTGCAGGCCTGACTGTGAGCTGCACCCATCCAGAGCTGGTGGGAAAAAGTCAAAACGAGTCTTGGAGCAGCAGCAGCGGAAATCTGGGTGGCAGTTTGTCCCCGTGTGCCTCTGTGCCCAGCTCCTGCTGGGTGAGTGCCATGGGTTGGTAAAGATTCACGGTCCCGCCCTAGAAGAGCTGCGTGGAGCCTGCCCAGAGGCTCTGAACAGGTTTGGTAATCGCAGGCTGTGGTTTGGGAGCGGCTCTGGAACATGCCCGCTGGAGGAATGCAGTCAGCAGGGATCGGGGTTACCGGAGCACCAAACCCTTCACCGGTTTGCCAAAGCTCAGCGGGGAAGGGTGGGCTTGGCATCTTGTCACAGGGCAGCTCTGGACCTGGAGAGAGGTGGACGAGAGCTGCTCTATGCACAGCTGGGCACAGCTGGGCACAGCTAGGCCTGGTAGAGGACTTTTCAAGACGTGGTGGCACCAAGCCTTGAAGCCTCCCAAGCCATCGCTGCTCATTGACTCTGTGCTTTCCTCCCTGCTTGGGATGCTGCAGCCATGGGGTCACAGTCCCAGGGCCCTGGGTCTCTCAGTCTTTAACGGCAATTAAGTCTTTGTTAATATCTGCTTTTCTTGCAGAGTGTCCTTGGCTTTCCTTCTGGTGTGAAGGAGAAGCGTTATCTAAGCACAGAACTGGAAATTGGGAGCTGCTGGGTTCTCACGCCAGCTCTCACACCATTCACTTGGGGACTTGGGCAAGTCCATTTAATGTCTTTTGTCTCTCATTTCCTTTTAACAGCTGGGAGGAAATTAATACCAGCTCTGTAAAAGACTCCCAATTGATCTGTTAATTTCTTGTGAGTGCTTCAAGATAAAACCAGGGTACGTGCTCTTGCTGCTCCCAAATAAAAATACATTCAAGTGTTTCTGCTAAAGGCCTCTGCCTGTGGGTTGTTTCTCAGGGCATGTTGTGGTTGTGTGTGGGCACCTTCTCCTCCCAGGGGCTGCTGCTCCACGTCTTCCCAGTCCTTTCCAGGCCCAGGGCAGTGAGGTTTAATTGGGAGGAATCGCTGGCGGCTCTCTGGCCGTGGGCTCAGCAGTGTCTGCTTTGCAGGGAATGCCGGGCATTGGATCACACAAAAGGCTCATCAGGCTCCTCTGAGCCGTCCCGTGGTGTTTGCAAAGAGAGAGGGACGCAGCCCCTTCGGATGGGGGAGAAGCAAACCGAGGAGCAGCCACCCATCCCTGTGCTGGAGGGAAGAGTGGGTGCTGGGCCAAGGAAGAGACCTGCGTGTTATCATTGAATTCCCCGTGTAAACAGCTCATTTCTGAGTGTACACAGCGGGCTCTGTCAGGGGGGCCGCCCATCCTGGCAGGCTGAGATCCAGGGTGCCTGCGCGTGATTCAGGGCCGGCATCGCTGCGTCCTCTCCTGCTCTGCAGCACTGCAGCGCTGCTGAGGGGTCCCGGCACCCCTGCAGCACTCACAGCAGCCGCCTCCCCTGCGCCCTGCCGGGACCCTGCTGGGGCAGGGAGATGGGATTTGCCTTTCCAAGGGGAGGGTGCTGCTCCTGGAGGGTGTTGGGGCAGGTGGGGAGCTGGGCTCATCTGTATGCAGCTCCTGGCTCTGGCTGCTGCAGGATGCAGCGACGCCATCGGTTGTGTTCCCCCGGCTGCTCAGCTTTTTGGGGACCTTTCTGCATCTCCAGACCCAGCCCTCCGTGGGAAGGACAACCTCGTGGTTTCCTGGTAGTGCCACCATCATCATCCTTGGGAATTTCTATGCTTTCCCATGGCTAGGAGGGGGCTGCATCACCAGGGTTTGCAGTCTGGCACTCCCTGCATCCCTCTGGGGCGTGGCAGTGCCTGCTGTGGCTGGCATGGGACTGAGCCACATTCCTGCATGATGCTGCTGCAGGCCCTGAGGTACCAGAGGAGGCTTTGTCCTTGCACTCAGTTGCCAGAAGAAGCTTTGCCCTTGCCCTGCTGTTGCTGTTTGTGCCAGGGCTCAGCTCCTTGCCCTCTGCCCCGGCTGTGTCACGCCAGTGGCTGGTGCTGGGTGGGAAGAAGCTGGAGACCCCTGCCCTGCTCACCCTCCCCTCTGTGCCCTGCCCCAAGAGCTGGTTTGACAGCACACCAGATCCCAGCCCATGGTCACCATTAGCAGCTACAATGCACGAAATGGCTCTAAACAGCTGCTCTCCAAAAGGCTCCATGCACAGAACAGCCCAGCCTCGTCCCCCAGACCATCTCTGAACTGTCCTTGGCACCTTGACCTTGCAGAGAGCCACACCAGCATCGCTCCTGCTGGTGCCCTGGCATCCATCCCCACTGTGCATGGAGCATGGGAAGCTCTCAGCACCCTCCTGAGGAGAAAGGCTCCGGCTGCAGTTTGTTCTGTGTTTATCCTGCCCTGGGGTGTGGGCTTTGCTCCCCAGAGGTCCCCAGGGAGCAGTGAAATCTGGGAAAGGCAAGTGCACTGCTGCTTCCTCCAGCTGCCTCGGATGAGGTGTCTGTGCTTGTCTCCCCTTTCATCAGAGGGTTTGTTCAGGGCCTGCCAGTGGGAATTACCTGGGAGCTGCTGCTGCAGGAGGATGGTGCCTGGGGAGGCTGTCAGACACCACAGCCCTGCTGCACCTCCCCGCCAGCCCCTGCTCACACAGCGATGCAGGGAGGCCTCTGTTGTTCCCCAGGGCTGAAGGGCTCTCCCCTGCTGCTGCACTAGCCAGCCCTCCTGCTTTGGCTGATGTGGCTGCACCCTGAGGGCTTGACCAAGCCATTTCTCACGGCTCAAGTTATGAGTTGTGGCTGCTTGGCTGAGCTGCAGCAAGGCTGGTACCTGGCAGTGTCTGCTTTTTGTCCCGCGGCTTTCAGGTTTTGAGTCACCCGAGGGCTGGCCCGATGCTATCAACCCTGTTCTTATCTCCTGCAAGGCAGGCAGGGTCCAGCCAGGTCACCTTCCCACACGCACCTGCCTGGCTGCGGGCGCTGGGGCTGTACCAGGCAGCCCCTGGGCTCCTATCGCAGGAACTCTTTCCATTTGCCCCCCTCTGTTTGCATTAGGTGGGGAATTGGGGTAAAACCAGGGGCAGCTGCGAGGTGGGGCCGAGCTGGGTGAGCCAGGTCTGTAGGCACAGGGTGACAATGCCACACCAAGAGAAAATCAAACTGTCCCTTCGTCACCTGGCAAGGGGTCCCGAGGGTGCTGGCTGTGACAGCGTGGTTTTTGGGGGCACTGGGGGCAGTCCAGCTGCTCGGGGTCATGGCCAGGCTGTGCTGGGCACCTTGGGCAGGCAGACCCTGGGGGGACCAGCCCAGGGCGTCATCTCCTCCCATCCCACATGGATAAAGTTGTTCCTGACTCCTGAAAATGCCTGGAGGCTGCAGGAAGTGCTGGATGCTCATGGATTTTAACCAGTCCTGAGCTCCAGTGGGGCTGCAGCCCCTGCTCAGCTGAGTTTGGGGTGCAGGAGTGACCCCAAATCAGGGCTGGATGTTTTGCTTTTCCCCTCTCACTGTGCTGGCATTGCACACTGTTTGGGGGGTGGCTCTGTGGCCCCTGTGTGGGATCTGCATTCACTCAGTGACTCACAAAAAGCAGCATAAATTAATTACCCTCCTGGTTCTTGGCTTTGCTTTGTAATTAGCGACAACAAAATAATGAGGCTTGAATGAAACATTTGGTTTGTTCTGGAGGAAATTGTTTTGCTTAGAAGCACTTTCTGTACCTGTGTCTTAACACAAAAAACAAGAAGTCAACTTCTCACCAGGAAATGGCATTTTGGGGTGGAAAATCAACGCTTTTCCGTTCTGGACATTGAAGCCACTGGGTGCTTAAAAGGTTGCCCAGATCAACCCAGACTGCTGAAACCAACCCAAAAAGAGCTGCAGGGAAGCGCTGGGGTGACCTGGACCTGCATTAAAACCCTGCCTGCTCCCTGGTGAAACAGAAAAGGGTTTGGCAAAGCCCGAACTGCGTCATGGCTCCACATGTGCCCTCCCAATGGCATGGCTGTGGGAATAAGCCAGGTTGGAGCTCTGCGGGGTTGGGATTTCAGGGCACGTGGTGACGCTGGAGCCTGTGAGAGGCAATGGATGTAATTTAAGGACGGTGGTTTTACCCCCTCTCCTGGCAGGGTGACACGAGCCGTGGCCCCGCTCTATTTATAGGTGTAAATCACCAGCTCTTTAATTCCTTTTGAGCAAGTTCAATTTTCATCCCCTTCCCTCGAGGCTTCCCCGCTACGTCTGGTGCAGCTCTCTCCGTTCTCCTTGTTCCCTGTCTTTGCAGGGAGCCGCTGGATCTGGCTCCATTTTCCAAGGGAGAAGCACAGCAGGGCTGTGACGTCCCCACATCCCCCGATGGCTCTGCTGGAGCCATCAGCAAAACCTGGCTGATCTTTGGGCAACTGCTGCTCAGGCGAGGGAAGAGAGAGATCCTGTGTGGGTTTTTTAGAGGGGAAAAGGATAAATGGAAAGAAGCTGCAGCCAAACTCTGGAAGACTGGGATGGATTTTCCCCTGGGAGCCAGTTGCAAAATGTTCTGTTAGTGCATCGCCATCCTCACAGGGCTTTAACCCTGCTGGGGTCTTACCCCCCATCCTCCACCCTCCACCTCCCCAAAACACAGTGGGAAAGCCAGATCCCAGGGGCTTGGAGCTCTGCAGACCCTGCAGCCCAGCCCAGCCCTCCTTCCCTTCCCTCCCTGCTGCTCCTCAGCACGGAGGGAGAAGGGGATGGTGCTGAGTCACGGCTTTGTGGATCACTTGTGCCCAGGGCTGGTGACACGTCAGTGATTTTGGGGTTCAGCCAGCAAAGTGTCGCCGTGTGGGGGCTCTCCATGTGCCTGCGTCACAGGGGAACGTGGGAAGGTGTCCACAGCCGCCTGCATCCCTCACCCCGGGGCTGCTGCTGCTCCTCTGTAGGGCCCTGCCAGTCCTGGTGTCCCCAAGGGTTAAAGTGGCCTTTGGAGGGGCCCCGGTGCTATCAGACGCGTGTGTCTCCTCCAGCTCTGCTCTCTGCAGTGTCCTTCAGAAGGGCAGCCCTTCTGAGCATGCCTGCTCCCCCCGCCGCCTCCTTCCAGACCCTGTGCCTGCTCCCGGGGCTGTTCCAGCTCCGCAGCTCCACGCCCAGCCACGGCCGCTCGCTCCCACCCTGCCACCCAGACCAGTACCGGGGTCCCCAGGGCTGCAGAGAGCATCACCCGGGGGGCTTCACCTCCCCCTGGCCCAGACTAACCCCTGGCCTACCCCCTCCTTCCAGAACAGAATCCCCGGGGTGGGAGAGCTCCTAACCCTGGTTAATAATTGAGTAATTCCTCTGCGCCTGCCTGCTGGAGCCTGCAGCTGCTCCAGCAAACCTGGGAGGCCTGGGAGGATGGGGCTTTGTGTAACCATTCTCCTTTCTCGTGCCTCCTCTTGGCTAACAGGCCTCACCCTGGGAGCATCCTGGCTTTCCCGAGGCCGTGTCCCCGTGCGTGGGAGCTTGGGAATCTGGGGTGAAGCCTCAGGAGCATCCGGCCTAGCCACGAATGCTCCGAGCCCTCCCAGCCCTGCCGTGTGCTCCCTGCCCTCCTCCCTCCCCATCCCGACCCGGCTCCAGCTCTAGACAACAACCAAATGGGTTTTCCTCCCTCCTCCTTCGTATTTCTTTTCCTCCTGTGGAAGGAGGGGATGTTAATGCCACCTAAATTCAACCTGCAGGGGGATGTGGCTGCTGATGGCAATCCCCAGCTGCAGGGACTGGCCCGTGGGGACAGTCCCCTTGTCCCCAGGGCTGCAACAGTGTCCTGGTGCAGGCTGGCTCCAGCATCAGCATTATATATTTTTTTTTTTAATTTTTATTAGTTTTATTCGTTGTTTGTCACGTCTGAACAGGTCCATGGGAATTGCAGAGCCTCTTGCAGCTCTCACTCCAGGAATGTCCCAGTGGTGGGAGCCAGGGTGGGAGATGTCACATCTCCCCAGCTTGGCCTGGATCAGGGAAGTGCCTGAAGCCTTTGCCTCCTTTCCTTCACCAAAGGTTTGATTAAAATGTTCTTACAGTGTTCTGAGGGAGATCTTTAAACCAGGGGAGCGCTGCAAGAGCTCTGCCTGAGCCTGACCTTGGATCCCGTGCCATACGGAGCTGCAAGGGCTGGGGCAATGGGAAGCTGCAAATCATTCCCTCCCAGCCTCGGGACAGGCTTCCCAAGGGGCTGTGAGCACCTCAGGGCATGGAGATCCCTCAGCCTCAGCTGCAGAGTGAGAAGTGTCACCTCTGGCAGATGCTGAGAGGGATGGGGCTGGTTCTGACACCCCCAGGGTGGGAATGCCGGGAGGATTGGGTGCCTCCCCTTCCCTCCATGTCCCTTCGGGCTCCTCCTGCCCGGACTGAGGATGGCAGCAGATCAGGTACAGTGGGGTTTGAGTCATTAGGCAGCGAAGGAGCTGCTGCATGGAGCTCATCTAACCCCAGGCACGGCACCCAGTGACCCAGGCACAGCCCAGGAAGGAAAAATCCACAGTGGGGCAGAGTCTCTCCCAGGCTGGCTGGTTGGGAGTAAATATTTACATGGCACTGCATCCGCCAGCAGCCGGAGCCTTGGAAAAGCAGCTCCCCCTTAGAGGGATGAGGGTGAGCCTTTGCAGCCAGGATGGGAGCCCTCAGACTTGCAAACCTCCTGGGGGAAATTCCTGATGCTGCTGTCAACTGCCCCGTGCAAATCCGCTGACCCCAAAATAAAGACCAGAGACGTTCAGAAGCTGCAGAACAAACCTTGTCAGTGCCAGCTCTCCTTGCCCAAAATCTCTTTAATTTGAAGGATGGGATTTCCTGCAGGTCTTCAAGTGCTTAGACTGCAGTTAAACCCGGGATTCCAGTCCCTCATTCCTTTCTGCCCCAACCCAAGGAATTGCTGACCACCAGCAGAGCCATCCCCATGTGTGCCTTGCTGGGCACATGGGAGCTGGGTGCGTGATGAGGGCAAGGAGCTGCTTTAATAGGAACTGTTAACTCCTGGATTTCCTTTTCCGTGTTTGTTCAAGCTCTCGGGGTTCGTGTTTAACTTGACTGTCTCGCTCTTAATGGTTCCGGTGGTGTTTGATGCTGTTGAGAGGGAGCTGCTCCCAGGGAGTTTGTTTTCCAGGGGAGGAAGTTTGGGTGACTGTGTGTGCCCTTTTACTGAATTAGCCAGGAGCAGGAGCCTGGCTGTATTAAAATTATCATTATTACTAAAATTATCATTATTATTATTATTATTATTATTATCATCATCATCGTAATTTTTAAAGCCATTATCAAGGCTTATTCTCCTTTCTGCTGCCCCTGGATCCTGCCACAGCCTTCCTCATCTTCCAGGAGCGAAGTTCAGGCACAGAGCTGGGTTCAAACTGGTTCACCCCGCCTGGCCCCATCCCCACAGTGAGGCTGTTCCTTCCCACCAGTCACCCCCATCCCAAAGTGGGATGCTGGCTCAGCACTCGGAGCAGGAGCTCTGGAATGCTCTAAAAATACTGAGCGGAGCAAGCAGGGCGCAAAAAATGGCTGAGATTCAGTGAAATCAAAGGCATAATTAAAATGCAGCCCGTGTAAGTGTATTTTTAGGGCCCTACAAAAAGGCTGTAAACCATTGAATTCCCATCAGCACACGAATGTTCCAGTTTAATGGAATCCTGGGGCCTGTGGGGAAGAAGTGAGAGATGCTTAATTGTCAGTGTTTGTGTTTTATTCATGATTGAACATACTTAGCAAGCAAAAACTGATCTGCTGCTGGCTTCTCGCTGCTTGTGTGGCTTTAAGCCTTATTCCAGCCAGAAATTGCCCGGTGTGCTGGAAGGGTCGGTGGTTCCCAGTGCATGGAAAAGGGATTATCACCTCCCGTCCCACAGGGAGCTCCCTGCCAGGGCTGCCTTGGGGTGCTCAGAGCTTGTGTGGGCTCCAGGGGATCCAAGAAAGAAGGAAAAACCCCGTGGGGGCAAATCAGGAACTGCATCCAGGCTGGGAAGTCCCTGTGTGCAGATGACTGGGTGTTGGGAGGGAGTTTGGATGTTCCCATCTCCTCCCCTCGTGCCTGAAGCCGTCGAGGGGTTTGCTCGGGATTGGTGCTGCCGTGGTGGATACCAGGCTCCTTCCAGCATCACTTCAGCACCAGGGACCCTTTGGAGCAGCTGGAACAGCGCATGGAGCCTGGGGTGTGATGAATCCTCTGGGCTCACCCACGCTGGAGCCCCTGCTCGCAGCTCAGGTGGAATTTGGGGGCCAATCCTGCCCCCAGGGACCTGTGTGGGTCTGGGCCGGGGGCTGCCAGTCCTCAGGGAGGGGCTGTGGGAGTGTGGCCCCTTCCCTGGGAGCTGGATCCGAGCTCTGGGTTGCGCAGGTGGAGGAGGGATGAGCCGGCCGTGGCACAGATGTGGCCCCTGCGGGCTCAGGGGGATCGGACTCGTTCTGGAGGGGATTTAATCTGTTGTGGAATTGCTGCAGATGGCACGGCCGGAAGGAACGGAGGAACACGGCATGCCAAGGCAGGGTGCCTTATTTTAAACTGCTTCCCTTGCCAGGGAACAAATATGCCTCGCTTCAAAATAATAATTATAAAGCCTGGAGAGGATCCAGGGAACCCAAAATCCTTCTGTGGGTGTTGGTGTGCTGGCAGATGCCCAGCTGGGGGTGTTTGGTGGGAATGTCATCCCAGCGGGTCACGGCTGCGCTTGGAGCTGTGCTGTGGTTGAAAACGGGGAAAATGTGTTCCCTGTTGCTTTGCACCCTGTCCCTGCTGCAATCAGCCATGTAAAACCTCCAGGAAGGGGAACTGCATCCTGAAATCCCCTGAGCAGCAGCTCCCCTCCCTGTGTCCTGCCTCAGGGCTGCCCAGGGATGGGCGCTGAGCCTGGCACTGGGTGGGCAGGCTGCAGTCTGACGGGAGGGAAATGCCACTGCCTGCGTGTGCTCAGGATCAGCTGGAGCCAGCGACTGCTCCCGTGGGGAGAGCTGCCTGTGCTGCAGGGCTGTGGCAGGGCTGGGGGCCACGGAGAGACCCCGGCGTGTCCCAAGGGTGGCTGTCACTGCTGCACTGGGACTCGCAGGGCTCTGGCCTGACACCAGCAGTGCCAGGGTCTGGTTAAGCTGCAGTTTCTGTTTGACACAGCAAGGCAGGAGGGGAAACTGAGGCACACAAGGAGTGGCAGATTGCACGGAGTGCAGGGAGGGCTGGGCGCTGGTCCCTGACTCTGGCAGGGCTGTCCCCCTGCAGACAGCATCCTCCATTCCTGTAGCCAACACGTGCCTTCCTCTCTGCTCTCCAGGCTTCCACGTGATCCCATCAGTGTCCAGCATCGTTCCCGAGAGCTGCCTGCTCATCGTGGTGGGCCTGCTGGTTGGGGGACTCATCAAAGGGGTGGGTGAAAAGCCCCCCATCCTCAAGTCGGACATCTTCTTCCTCTTCCTGCTCCCCCCCATCATCCTGGACGCCGGCTACTTCCTGCCCTTGCGCCAGTTCACCGAGAACCTGGGCACCATCCTCATCTTCGCCGTGGTGGGCACGCTCTGGAACGCCTTTTTCCTGGGGGGGCTCATGTACGCCGTGTGCCAGCTCGGCGGCCCCGGCCTCAACCACATCGGCCTCCTGGCCAACCTGCTCTTCGGCAGCATCATCTCGGCCGTCGACCCGGTGGCCGTGCTGGCCGTGTTCGAGGAGATCCACATCAACGAGCTGCTGCACATCCTGGTCTTTGGGGAGTCCCTGCTCAACGACGCCGTCACCGTCGTGAGTACCTCAGCCCAGGGGAGGGGGTTTGCTTTGGGGCAGGAGCATCTCAGGGTGGAGGCAGCAGGGTGGCTACTGTCAGGGCCATCCCAAGCTGCCAGGTGCCTCCCGGCAGCTCTGCTTGCACCAAACCTTGTCCAGGTGCAAAGCTAAAAACAGAGGCTTAACACCCTGCAGAGGGGGGTTGAGGTGAAGCGTTCGACGTGGCGGGCTGGGGAGACTGAGGGCACGTGCCCAGCCAGCCTCTCGGTGCCATGGGCTCTGGGAATCTGCTCTCCTGGCTGGAGCTGCTGCCAGGGAAAGCACGAGGGGCTGATGCTGGGTTGGGCAGCGCTGCCATGGAGCTGCTTCTCCCTCTGTCTCCTCTCGTGTGGTCACCCTTGCTGTCCCCCAGCTGCAGCACCCAGGGGGTGGCAGGGCAGGACATCAGCCATGGCACAGGGGAGAGCTGGAGGGGCTGAAGCCAGGCTGGCTTTCCTGCCCGGATCACCCCTCAGCCACACTGCAAGCAGCAGCTTAGGGAGGCGAGGCCAGGCCTGCTCCTTTCCAAAGGACACCACTGTCCAGGTGCTGGCTTGGCCGTCAGCGTGGCCTCCTCCTCTCTGCAGAGCTGACCTCTACGTTTACTTCTAACTGACTGCTTTTTCCTGGCTCCTTTCCCATATCCCAGCTGTCCGTTTCAGAGCTGGCTGCTCAGCCCCTGCTGACAAGGCTCCTGGTGACAAAGAACACTCTGTCCCACCACGGGGCTTTTCCCAGGCACTTCTCCCCCATTTTCCACTAGAGGGGTGCCTGCAGGGTCTGTGTCCCCACTCTCATCCCTGGGGAATGCTTTTGTCTGTCCCTGTCCCACCCAGGGCCTGGCCCTGACAGGCAGGAGCTGGCACCTCACCCTCTCCCTGCCTGCAGGCACTGTTGTTCCTGCAGGATACCCTAAATCCTGTTTCCCATCCTGACAGCTGTTTTAACATCTCTGCAGTGTCTGGGGGTGGGAGAAGGCAGCACAGCCCACAGTCTTTCCCTCAGGTTTCCCTCAGCTACAGAATCTCAAGGGCTTGGGCTCTGCTCTGGGCAGGGCAGGGCAGGGCAGGGCAGGGCAGGGCAGGGCAGGGCAGATGGGGCTTTTCTCTCCATGCATCTATCAGGAGTCCCCCAGCCTGGATCTGTCCTGACCTGCTCACTGGGAAAACAGGAGCAGCCTCTGGCTGGGGACCAAAGGCCCTCCTGGGACAGCTGGAGAGCAGAGCTGTCCCAGACACACCTTCAGTGGCACCGTGTCCCTGTGGGCACAGGGCATGGGCAGCTGGTCCCCCTGGCTCTGTGTCTGGCACAGCAGAGCACCGGCAGCCGGGTTTGGTGCGAGCCTTGGTCAAGCCAGGACCCAGCTCGGGGTCACTGAGCACTGACCCAACACAGCTCAGGTGTGCCTGGCTCCTAGGGGAGGTCCCCGTGCAGGTCTCCTCCGAGGTGAGGCTGTCTCTTGCCACAGGGACAGTTTGAACCCTGCTCTCCTCTCTCCCTGCCAGGTCCTCTACCACCTCTTTGAGGAGTTTGCCAGCTTCGAGCAGGTGACCATCATCGACATCATCCTCGGCTTCCTCAGCTTCTTCGTGGTGTCGCTGGGCGGGGTCCTGGTGGGCGTCATTTACGGGGTGATCGCTGCCTTCACGTCCCGCTTCACCTCGCACATCCGGGTCATCGAGCCGCTCTTCGTGTTCCTCTACAGCTACATGGCCTATCTGTCAGCCGAGCTCTTCCACCTGTCCGGCATCATGGCGTGAGTTGGGAGTGGGGCAGGAGGTGCCCTCCTGTCCCCAGGACCCTGGGAGGACTGACTGTGGTGTAACCAGAGCCTTCTGGCTGGCCCAGCGTGATCAGTTCCTGCCCAGTGAGGCCCAGGGCTGTGTTTGGGCTGGGCTGTGCAAGCAGGCACATGAGGGAAGTGAGTCTTGGGAGTTGTCCCACAGATCCCGGGGTGCTGGCAGCCCATTCCTGTTCTCGTGGGCACACAGAAGCAGGCAGGGCCTGCTGAGCACTCAGGATGACGGGTTTGTGCTCCAGTGCTCACTCCTGCCCTGCCAGGGGAAGGAGAAACCTTGCATTGCCTTCTCTGGAGGCGTTGAATGTTTGCTGGTGGTTCACAAGGCCTGTGCTGCCCTGGGGTTGGGTGTCAGAACACAAAGTGCTGCTGCAGGGCCAGGGCTTGGGGCTGTCCCCATGTCCCTAGGGCTGCTGAATGCCCCGACCTCACCCCCAGGCTCATCGCCTCCGGCGTGGTCATGCGGCCCTATGTGGAAGCCAACATCTCCCACAAGTCCCACACCACCATCAAGTATTTCCTCAAGATGTGGAGCAGTGTGAGCGAGACCCTCATCTTCATCTTCCTGGGTGTCTCCACCGTGGCTGGTCACCACTACTGGAACTGGACCTTCGTCATCAGCACGCTGCTCTTCTGCCTCATCGCCAGAGTGCTGGGTGAGCTCTCAGTGCGGTGGCAAAGCCCTCGGGGTGGGAGGAGAGTCATGGGATGGTTTGGGTTGGAAGGGACCTTAAAGCCCATCTTGTTCCAAGTGCCGTGGGCAGGGACACCTTCCACCAGACCAGGTTGCTCCAAGCCCTGTCCAGCCTGGCCTTGAGTGGCCACCTGGCTCACGGTGACCTCTCAGGACCTCTCAGTGATGGCTTGCCTTGCTGGGGAGGCTGGAGATGGCTGGGTGGCACTGCTGCGCCGTGGGCATCACCCGTGCTGGTGGCTGGTGGTGTGGGGAGATGGGGCTGAGGCTGTGGTTGTGCCAGACACGGGGTGGAGGGTGGTGAGGGATGCTGAGGTGAGCAGACAGCTCTCACCTGCACCCACAGCCCCGAGGGGCTGCAGGGTGGCTCTTTGGGGCTGGAGGGAATCCTTCACCAATCACACAGGACTCTGCTGCTCCCCCAGGTGTCCTGGTCCTCACCTGGTTCATCAACAAGTTCCGAATCGTGAAGCTGACGCCAAAGGACCAGTTCATCATCGCCTACGGGGGCCTGCGGGGAGCCATCGCCTTCTCCCTCGGGTACCTCCTGGACTACAAACACTTCGGCATGAGGGACATGTTCCTCACAGCCATCATCACAGTCATCTTCTTCACCGTGTTCGTGCAGGTTGGTGGCACTCAGGCCATGCCTTCAGAGAGAAAGGGGGCTCGTCGTGGCCGTGTGGGGAGTGGGGAGCACATCCCCCCTCCATCCCTGGCCCTGTCACTGTCCCATGTCCCCAAACGCTGCCCAGTGACACTGACAGCAGTTTGGCCGTGCTGAGCCCATCCCACCGTGCCCTGGGCAGAGATGTGACCCCTCCCCTTCCCCAGGGCATGACCATCCGGCCCTTGGTGGATCTGCTGGCTGTGAAGAAGAAGCAGGAGACCAAGCGCTCCATCAACGAGGAGATCCACACGCAGGTAACGCGCTGCTGAGGCTGCCCCACGCCTGCTTTAGCCCTCTGCTCTCTCTGCTTCTGCCACTGCACCACTGTCACTGGGACTGCCCCTAAATCAGTGCCCAAGGTAAGGGGGGCAGAGCCAGGGCTCTCCCCTGTCTGTGTCGTCCAGTGCCCTCTCCGACCCAGACTCCCCAGTGCCTGTAGAGCTGAGCCCAGTTGTGTGGGTCCATCCTGCCCTCCCAAAGCCCATCCTGGACCCACAGCCCTGATTTTACACGTCCTGAGTGCTCTTCCCTTGTGTTAGTGTGGGTGTCAGGGGAGGGAGAGGGTGGGCAAGAGCCCTCCAAGCTGCTCATGCCTTGGGCCATCTCTTGCAGTTCTTGGATCACCTTCTGACAGGGATCGAGGACATCTGTGGTCACTACGGGCATCACCACTGGAAGGACAAGTGAGTGGGGAGGTTTGGTGGCTGGGGAAGGGTTTCTGTCACCACCCAGAAGGTTTCACAGCCCTGTGCCAGGTTTTTCCCCGGGCTTTACTATCCACACAGAGACTCCCCGTGGGGAATTACGGCCCTGGATTGGGAGCAAGTGGGGCTGCAGGGCTGCACCCCTTGGCCACACCACCCACAGTAGGTCCATGGCAGGGTGGGAGCTGCCAGTGGCCAGTCCCTGCAGGAGCTCTGTGGGTGCCAGCAGGTGCTGGGTGTTGTGGAGACTCCCTGGCTCGGGAGGGATTCAGGGGAGCCTGGCCTGAGCCATGCTGGTTGAACTGGACCCAGCGCTGAACGCAGCGGGGCTGTCCTGGGCCGGGCTGGGGAGCGGGGATGGGGCCAGGGCTGAGCTGTGGCTGCTCCTCCTCTGCCACGCCCCCGGGAAGGCTGAACCGCTTCAACAAGAAGTACGTGAAGAAGTGCCTGATCGCGGGGGAGCGCTCCAAGGAGCCCCAGCTCATCGCCTTCTACCACAAGATGGAGATGAAGCAGGCCATCGAGCTGGTGGAGAGCGGGGGCATCGGCAAGATCCCCTCCGCCGTCTCCACCGTCTCCATCCAGTGAGTTCCCAGCCCTGGGCACCCTCCCGTGGCACCCTGAGTGCTCCCTGCTGGTGGCCACAGGGCAAGCAGCCCTTGGGTGCTGCGTGGCCATCGTGGCATGGCTCTGAATCCTGTCTGTCCACGCAGGAACATCAACCCCAAGACCCTCCCTCTGGAGCGCGTCCTTCCAGCCCTGTCCAAGGACAAGGAGGAGGAGATCCGGAAAATCCTCCGCAATAACCTGCAGAAAACCAGGCAGAGGGTGAGGTGTCCCCTGGCACTGTCCCCTCTGCCTTGCTGGGAGTGGCAGGGATGCAGCCCCCGGCTGGGCCCTTCAGCACTGCTGTCCCTGCCCTGCTGTGCCTTGTGCTCCCGGCCTGACTCCTTCCCCTGGAGGCTTTTCCCCTGGGATGGTGCTGGGATAGTCTGAGGGGGAGGCTGATTTGGTCAGCGGCTGACCCTTAAAGGCCTTTAAACCCTTGCTGGGCCAGGCTGGGTCAGGATCAGGCATCCCGTGGTGGCCCACCAGGGATGAGCCACGAGCCTGCCTAGACCTGCTCTGCCCACTGGTGGGTGTTTTATCCATCTCCAGGAAGAATGGGGCTTGTGACCTTTCTTTGCCTTTCCTGTGGGGTTTTAACCCGTCCCCTTTCCTTGGCATCTCTCCCCAGCTGCGATCCTACAACCGGCACACGCTGGTGGCCGACCCCTACGAGGAGGCCTGGAACCAGATGCTCCTGCGCAGGCAGAAGGCCCGGCAGCTGGAACAGAAGGTGCTGGGGAACACCAGGAGGGCCAGGGGCGTTCCCAGCCTGGGAAGGTGCAGGGAGGGGGCTGAGGGATGACAGAGGGTGACCCCAAGCCTCGGGAGTCCTCGGATTGCCCTAGGCTCCAAGCCCTGGGGCGTGGCTGGGAGGATCTGTGCCCTTGTCCTCTACATCCCACTGCTGCTCCTTGCCCATCCCGTGGCCAGTTCCCTGCCCATCCCCATGGCCAGTTCCCTGCCCATCCCCGTGGCCAGTTCCCTGCCCATCCCTGTGGCCAGTTCCGTGCCTGCCTTCCCCTCCTGCCCTGGCTGTGACGATACCCTGCTCCCGTTGCAGATGAACAACTACCTGACGGTGCCGGCGCACAAGCTGGACTCGCCCACCATGTCCCGGGCTCGCATCGGCTCAGGTAGGTGGGAGGGAGCTGCAGGAGGAGCGGCGCCGCTGGCGCCCGGAGCTCCTGGAGGTTGGGCTGTCCTGCAGCTCCTCCGCTCCCTGTGGCTCTCCAGCCCTGACCGTGCCCGTCCCACCCCCATCCGGCCGAGCCCCAAAGGGTTGCTGTTCCGAGCAGAAGCGCCCACCTCGCTTCCCAGCACAATTCCCACCGGGAAGTCAGGTTGGGCTCTCTCTGGAGCCCAGCTCACTCCATCCATGCAGCCGCGTCTCTGCCCGTGCCCGTCCCAGCCCTCCTCAGGGGAGAGCACCAGGAGCGCTCAGCCCCAGCCCTGTTGCCGCTGGATTCCCGGTTTCTCCATCACACGCTTGCTTTGCCATCCTCGGTTCCTCCTGTCCTGCTCCGGGGACGGGGTGTCGGGTGTCGGGCTGTGACGGGGCTGCGGAGCCGGCGCTTCATCAGCAGAGGGCAGCTTCGCCCTTCCCGATGGAGCCGGGCTGTCGGCAGCTCCGGCTGGGATGTGGAAATCGGGGAAAGGAATTACACAGCAGAATTGGAAATCAGCGACACCGCCCAGGCACCCCAGCCCCAAACAAACATCTGGGGTGCATCACCGGGGGGTCCCTGAGACCCCCCTTCCCTGCCTGACCCGTCTCTGCCCCCCAGACCCGCTGGCCTACGAACCCAAGGAGGACTCGGAGAACCTGCCCATCATCACCATCGACCCGGCCTCACCGCAGTCCCCCGAGTCCGTGGACCTGATGAGCGAGGAGCCTCAGGGAGGCTGCAGTGGCCTCCCGCCCTCGCCCGAGGAGGATGAGGAGGGGCTGGTGATGCGGGTGAAGGAGGAGCCTTCCTCCCCGGGGACTGACGACGTCTTCACCCCGGGGCCCAGCGACAGCCCCAGCAACCAGCGGATGCTGCGGTGCCTGAGCGACCCCGGCCCGCGGCCGGAGCCCGAGGAGGGGGAGCCCTTCATCCCCAAGGGGCAGTAGCTGCTGGCACAAAGCCTCCAAATCGTTTCTCTCTCTCTTCATTCGTTCTTTCTTTGCTCTCCTTTTTGGTTTCCTGTCACTACACACCGGGTTCGGGAAGGGGAGACCGTCCTGGATGGACTGGGATTGCCAGGACAGCTCTGCCCAGCGAGCCCTGGGCTGGCCCCAATGAGCAGGGAAGGAGCCTTGGGATGCCCCGGGCTCCTCGGGCAGCGTGGCCTGGGGGTGACGGACAATTTTCCGCCCGGGATTGGGATTTGCAGGTGCCTCACAGCCCCCGCGGGGCTCTCCCAGAGGTGCCCACCCACTCAGGACCTGCGGCCGGCTCCGACCAGGGGTGTCCACAGTCGCTCCCCCATGGCACAGCTTCCCCTCTCCCCCCCCGTGCTTCAGCTGCCCCTGGCCTCGCTCCAGAGTGGAGAGGTGGGACAGCAGGAGCTGGCACGGGGCTGGCACACCCGCGCTCCCCGGCACCCCGGGACCTCACCGCTGCTCCCTTGCCTTGGCAACCTCCCCGTGGGACCGGCTGTGCCTGGGGTCCTCCCTCCTGGCCTCACATTTCATGCCAGGTCTTTTCAAATAAATATTCTAGAGCCATGCAGGGGGGGAGCTGGGACCCCCCTCGCTTTGAGCAGCCTCTCCATCTCTCCTGGAACTGCTGTCCCCACGGGGACCCTCTGCCAGCCTCAGCCCCTCGCCCTGTGCCAGCGGCTGCTCCTTAACCAAAGATGGGGCCCGGGTGTTGCCAGGGGGGACTTTTTGTCTCTCTGCGACCGAGAGGAGCTGGGGGAGAGCCCAGGGCCAGCTCCCCCGGCGTGGGGACGCGATGGATCCCGGAGGGTGGCAGGAACGGGACGACTCGGGCTGCCGGCGGTGGTGGGAGGACCCGTCTTTCCCCAGGGGCTCGGGAGGGCTCGCTGGGTGTTTCGGCGGCCTGCAGCCGTCCCCGGGCTCAGGGGTGTCCCGTGTCTGTCGCCCCGTCCCCCGCGTGCCCCCCAGCTCCTGCCGTGTGCCACCTTCGCCCTGGGTGCCGCGGGGGGCTCGCCTCCCCCTCCCCGGGGACCCCCGGCCGCCGTCCCCTCCCTGTGCCGTGCCTTGCCACGCTCTGCCCCGCTGCCTTGGTGGGCACCTGTCCCACATCCCACCCGCTCCACATCCCGCTGGGACCCCCGGGTGGGCTCCGTCACCGGGGCGAGCGCCCACGTTGCTGCCTGCGCCTGCCTGCTGTCCTGCTCTGTTTCCAGGAGGAAAAAAAAAGCAATGGAAATTCTCTTGTATAAAAAGGAAAAAAAAACCAAAACCAAACCCACATGTAAAGAGATTCTTGGTTTTTATCATAAATATTCTAATAAATTAATGTTAATTTTTAGTGGGGGTTTTTCCAGCTGTTCGGACTCCTAGCGCTGCCACACGCCTGTCCCAGAGGAATGAGGTGGCCGTGAGACTTCGCCCCCATCGCTGGGATGGAGAGTTTGCCTCTCGCCCTCCTCCTGCCGTGGCTCAGGGACGCCTGGAGCCCCATCCCAGGGGGACATTTTAAGCTGTTCCCGGCTTTGGCAAAGACAGAGGCTCAGCACAGCCCGGGCTCCCAAATCCCTCCCTGGGGCGGCACCGGCCGAGGGCGTGTCGGGAGGGTCCCACGGGAGGTGGATCCTTCTCCAGGGCGTGGATCCCCCCCGGCACAGCCCCGCGATGCCGCCCGGTGTCCCGGCACGGCTCTGCCCATCCCGAGCCCTGCGTTCTCCCCAGGGAGAAAGGGGCAGCACCTGCCTTGTCCTGGCACTGCAGCAGGGCTTGGGGGGATAAAGGGGACGGGTCTTGGGGACATCTGAGCCCCGCGATTTTATCCCTAGATTTCCCCAGGAGCCGCGGCGGGGGCTGAGCCCTCCCAGAGGGGCCAGTTCCCGGCAGCGTCCCGGGACTGCGGAGAGGGGAGAGGCTCAAGGCAGTGCCCGGGTGAGGAGCGGCCCCGCAACCCCAAAATCCCCCGGGATCACCTTCCAGCCGCAGCAGCACCGGCACCTCCTTCTGCTCCGGGGCCGGGGGTGTCCCGGGGCGGCCGGAGCCCCCCGCTCCGGGGAATTGCGGTGGGAATGTGTTTCGTGGCTGCAAATTACAGCCCTGAGCCTGGAGCCCTGACTCAGCCCCCGCGCATCCCGCAGCGCGTCAGCGCTCGCCTTGCTCACCTGCCCGGAATACCTGAACCCCGGAGTCCCCCTGGCCTGGGGCGGGACTCGGCTGGGTCACCCCACTGCAGGGGTGACCCGAGGGGTCCCTGGGCAGGATGGGGTGGCCGGGGATGTGGGGCAGGCGGTGCCGTGGGGCCCATGGCGGTGCCAGGTCTGTGGGTGCCACCCTTGCATCCCAGCCGGGTCTGCGCTGGTTTGTCCCCAGGGCGGGGGGACGCCAAAACAGGAGGGTTTGGCAGGAACGGGCAAAGCCAGGCCACGGCTCCATCCTCACCGGGGGAGAGCAGCGGCTTTGCCATCCCCGTTCCAGGGGTGGGAGCGCGAAAGGTGCTGGACGCTGCCCAGCCCGGACACGGAGGGGACAGCGGCAGCCCCGGGCAGTGCCCGGGTAACTCAGCTGCCCACGTGCTGGGGAGCGTCACCTGCAGCCTGATTTCAGTCATACCTTTCGAGCGAGGACTCCCCAAACCGAGGCATTTCCAGGATATTCTCGTTTCTGTCTTAAAGGGTGAGTAACTTTTTTAATGAGGGAGGACTGATGATCCCTCCAGGGCTGGGCTGTCACCGCTGAGCCACTGCCAAAGCACACGCAGTGCTGAGGCCGGGGGGTGGATGGGCCCCAGCGTGTTGCCCCCGACCCCCAGGTCCTGGCAGTGATGTCTTTTCCCTGTGTGTGAATCCCCCGTGCCCCACATCCTCCTCTCCCTCCCAAAGCATGTGTGGACCGTGGTGGTGGCACCAAGGACAGGGAGAAAAGGGGCTCTGAGCAGGATGACCTTGCATGTGTGTGCTGTGGTGTTTATGCCCCTGCCACTGCCCCCATCCGTGAGCTGCTGCCCCAGCCAGGAGATGGCCTTTCCCGTGCCTCAGTTTCCCTCTGTGTGGTGCAGCGGGCGGCAGGAGGGGAGTGAACGTCCCCATGGCTCCAGCAAGGACCAAGAGCCCTCAAAAAGCCATGAAATCCCCCCCCGAGTCACCGATTCCAGGCTCAGCAGCCTCAGCTCAGCAGAGCTCCCGGCTTTCCCGAGAGGAGAGGCCGGCCCAGTGATGGGACAGGGTGTCCTGGAGCTGCCACCACCCACAGCTACACTGAGGAGTCACCCGGGGCCCAAAAACCCGAAGCGGAGGGAGTGGCTGTGCTCCCTGCCAGGCCCAGATTTGTGGCACTGAGATGGGTCATCCCTGCCACGGCTGTAAAGGCACAAGTCATGCCAAGAAAAACAGCACGTGGTGTCCCCGGGAAGCCAGCGAGCCTGGGGACACACAGGTCATGCTGCCAGGGGACAGGGATGTCCCCAGCCAGGGACGCCCCAGGGCAGATTCAGGAGGGGCCACAGCAGTGCTGTGTCCTCGTCCCCGCAGCCCGGCGGTGCCGTGTCCCCCCCGCTCCCCGGGCAGCATCTCGGAGCAGCCGGGGGAGGTGACGGGTGCCATTCCCCAGCTCTGTGTCACCTGCACTAATGACACCCTGCGCTCCCTTTCATCTCGGGGACTCCCGGGTGGCCCCTCTCCAGCGGCATCTCTCATCATCCCTTCCAGGATGGGATGTGGCCGGGTCTGAGGGCCCAGGGTGGTGACACAGGGACCCCAGGCTGACATCAGAGAGTGACAGCAGAGAGTGACACCCCTCACGCCATGCAGTGGGTGCTCACAACGCCCCTGTGCCAAATCCAGCCTTGCTGTGGCCAGCACGGGGAAAACACCTCCTGGCACAACTGCAGCCACCACAGCAGCGGCGGCACAGCCCCGGGGACACGGGCCACCAGTGGGGAGGGTCTGGGGACAGCGAGCAGGGGTGGCACCTTCGGGATGGGCTGTGCGGGACCGAGCAGGGCTGGACAGTGAACTCGAGTGACTGGGAGGTGTCCAGGAACTGTTTGCCGAGGGAGGATTTGGACACGGCCGTGGAGAAGGACTCCACCTCCTAAACCCACAGCGGGCACGTGGGCACGGGCATGTGCGTGGGGATGGCAGCGCGGGCGTGGGGACGGTGACGAGCGTGCGGGGACAGCAGCCGGGTGAGCAGTGCCCGCACCCCGGCACAGCCGAGCTGCTCCCCCGGGGCCACGCTGCGTGACGTCGGTGGCTCCGGGAGAAGGGCTCGGTCCCTCCTGCTTGCTCAGGGAGTTGGCGCACGCCCTGCTCAACGCCGAGCGGGACGGAGCCGCTCCCACGCGGGTCACGGAGTCCCCGAGGTCTCTTCGCCTCCAGGCTGGAGAGACTTTCACCCACTGCCCCACTCCCGCAGCTCTCCCAGCCCTTTTCCCCCGGCTCCCCGCTGACCAGCCCGCTGCTGCCACGGGGGCTGCAGAAGGTCCCCGGCACCTCGGGGGGCTCAGCTCAGGCGGGGGGGTCCCACCTCTGCCCCCCATCCCTGCTGCCCCCGCTCCCTCCCCTGTCCCCGGCAGTGCCGTGTCCCCGCTCCTCCCTACGCACGCTCCGGCTCCATCCCGGCTGATTTCCCGGTGGGACGGAGCTGCGGGCAGCCCCGGGATGCTGCCAGCCCCAGATCCGCGAGGCAAGCGGGGTCAGGGCATCCCGAGCCGCCTTCCCCCTGCCCAGCCCCTGCCCCACCCGCGCATCTCCAAAGGGGCTCTGCCACCCTCGTGCCACCCCCGGGAGGCAGGATCCGCCCGCGTTTCACCCCAAGACGATGATTATTCCTTAATTGCCAACAAAACAAACGAATAAAGCCCGGGCTGGCCCTCGCTGAGCTGGAAGGAAACGGCTCGGGTGCCATTCCCAGTGCCGGGTTCGCCGCCCGCGGCTTTTTGGGATAATCGCTCGGTGATGGACGTTAACGAGCGGCTCAGCCAGTCCGGCCGGAGAGCGTCAGCTCTTCCCAGTGGGCCGATGTTTCCTCCGGAGCCAGCAGCACCTCTGTCCCCCTCGGCTCGGGCAGTGCCAGAGTCCATCCCAGCTCACCCCATCCCTTGTCCATCCCATCTCCACGTCTGTATCCTGCCCCACCACCCCGGGCGGCCGCGGCTGGGGGTCCCTTCCTCCTGTCGAATGCCCCCAGCAGGATTGGTCCTGATCCCTAAAGCCCTTTGGGCTCTAAACCTCTTGGGAAACCCTTCCTGATCCAGTTTTTTTGCCAGCAACATCAAAAGGGTTTTGCAATGAGAGGCAGCTGCCTGATTTTATAATCAAGTTCCTTGGAAAATCACTTCCCAGCAGGGCTCCCCTTGTCCTGTGCCCCAGGTCAGAGCCTCACGGGAGTAACCAGGAGCAGCTTTTAATCCCGATGGAGAAGCCTGGTGGAGTCAGGCGATGCCTGGGAGCAGAACATGAGGGGCATCCCCACATGGGGACCCCGGCGCAGGGGACTCCAGCCCCCGGGAACCACTTGGGCTGTCAGTGCATCAGGGAATGGGGAGGATTTCAGAGGGAATCTGGGCTCGGGACACCACTTCCCTTCTCTCCCCTCTAACCCCAGCTCCTGAACACCCCACTCCCCCCGGTTCCTCTTTCCACAGCCAACTCCAGCTTCCAGCAGCAAACCCTTGGGACGTGGCAGAGTCCTTGGCTTTGGAGACAGACTTTGCATCTTGGAAGAACTCTGCAGTGCCTTCCCTGGGGTGAAAAGTCCCAGGGTGGATGTTCAGGAGTTTCCAGGGGAGTTCTTGCAATAAAACCTTGCGAGGGTGTAAAATAAACCAGCACTGGCAGGGCTCGTGGCTTTTAAGGATGGATCCCAGCTCCAAGCAGGAACTGGGGAAATGGGAGTGGCCACTGCAGATGCTGGGCTTGGGTCTGTCCATCCCCGGGAGGGGCCTGCTGGAAATGTCTGCAGGGTGAAACGCTGCAGAGAAATGAGCTCTGCGAAGGGATGGGAATTGCTGGGATGAAAGGAAATGGGCGGCCAGAGGCCGGGGACACGCGGGGCCCCGGGAGGAGGCGGTGGCTGGGCTGAGAGCTGGGCCACGCGCGGGGGTTTGGGGCTGGGTCTGAGCTCCCGCAGCTCCATCCCCCCGGGCTGTGACTCGGTGTCTGCTGGGTGCCAGCGCTGGCACAGGGGGCCTGGGGACACTTCTGAGCAGGGCCAGGGGCCGGGGGGAACGGGGGGTGTCAGGATGGGGACGCTGAGCTGTGCAGTGACAGGGCACGGGGTATCTGTGGGGTGTCAGACCATGGGGCATCGTTCCATGGAGAACCAACGGGGCACCAGCCTGCAGGGCATCGATGGGCGCCTGTGGGGCATCAGATCCCAGATCTGTGGGGCACCAGGGCAGAAATGGGGCATCACTGGGGCCTCGGATCATGGGCTATAGATGGGGCTTCAGTCCATGGAGAGTCAGTAGAGTACCAGGCTGTTGGGCATCACTGAGGCATCAGATCATGGGGCATCAGTGGGCATCGATGGGATATCAGTGGGATATCAATGAGGTATCAATGGGATATCAGTGGGATATCAATGGGATATCAGTGGGATATCAATGCGATATCAATGGGATATCAATGGGATATCAAAGGGCAACAAGGGCATATCAAAGGGCATCAATGGGGCACCAAAGGGAACCAACGGGACATCAAAGGGCACCAGTGGGGCATCAGTGTGAACCAGTGGGACGCCAAAGGACATCAATGGGGCCTCAGTGGGGCATCAGTGGGGCATCAGTGGGGCATCAGTGGGACATCAGTTGGGCATCAAAGGACATCAGTGGGGCATCAGTTGGGCATCAGTGGGGCATTATTGGGATCCCCAAGAACATCAGTGGGGCACTATGGGGGTCCCCAAGGCCACCAGTGGGGCATTTTTGGGGTCCCCAAGGGTCCCCGGCCGTTCCCTCCCCGCCAATCACGGCCGGGATTCCCGCGCGCCGCGGGGGCGGGGCTGCCCCGGGCCCGCCCCGCCCCTCGCCCCGCCCCGTTCCCCACCGCCGCTCCGATTGGCCCCCGCTCCAGCCGCGGTCCTGCCCCTGAGCCGGTGCTCGGGCCGCGATTGGCGGGGGGCCGGACCAATGGGGCGCGGCGCGGGGCTATATAAGGCGGGCCGGGGCGCGGGCGGGCGCAGCGCTCGGCGGAGCCGGTGGCGGGCGGGGGGCGGCCGGGGCCGGATCTGTGCGAGTCTCTGCGGGCACCGACCGCGCTCCCGCCGCGCCCGCGCAGCCGCCCCTCGCCGGCGCCACTGGGGTTTTTTTCTTTTTTTTTTCTTTCTTTTTTTTTTTTTTTTTTTGGTTGGTTTTTTTTCCCTTTATCCCTCTATTTTTAAATTTCCCTGCCGCTCCCCTCCCACCCGGCGCTTCCGGCTGGTTTCCGGGCGGTTTCCGGGTGCGCGGCTCCTGTCTCGGCGGCGAGCGGCGGGGGCGATGCTGGTGGCGGCGGCGGCGGCGGCGGCGGGGCCCGCTCCGGGCGGCGCGGAGCAGCGCGGGAGCCGCTTCAGCGTCCTGACCTGGGAGCAGGTGCAGCGCCTGGACCAGATCCTGGGCGAGGCCGTGCCCATCCACGGCCGCGGGAACTTCCCCACGCTGTCGGTGCGGCCCCGCACCATCGTCCAGGTGAGCGCCGGGGCCGGGGGGTGCCGGGGCCGCGCTGCCGGGCCCCGCCGGACTCTGCCCCGCTCCGCCGGGGGTCAGGGAGAAAATAAAAGTGCTGAGGCGGCGATAAGCGGCCCGTCGGGCCCCGGGCCAGCCCGGCCGGGCACCCTCGGCCTCCCCCCGCCGGGCCCGGGCAGAGCGGGGAGCGCAGAGCCTTTGAATGGCTTGGGGTGGGAGGGACCTTAGAGATCGTGGAATGCCCTCAGCTGCAGGGGACCCACAGGGAGTCCAGACATGGTCCTGCACAGGACACCCCCAGAAATCCCCTGTGTGTTGTCCAAATGCTGCTTGGCTTCTGGCCGGTTTGGAACTGGGGGAAAGCATCTCGTCCCAGCGCCCTGCTGTGGGCAGAGGCGCCTTCCTGTAGAGCAGGTTGCTCCCAGTCCTGTCCAGCCTGGCCTGGTTGCTCCAGGGGGAGTTAAAAGTTTTGGGGGGGACTGGCCCCCATCGTTCTGTGGGTGCTGTGTGCTCAGCTGGCTCCACTTCCCCATCCTGGGGGTCGTGGTGGGGCTGGCCCCTGCCAACAGCCACAGCAGGAATGTTTAAAGCTAGAAGGACCCGCCTGAAAAGCTCACATGCCTTTAAAATCCATGCCCCATCCCCGGAGCTGCTGCAGCTTGTGCCATGGATCCTGCTTCGCTTCCTCCCCTCTTACGTTGTTCCGCCTCTTTTTGAGTTTATTTGTTGCCCTAAAAAGCAGTGAAATGTGTGTGGCCAGGGCTAAAGTGGCTTTTTTTGGAGCACGAAATGGCTTCGTGCTGGTGGACATGTTGGGCTCGTGTTGGAAGAGGCAGAGTTATTAATTCAAAGGCCGGATCAAATGTCCGTGTCCTTTGATTTCTGGGCAGCACTGGCTGAATCCTCCAGAGCCTGCCCGAGACTTCGGCTTCTTCACAAGCTCCTGTTAGTTTAGCCATCAAGTAATAACTGTGTTTAATATTAAACTAACAATGTAGCTCGAATGAGC
Organism: Monarcha castaneiventris obscurior; assembly: GCA_026261815.1. NCBI lineage: Eukaryota > Metazoa > Chordata > Aves > Passeriformes > Monarchidae > Monarcha > Monarcha castaneiventris. The sequence goes on along the minus strand of JAMPIT010000687.1, from coordinate 1,492,344 downwards.
TGATGCATATTCATATTTGGGAGGCGACTTCATTCCTCAGTAATGACTCATCAAATGTAAAATCGGGCATGTTGGCTTCTAATTAAAAAGCCTATTCACGGCGCTAAAACCTAACTGGCTTTCACAATAACCGGGATTTTGGGGCCTTGGCTGCTTGAGAAATAGTTAAAGTTAAGTCTGAGAGATGGGAAGGTGACATTTGAAAGGCCGGTCTGGAATTCCTCGAGTTCCTGCTGCATCTGTCGGGGGCAGAAGCGCTGGGTTCTGGCTGCTCCAGCTCCGAGCTGAATGACAGATGAGAGCTGCAGGCAGGATGCTGCCCTGGGCTGGGGCAGCACCACGGCACTGAGCAGCATCAGATATTCCAGCAGTTATCCATCCCTCTCCGGTTCCACGAAGCTGCGGCGCTCCGGTGTCGGGGCTGCTCCAAAGGATGCTGCCAGCAGCAGCTTCAAACGCGGGATAACCGAGGGCTGTAATTGTGCCCGGCCGTGCGGGCAGACCCTGTGTTTAGGGCTGACTAAGCTGGAACAAGTAACCCAAAAGGCAGTTATTTATCCTGTTGTTGTTGTTGTGCGAGGTGGGAAGCGGCAGGTCAGGACGCAGCAGGATTTGCTCCTGCCTGGCTGTCAGAGTCAATTATCCCAACCACACGGAAGGTGAGCTGCTGTTTTGGGAAGCAGGTCAGCAGCTGCCTAACCCTGGAAATATCCAACCCTCTGGGGGAAAAATGCAGCCCTGAACCCACTGCCTGCACCAGGGGGGATGAGCTCCAGGTGGAGGTTGGTGGGTGGGAGCCCCCAGGGAATGGCAAAGTGCTCTGCAGGTTGGAGATTTCTGGGATGATTTGGGACAAAGCTGACTCGAGCATTTGGGTTTTTCCCTGTTTTCTGAATACGGATAGACCTGGGGAACTCGAGTGAGCTCGGAGCTTACGGGTCTGGAGTGCTGCAGGTCCTGAGCTGTGCCCAGAAAGGGGTTAAGCAGATGTTCTTTGGGGTCAGGAAATTAATCTGGAACGAGATCTTCTCCAAGCACTGGGCCCAGCTCTGCATCTAACACTTTGTGACCTATATCTTGTCTCTCTAAGCCTGAGAGCACAAAACTCTTTAACTCCACAAGCAGGGCTGGAGCTGTGCCCTGGGTGAGTGACTCCAGCTGGCAACCAACGAGACCAGGAGCTCCCCTGGGTCGCCTGCGCGGTGTTTGTTCAGTTTGGGGGAATAGCCCTATGTGTCTTCTAGGAGCAGACTGATTTTTTCAAACTCTCTGCCTTGGAAAACAACTCCTCTCGCTGGCTGGGCTGGCTGTGCTGGTGGGGACTTGGGGCTTGCAGTGGTGAATGGTTCCCTGGTTAACTGTTGCCTGACATGTGACTGTCACCACGGGCTTGGCGAGGAGCCCGGCTGCGTTCCCGGCCGGAGCAGGGATGGCTCATGTCAGGGAGAGAGGGGAAGCACCGCCAGGGAAGCTGCCTCGTGAGCCTGAGCGGCCCCCCAGGTGTGCAAACATCAGTGGGTTTGTTCTGAGACGTTTTTGCCAAGGCAGCAGAACTTGCTGGTGGCCCTTGGCTCAGTCGCTGAGGGTCTGGGGTGTGACGAGGGTTTCATGCTGCAGTCCCTGACCTTTTGTGTGTTCTTCCTTCCAAACAAAACCCATGGAGGGGCAGTTCTACAGCTGCTGAGACCAGAACTGCAGGGCTTCTGATCTCCCTCAGAACTGCTCAGGCCCACGTTGGACAAGAGGGTTTGGCCCTTCTGACACAGCTTTGCATTAAAATTCACGATTTGGGCAGCCAAAATGTGGAGTTCGTGGGGCCTCTCAATCAAACTAGGGCAGGGCTGAAGGGCCCAGCCAGACTGGCTCTCAGTGATCCAGTTTGTCCATTTGTGTCCCAAGCTCTGGCTCTTTCAAGCTGTAGCCTTGCTCCAGGCTGGCTGGTTGGGACTCCCAGGAGAATGGGAAATGGCTGGAGGGGAACACGAAAGCAGGACGAGAGGTGGGAAGAGCTTCTGCTGGAAGGTGCAAACCCAGTCTCCCTGGGATCTTTGAGCCGAGTTAAACTCAGATTATAAACTGGTGTCCAGATAGTTTATTTTATGGTCTTGGGGGTTATTTTAGCCTCCTGCTTGTTAAGTAATCAGGCAGGTGATTCAGCTTCCCTGTAAATGAACAAAGCTTTGGAGGGGCTGCTGGGTGTGCCAGCACTGAGCAGGCAGCATTAAAATCACCGGAGTAACACCCGTAAGATGAAAGCTGCCTCTTGTGCTTGATAGCACGCCAAGCTCAGCATGAAGCTCTGACACACTGGAAATTGTTAGGATACACTTGCTAGTTGGGACATGAACTTGCATACGCCTGGCTGGGGCTTTTGAGCTGCTCTGGCATCTTGATTTGCCTTTAATGAATCTTGACAGGCCGAAGGGGATGGCTAAAAGGAGCGAGCCACCCTGATTAAATCCACAGGGACTGCTGCAGACTGGGCTGCCACCTCCTATTTGGGGTCGGTTTGGGGTCGGCTGGTCCTGGCTTGGTCACTGGAGCTGAGAGGGGATGAAGAGGGCAGAGACCACCCCAAAAAAATGGGGTCAGGAAACCTCTCCAGGTCAGTGTGGGGAAGGCAGGGGGAGCAGACCCTGCACTGGAAGCAGAACCGCTGATTGTGTGCAGTCAGATCTCTCTAATGCCAGGGAATAAGTAAAGGAGAGTCACCCCCAGCTGCTGGCAGGACTCGGGATGCTTTCCAAAGTGACCTATTTCCAATGGATTAGCTTTTTATTTTACTGTCTTGCACTGGAGTGACCCACATAAGCAGTGGGAGTGAATCCTGCTGTCCCCAGGCTGCTCCAAGAATCCCTCCTCGCCTCTCACTGACTCTGTCTCTGTCTCAGGTTGTCCGTAGCCGCCTGGAGAAGAAAGGGATCCCAGTCCACAACGTCAGGCTGAACGGCTCAGCAGCCAGTCACATCCTGCACCAGGACAGTGGCTTGGGCTACAAGGACCTGGACCTCATTTTCGGGGTGGATCTGAAGACCGAAGACGTTTTCCAGCTGGTTAAAGATGTGGTCATGGATTGCCTGCTCGACTTCCTCCCCGAAGGCGTCAACAAGGACAAGATCACCCCCATGACCCTGAAGGAGGCCTACGTGCAGAAGCTGGTGAAGGTGTGCAACGAGACCGACCGCTGGAGCCTCATCTCGCTCTCCAACAACAGCGGCAAGAACGTGGAGCTCAAATTCGTGGACTCTCTGCGGCGCCAGTTCGAGTTCAGCGTGGACTCCTTCCAGATCATCCTGGACTCGCTCCTGCTCTTCGGGGAGTGCTCGGAGAACCCCATGGCCGAGAACTTCCACCCCACGGTCACCGGGGAGAGCATGTACGGGGACTTCGAGGAGGCCATGGACCACCTGCGCAACCGGGTCATCGCCACCAGGAACCCCGAGGAGATCCGGGGCGGGGGCCTCCTCAAGTACTGCAACCTCCTGGTGAGGGGCTTCAAGCCCAAGTCAGAGGTGGATATGAAGGCGCTGCAGAGGTACATGTGCTCCAGGTTTTTCATAGACTTCTCCGACATCGGCGAGCAGCTGAGGAAGCTGGAGGGCTACCTCCAGAGCCACTTTGTGGGCATGGAGAGCAACAGATATGACTATTTGATGACCCTGCACAGGGTGGTCAATGAGAGCACGGTCTGCCTCATGGGACACGAGAGGAGGCAGACCCTGAACCTCATTGCCATGCTGGCCGTGAGGGTCCTGGCTGAGCAGAACATCATCCCCACGGTCACAAACGTTACCTGCTACTACCAGCCAGCCCCTTATGTCAGTGAAATTAACTTCAACTACTACGTGACCCACGTGCAGCCCTTCCTGCCTTGCAATCAGTCTTACCCCACGTGGCTTCCCTGTAACTGAGCCAGGACAAACGCCAGGGTCTGTCCTCCGAGGTATTTCCCTGCCTTGGGGGGTTGGGAGGGAGGGGAGGGGGGACAAAGTGAAACCTACCGACCTTCCTAGAACTGCAACAAAAGGAAACTTCCCTGGACTCTTGCTCGAATGTCTCGTTCCTGGGGTTGTTGGAACGAGACCTGTCTGCTGTACACTGTGATGGGAAGTGCAGTGTTATGGAAATGACTCCTTATGGAATTCTGGAGGCAATGGGGTGGGGGGTGTGTGAAGGGAGACTGTAGAATTACGCTAAGGTAGAGCTGCACTGCCCTGAAATGGATCTGAATTGTGGTTTTTTTTTTAGTGCAGGAGGTGTTATGGGTGTGCAAACTTGTGGTTTCTGCCGAGAGAAGCCAGAGTGGCTAATTCCTTTGAAGGACCAAAGAATCCTGTTTAAGTGCCTGTAACAATATAAACACAACTGTACTGTAAACCTTTATTATTTTTTGCGGGGGCTGATGGCCCAGAGCTTGAGTGGGGAATGTCTGAAGAGGAAAATGTTTCTGTCGTGGGTGGGGAGGGTCGCAAGATCATTTCTTATCCTGGCTGAGGCCAGAGCAGGTTCTGTGTCGCTGAGGGGTTTGGGCATGACTTGCTGCCTGTGAAGGACCAGCTGGAGCAGAGAGCTGCCAAAGTGGGGCTGCACAACGCAGGGGGGGCTGAAATGGCTACGTGGAAATGCCTGAAACTGGGAACACTGGGGAGGGAGGGAGTGCATGGTGGAAAATGCTGTGCAGAGCTTGTTGGAAAAAAGGCAGCAGGGACCTACAGACGAATTTCTTCAAGCTCCTGAGTCTGCAGTGCCAAAATATAGTTGAGTTCCTAAATGACAAGGCAGGTGATTTGTCCAGGAGCCTGCCCCAGGCTGCCATACCTGATCCTGTATTTTCTAGGGGAATTTGAAATGCTGCTCTTCCGATTTTTTTTTTTTTAATTTTTTTTTTTTTTTTTTTTGGGCATGCAGTGTGGTTTTAATGCACAGAGCCAGAGGCCAGCTGGGCTGTTGGGAAAGGTGAGGCTTGTCCTTTGAAGGACAAACCAGCCAGGTCACTGGTCAGTCATTTCCAGCTGTCGCTGTGTCCTCCAAGGAGGTGGACAGACCTCTTCCATGCTGGAGATCCTCCCTTGGGCAGGTCCTATCTCCAACGCGGCCAATTCCCAGCTCTGTGATTCCCTGTGTGAGCCACTGATAGCATTTGAAATTCATTCTCTAGCTAGAGATGGAGCCTGGGGTGGAGGGGTGAAGTTAGTTGGCCTTAGGAAAATAAATTGTCTTCTCAACAGACCCTCTGGTGTTGTGAGGGTTTGGCTCTCTCAGTCCAATGTGGCTTTGAGGTCGTTGGGTGTCCGGAGCACAAAAGTTTTTCACGGAGGTGCCTGGACTGCTGTGCCCGTGAGACATCTCAGATTTCACCTGCAGGGAGGGAGAGGCGGGCAGGCAGCCGGCATTCCCTAGGGATGCTGCTCCAGGAGCACCGCGGCTTCCTGGTGCTTCCTCCGAGGCTGACGTACTCGAGTATCTTTACTAACTTGTGGGGTTTTTTTTGGTTTTTTTTTTTTTTTTGTGACAAAACTGTAATAGCCGGGCAGATTGAAATAAAGACTAGATCCTTGGAATGTGCATAGCCAGATTGGTACCTTTTTTGGGGTAGGGGCATCGTGGACGGGGTGGGGGTGGCTCTTGTACCCGACATGAGCAAGCCCAGCTGAGCTTGGTGCAGCTCTGCTCCCTCCCTGCTCGGAGCTGCAGGGGTGGCACCAAGCACCGTGAGCTGTTGCAGGTTTCAGCTGCCTCCCTGCAGAGCAGCTTTGCCTTCACAGCCCAGTCCCGCAACTCCCCGGAGCCTCATCCCTGTGGTGGGAGCTCGAGATTTCCCAGTGCAAGGTAAAACTGGTTTAAGGGCTGCTTTTGGGAGCCTAAGTGTGCCGCTTCCGTGGCTTCAAGGAAGATGAGATTTTTTTTCCTTGCATTTTAAACTGAACGTAGATGCCATGTAGGTTGTTTTTTTTACAGGCTGTTCCTACCCACAGACACACTAAACTGAGATTCCCTCCTTCCCTTTGAGATGCCCAAAAAGATCCCCTACAGCCAACAGCTCGACAGGGTGACTTAACCATTGCGATTGCACTTTTGATTTATGGAGTGTGTGTGGTGGGACTCTTGTGAATGGGTTGAACCTGAATTTTTCTAGACCTTGCAGTGATACTGTGCTGCCTCCTGTGAGGGGGCAATTGGAAGATTCCAGTAGCTTGAATGGCACTTGATTTCTTTTTTTTTTCGTTGTTCTGTTTGTTTTAAATGTCTTTTTTTTTTTTTCCTACACCTGTATCACTTGTCATGCGATGGGCTTGACATAGACTCACTAGATTCTTTAGAATCTGTTACGAATAAATACAGTGTATTCAAATTCCTTGGATTATTTTTATTTGCTTGTCCATCCGGGTAGTGTGATGAGGAGATGACCCGACCCTGTTCCCCCCAAAAACCAGACTCAGAACCAACTGGGTGAGCTGAGATCCGGGTTCTGGATCTGCCCAGGTGCTCCCTGTCCATCAGGCTGCTCCATCCCTCAGTCGGGAGCAGCTCTGACTCCTGGGGAGTGTTGTAGCTGTGGTCAGGTCACTCCTGCAGCCGAGGGAGGTTTCTATTCTAAACGCTGTTGTTTTGGTTGTGTTGTTTTCCCTTTTGCTGGTGCTCCTCGTGTTGCTGGAGGGGGAGGGTGGCCTGAGCTCAGCCTGGTGCCCGTGGTGCTCCGAGGTGCCTGCGGTGGGGGTGGCACTGGGAGCCTCTCCCCGCTGGTGTGAGCAGCAAGAGGTGACTGGAGTAGCTGGGACTCGGTTCCTGTGCGTAGCTGCCCCACCTGCAGAGTGGCTCCTCCTGGAGCAGGGGAGGCTGAGAGGCTGTGGAGGGTTTATCTCCCAGGAAAAGCTGTGTTTGGGCCAGATTCCCGTGGGATGGCTGGCAGCCGGGCACAGCTCCTCCAGCCCTGGCTGCCCTCCAGCCTAAGATGAAGTTTCACTTCCCCCTGTCAAGCTCCAGGCAGTTCTGGTTCCACTGCAACAATGGAGCTGACGAGGTGCCAGTCCCTCTTTGGGACAAACTTGCTGGCTCTGCATCTCCAAATTTTTACAGTCCCGGGCCAAAGCTTCCCTCTGACAACAGGGCTGGGATGTTCTTGCTGGGCTGGCACTGTCAGAGTCCCTGTCCCTGCTTGAGCAGGCTCTGCCTTTGCCGAGCTCATTTCTCTCCAAACCTGCTGGGTTTAGAGATGTTTCCCTTTCTGGCACAAACCCAGCCTGGTCTCCTGTCTTTCCCAAGAGTGTCCCACGTATGGAAGCAGATCTGAGGTATCTTAGTCCCTCAGCTGTCTTCTGTGTGGGAGGCTGGTGCTGCTGTTGATGCTGTGGTGAATAAGCTGCCTCTGGATTTGTGACCCTGAGCAGAGCAGCAAAAGCCCTGACAGAGTCGGCTCGGCATTGTTGGAGCGGATCAGACCATACAAAAGGATGTTGGTGGAAAGCACTCGTTGTGATCAGAAAGGAGCTATCAATGTTTACAGCCGAGATTCCGATCCCTCTTTTGTTAATTGTCAAATAAAAAAAAAAAACCCTATATATTTTCTCACAGCCTGTAGTCTTCTGTCATTATTTTCCTCTTTGAGCAGAGGGGGTGTGATGGATGGAGAAGTCAGATGTGCCTGAGGTGGGTGAAATTTAGGCTCCAGTGCTGCTGCAGTGCCTCTTCCCCCAGCCTTGGCTGTGGAGAGGGGCTCCGAGGGGCGGCTGCCCCTTCCCAGCAGCTGCCTGTGAAGGCAGCCCCCATGCTCAGCCCAGCGGCCTGGGCAGTGCCCAGCTCGGGAGCTGGCGCTGGAGGAGCTGGTGGCACTGCTGGCTGCTCTGTGCCTGGAGAGGCGGCCAAAAATACTCAGCCTTGCAGCAGCAGGATCGCTCCTGGGGCTGCCGCTGCGGCTTTTACAGCTGCAGCTTTTCCTCCTGGAAGGACACCTGGCCGTGCTCCAAACTCACTGAAACGGCAGGAATTTGTCTTGACTCCAGCATGCAAGAAGCATCTTGCTCCAGCCCTCCTGCTTCCAGCCGTCCTTAATCTGCTGGCCCGGTGCCGAGGGTGGCACCAGCTCTGTGCAGGCGGCTGCTAGACCCAGCATGGCATTCAAATTTTATTTTAATCTCTCTATTTAGCTTTTTCCTTGCGGCGTGCCAGTGTTTCTCCCTGGCTGCCCTTCTCCTCCTCCTCCTCCTCGTTCCCGGGAGCCGCTGGGGCAGCGCGGGTGTGAAGGCTGCTATTGGAGCTGCTGCGGCAGGGGAGAACAGCCTGTGTGGCTCCTCTTGCCATTTATAGCCGTGCTCGGGGCTCCAGCACACGGGTCCTTGTGCTCCAGCGCCCGCTGCCAAGCACGGGACAAACGCTCCATTGATGTGCCCGTTCCCGGAGGGTTCTGCGCTCCCGGGACGGGGCTGGGCTGCCCGGGGGTGGCACAGCCCCGCTGCCCGCTCCGAGCCCTGCGGGGCGAGGCTGAGGGTGAGAGATGTGCGGAGACTCGGGCTCTGTCAGTGACCCCCCGGTGTTCTCTGCTGGCCCTGCCGCCGGATCTGGTTCAGGCTTTTCTGTTCCAAACAGGGTTTGTGCTCCTGCTGGAGTCGTGGAATAGCCTGGCTTGGAAGGGAACCGTGCAGAGCATCAAGGAGCAGCCCCAAGCGCTCTTCTGAGGGTTGTCCAGACTCTTCCCGGCCTCTGGCAGTCATGGTGCCACGACCACGTCCCTGGGGAGCCTGGTCCAGTGCCCAGCCACCCGCCGGGTGTAGAACCTTTTGTGTGCACAGGTGGAGGAACCTTTAAAATGCCTTTTTTTCCCTCTGTACCTGAAGTATTTGCACTTTTGTTCAGCTCCAAATACAGGTTGCCACAGCTTTTTTGGCTAACAGCTCTGTGATTTCCCTGACAACCACCTTCTCTCACCTCTGACTTCTTGGATCCAGCCTGAAATGAGCAGCTCAGGCATTCCCTCCCCTCCCGAGCCATCACAAGAAGGGATCAGCTCGTCCAGAGCCTCTTGCCTGCTCCACAGCATTCCAGCTTCCCCCAAAATCCCAGCGTGCCGGATGCCTGCTCTTCCCTGCTCCTTTTCTTTGGAGGAATGAACCACACGTGGCCGAGCTGCCGCTGGCGTGGAAGTCGCTGTTGGTTTGCTGCTCCCGCACCTGGGCGGATCCCCGGGCCCGGACACACATTCCAGCCTGTAGAAACACGATGGCTCTGACAAATTTGATTGAAATCCTCTGCTGGCATCCCGAGGTATTCAGGGGAATGATTGACAGCCGTGGCAGAGGCGTTTCCTGAGGAAAGGAGAAAAAGGCATCCGCGGCCCTGTCACCGCAGCCCCGAGGTGTTGCACAAGGGAGCCGCGAGATCGGCCAAGGATGGGGCGTCCTTGCACTCCTGCGCCCCAGCCCTGCACATCCCACCAGCGATGCCAGGGGGAAATGGTGACATTCCCAGCAGGGAACGAGGTGTGACGGCTCTGGAGCCAGGCAGGAGGCTGGAGCGGCGCCCGGGGAGGCGCAGGGCGGTGTGAGATGTGTTATCTCTCTCGGTGCAGGTGAGAACTCGCATTTTCACTCCGGGCACAGAGCTCTCATTTTCGCTCCCAGCAGTTCCCACCTCTCCCCGCTGGCCGGGAGCTCCCCTGTGCTGACCGACGGGGACGGGATGGGGACCGGCTGCTCGGGGTGGTTGATCCTTGCCCTCTCCAGCACCACGGTGTGTTTACCCTCCTTATCTCGCCCCTATCAAAGCCCGGGCTCGGCAGGAGCAGTGTCACCCTGCCTTCAAAGGAGAAGCCACGCTCCCCGGGCTGTTTGTGTGGCCCATATTTTTGCCTTGTAATCCAACGAGGAGCTGGAGGTACGGACACCCCTCCAGCCCTCCTCCCTTCCCCCCGTAGCCGGCGTGGCTGGAACAGCTGATTACTGTAAGCATCCCTCTACTAATGTGCAATTACAGGTGGCTTGGGCTGAAATCCCGGCTAAATCCGCGTGCCCGGGGCGTGACTCAGGCAGCGACTGCTCCCCGATGGATCCTGGATGCATTCCTGAAAGACTGGACAGAATGGTTAACGTGCCACTCACCAGCCACCCTTCCCAAATGCCACCGGTGTAACGAGTTTGGCCAGTCCCTTCCTCTGCTCCTCCTTCCCCGCAGCCCTGGATGGTGCCGGCACGTTCCGACGGCCAGGCTGAGAGCCCAGGGAGGGATCCCCCTTCGCAGAGGGGTTTTCCAGCAGGGCCCAGGAGGAGCCGGTCCCTCAAAGGATGCTCGTCCGCCCGGGAGAGTTTCAGCTGAGATCAGACTGAAAATCCCCGGTCTGGGGATGGTGGGAAGGCAGGACGGACACGGCCCTTCCCCACGGCGACAGGGTGAGGGATGGCGGAGCACAGGCAGCCCTGGGCTTTGGGAATGTGCCCTTCCAGAGAAGAAGGGAGCCTTTGAAGCCAACCTGCTCATTTGGGGCCGGGTGCTGCTGTTCGGGCTCGTGCCGGTGACGGAGGGCACAGGGTGCCGTGAGTAAGAGCATCCTCACCACCGCCCCACGTCACCGCTGAGCTCAGCCCGGGAGGGGCCGGGGCCCTCCGCCCCCATTAATGCCCAGGGAACTGGAGATGGCAATAATTGCCCCTGGTTATTTAGCTGATGATTTGTTTAATCCAGGCAGGCCGAGTTACGTCCGACCTCAACCCATCCACCCCGAGGCCATCCCGGGTGTGCCGGGAGCCGGGACAGACTGGGGCTGGGTGGGGAATGGAGGGAGAGCAGCGCTGGGGAGGAGGACTCGGGGCTGCTGGTGGATGAGAAGCTCAGCGAGACCTGGAAATGTGCATTTGCAGCCCAGAAATCCAACGCTGTCCTGGGCTCATCCCACAGGGGAGGGGGGGTTTTGCCCCACTCAGGTGAGACCCCACCTGTAGAGCCCTGGGGAACAACAGCACAAGGACCTGGAGCTGCTGGAGAGAGCCCAGAGGAGGCCACGGAACTGCTCCCAGGGCTGGAGCCCCTCTGCTCTGGGGACAGGCTGGGAGAGCTGGGGGTCTTCACCTGGAGAAGAGAAGGATCCAGGGAGAGCTCAGAGCCCCTTCCAGTGCCTAAAGGGGCTCCAAGAAACCTGGAGAGGGACTGGGGACAAGGGCCTGGAGTGCCAGGACAAGGGGGAATGGCTTCAAACTGGCAGAGGGCAGGGTTGGGTTGGATATTAGGGATAAATTCTTCCCTGTGAGGGTCCCCTGGCAGCTCCAGCAGCTCCCCACAGCCCCAGGTAAGTGCAAACCCCCCTGGCAGCCGGGAAGAGCCAGCTCCTGCCTCCAGGCCAGGAGGTGGCTGATGCTGGTGGCCGGGACCCAGGGGCTGTGCTGGAGGCTCCGTGTCCCCAGGGCAGCCGGTGGCTTTTAGGGGAGGCTGCTCCGGGGTTTGGGTGCCTGTGGGCAGGCAGGGAGCTGCTCTGCTGCCCCGTTCCGCCGCTCCTCGCTCACCCTCACGTGGGCGGGAGGAAGGCTCATCCCGCAGCCTAAACCCCCGAAAGCCGGGATTACCGGCATTATCCCCTAATTGAGGAAATCCCCGCTCTCATTAGCCCCATCGGTGGCTGCCGCCTCCTTCCCTTCCCTCCTTCCTTCTCGGGGCGGGGGGTCCCCACTGCTTCCCCATGCCCTGGACCTCTCCAAAGGCACCCCCAACCCTCAGTGGGGCTGGGGACCCCAAAAGCTCTGGGGTGACCTCGGGGCTTCTCCCAGCCCCCGGCTCAGGCCTCCAAGAGCTGTGGGATCAGAAGTGTTGGGATGTTTTTTCCCTCTGCTCTCAGGGAGGAGCTGCCTGTGGGCGAAGCTCCACTTTGTGCACCAGGGTCTCTCCTTGGCGGAGCTGCCCGAGCTCCCCGCAGCCCCGGAGTGCAGCGGCTGCTTTGTGGTGCCCCTGTGCCCTTTGTGCCAGCCGGGGCCACCGGAGCCGTGTGCGGTCAGTGTGCGGTCAGTGTGTGGTCAGTGTGTGGTCAGCGTGTGCTCGTCCCCTGCACAGCGCTCCACACGTGTCCCCGGCATGATAAGGACAGCCGAGATAAGGACACGGATGTCCCTGTGCCCGGTGCTGTGCCCAGGCTCCCTGGCCCCGGCGCGGTGTTCTGATCCAGCCTTTCCCCTTTTCCAGCTGTGCCAGGGCTCAGCAGGGCCCACACTGCCCACGGGGATCCCTCCCGTGTCCCTCCCGTGCTGCCACATCCCGGCGTGGCTCACGGAGGGGTCGGGTCCTGCCTCACACCACCCGTGGTTCGTGTCCCCGGTGCCGTGACCCTGCTGCCCTGTGGGGTGAGGTGAGCCCAGAAATTCCCCTGCCCACCCCTCTGAGCCCCAGCCCAGCAGTGCAGCACCCCCTGCACCACCAAACAGCCCCAGAGCAGCCCGAAAGCCAAAGCAGGAGCAGGACATTTGCTCTCAGAGGGACTGCTGGAATTTCTCCCAGTGACTCCGTGGCTCAGACAGCCCCAGCTGGAGCCGGTGATAAATCCCCCTTGCCGTGGCCTGTTCCTCAGGTATTTCGGGATTACATCAACCTCGGCTTTCTCCCAGGCAGGCTCTGTGTGCACAGCAGCCCTTTGGGGTTGTTTGTGTTCACGGCTTTGGGGTTATCGGAGCCCAGGAGGGGACAGAGACATGGAAGTGGCTTTGGGTTGGAGTGCTGTTACAAGCCAGGTGAATTTTGGGTTCCTGAGGTACAAGAGCCACAGTGAGGGCTTTACTCAGGCTGGCCCCGACCCTGCGGTTGTGCAAAGCCAAGTGAGGCTTTCACCTTTTAAACTGACCTCGGGGGCATTTTGCTGCCTGGTTTGAAAAGCGGCTGATTTCCCTCCGGATGGATCCCTGTGTGTCCCAGGCTGGGCTGTTTTCGCAGAATCATGGAATAGGTTGGGTTGGACAGGACCTTAAAGACCTCCTTGTCCCACCCCTGCCATGGATAACCTGTGCCAGGGCCTCACCACCCTCACAGGGAGGAATTTCTTCCTAAAATCCGACCTAAACCTACTCAGTTTAAAGCCATTCCCCCTTCTCCTGCTTGTCCTTGTCTTCTGCTGCAAAGCCTTCAGCAGCTCTTCTTGAGTGGAAATACAGCTTCATCTTGGCTGAAATTCTGGCAGAAAGTGGGGATTTGGGTTAAAATCCTGGGCTCAAAGCAGAGCAGGTGATGGGAGCTCAGAGGGTTGAGATTCTGGGAGCTCACGGTGCAGCTGAGGCTTAAATTTAGGATGTTTCTAAGCTGGTGAGCATGTCTGTGGCTCAGCCTTCCAGCTTTGACTCCCAGTCACAGGAAGGATTTAACATCTTTCAGGAAGAAGGGAAAATTCATCCCTGTGATCCCCTTTGGAGGGCTCTGGAAGGATGAGCAGAGCTCCTTGGGGCTCACACCACGGCACGGAGCGCCCCGGCAGCAAAAAGAAACACCAGGACCTGATCCAAAACCCTCACCGGGAATTTTTCCATCACTGCACTGGGCTGTAGATCAAACCTCGGGTGACCTGCGGGGCTGACAAAGGGAGAATGGACTTTTGGGGTTTGTTTAATGTCCCTGGGGCTGGGAAAGGACGTTCCCAGCCTGGGTCCTGTCCTGCCTTTGTTCCCGGGTTGGGCATTGTAGCGCGGAGCCCCAGCTGGGGCTGTGCTGCCCCAGCCTTCTCCTCTGGCAGCCGGGTCGGAGCTGCTGGATTTTGGTGCTCACAAGGATTTTCGGGGGCCTTCAGGACTATGCACGTGGCAAGGGGGGGCTGCTCTGTGGCGTTTTCCAGAGGAGGGGCTGAGGATGCAACGCCAGCATCTCCCTGGGGGGACAGGGGGCGGAGGGGAGAGGACCTTCCCCAAAAAAAGGCTGGAGGAGGATCCACTCCTGGCTCTCACTTGGCTCCGTGCGTCCTGCGGCCCCAGCCCGGTGTGGGCAGCGGGTGCTGGCCAGGATGGGAGTCGGGAACACTGGAATCAGGGCTTCCCCAGCCAGGGGAGGGATGAGAGCAGGAGGAGGGTGCTGGTGCGTGGGATTTGTCCGCAGCTTTTCCCCCAGGCAGCTGCTTCCCCCCTCGGAGCGGGGTTATCGGAGCAGCCGCCGTTTTCCACTGGGAGCGATAGCCCAAGGACACGGCAGGGCCCCGGGGACGCGGGAACCTCGGGGCCAGGCTTTGCCTATCACAAGGTAAAGAGCTGAAAACAGCCGGGAAAATAAACCCAGGGCTCCATGTGGGAGCCCCGCTGGCATCAGGAAAACTTTCCATGGAAATCGGTGGCACTCGGGGACAAAGTTTCCCCCCTGGGACGCACGGAGGGGCCGCGCCTTGTCCCCGCGTCCTCTGGCTGCTATGTGGCCACCCCGGGAGCCGGGCCGTGTTGATGGATGGGATGGGATGGGATGGGATGGGATGGGATGGGATGGGATGGGATGGGATGGGATGGGATGGGATGGGATGGGATGGGATGGGATGGGATGGGATGGGATGCTGGTGTTCCCGGTGGGAATGGGTTTTTGTGGGATGCAAAAGAGGCGACATCCCAGAGCCGGGGTGTGATGCCGTGGTCCCGCAGCCACGGCCGCCAGCCCCGGTCCCGGCGTGTCCCTCCGGTGCGGATTTTTCTTGGCAGTCCCCGGGCAGGAATGTTTCCCGCTGCCGGGCGAAAGTGGAGGCAGGAATTGCTGGAATAGCGACAGGCTGAGTAACAGCGCTAACTTTATTCTCCCAAACAAAGGGCAGTGTCCCCGCGCCCAGGGCCGGGGCCGGGGCTGGGGAGCGCCGGGAGCGCCGCCGCCACCGCGGGGTCCCTGCCCCGAATTCCTGCCCCGGAGACCCCCCCGCGCCCGGCTCCCACCGCAGCCCCCGGAACCGCCCCCGGCAGCCAAAAGCGCCTTCCCGGGAGCGCAGAGAGGTTGTGCGGCAGCACGGCAGGGCTGGGGCTTCCCTCCGACACTTCCAAGCAGCTTCCCAGGGCTTTTCCCTCTGCAGGTGCATCCCCAGCCTGTCTCTCAGGATTTTGGGGGGCTGCGAGCCTGGCGTGGGCATCAAATAGCCCCGAGAGCCCCGTGCCGCTGCCACACGGGCGTGGTGCTGCAGGTGGGGTGCGGATCTCCCCCGTCAGAGCCCACAAACCCCACGGGCTGTGGCGGCACCTCCTGCTCGGAGCAGGGTCCGGACCATCCCCGGAGCCCAGCCCCGGGCCGGTTGTTCCTCTGCAATCAAATCGCGGATTTGGTCGGAGCAGGATCCGTCCCCGCGGGCAGCCTTGGTGCCAGGGCCGGCCTTGGCTGCAGGGCTCGGGCAAGGCAGCGCTTTCCAAAGCAAATATTTGTCCAGCGCAACAACACGTGGGAAAGAGCAGGAGGATTTGCCTCCCCGGCTCCAGGGGGAGGTTCCCAGGGAGCTGGACTCGGCCGTGGGGGTTCAGCTGTGCCCTGACCTGTCACTGAGCCGAGCTGCTCAGGCTGTGAACCTCTTTATGCTCTGTGGGTTTGCACAAAACAGGTTTCATTTTGCAGCCCAGAAGGGGAATCACTCTTGGATGGACTCAGAAAATCCCTCTGGGCACGAGGGGAGGAGTGTTCGGGGAGAGATGGGACTGCACCGCGCCTGGCTCTGCCCTGCTGTCTATGCTAAGGGATCTCAAAGCTCCCGTGGCCCCCAAAGACCCCAAATCTACCCCAAAACGCTCCCGTGTGTGATGCTGGGCAGGGTTGTGCGCTGGCACCCTGAGGGGTCGCACATGGGGTGCTGGATGTCCCTTCCTCAGCGGTGCCATCGTCCCCCAGCCCCTCACCCCCACGGTGCCAACGCTGTGCTTGGGGGATCCCACCCTCCCTTTAACTTCCCCGGGATTCACATCCCGAGGCTTTTCCCCGTGCCCCTGGTGCCTTCCAGCACCTTCATCCATCGCCTTTAAAGTGAGACCCTCCTGCCCCGCAGGTCCCTGCCACCCCCGGGCACTGACACGGGCCCGACGCTGCTCCTGCCACCTCCCAGCTCCGGAGGGCTCCCCACACACCCCGGTTTTCTTGGAAATGCTGTAGGAAACAGGGAGGGATCCGGTGCGAGAGGCAAAGCTGAGGCACCAGCACTGAGCCCCCGGGATGCCCAGGGACACCCAGCAGCCCCCGAACCCCGCCAGCTCCTTCTGCTCGAGCCTTGGCAGAGGGCGACTGAGCCTGGAGCACCGAGGGTCAGCGCTAATTGGGAATTAAGGCATGGAAACCCCGGAGTGAGGCCAAGTTAATGGCCTGGCTGCTCCCACCAAGGCACCAGCGCCTGGTGTGAGCTCTTCCTCCTCCTCTTCCTCTCTAAGAAGCATCAGCTGTAAGGTCAAGGTGTGGGCCCTGCCTGCGATCCCGCTGGGATTTAAATCCCCGTGTGCTTTGTTGCATTCACCCCTCTGCCCGTGCACGGGGAGATCACAGAGGCTCTGGCAGCTGCCCAAGCCTGGGGGTTCCCGGTGCATCCCTCAGGGAACCCCCCCTGTCCGGCGAGGGCAGGACCCCTGGAATCCAGCTCTCGTGGCTGTCCCAGGGATGCTGGCACGTCCCAAGCTCGTTGTTCCCTCCGTGTCCTGCCGGGGCTGAGGAGGGCGAGCCAGGGCTTCCCCGGGGCTTCTCCATAACGGGAGCTGCTCCCGACCCCTCTTCCCTCCTGCTCCTCTCCATAAGAGGCGAGGCGGGGAGAGCCGAGAGGAGCCTGTGCTTGGCTTTGCTCCACGGATTCCTTTCCTGCCTGTCACCGACCGATTTAGTCGCCAGCGTCAGCCCGGCCGCGCGTCAGCCGTGCCGGGGCCCCCGGGTGGGCTGGCACAGCCCGGGAACACCGCGGGGCTCGGTGCTGGCACTGACGGTGCCCGGGGGTCCCGCGGGGGGTGGTGGGCAGAGGGCCGAGCCCGGGGCTGCTTCCATCCAAACAGGCCGGGGGTCCTGGTGTCCCTCATCCCGCGGCACAGGAATGGGGATGCGGGTGCACGGGCAGAGGAGTGGGGAGAGAGAGAAGGGATGTGGGTGGCTGTTGCTTTTCCTTCCTTCCTTCCTTCCTTCCTTCCTTCCTTCCTTCCTTCCTTCCTTCCTTCCTTCCTTCCTTCCTTCCTTCCTTCCTTCCTTCCTTCCTTCCTTCCTTCCTTCCTTCCCTGCACTCCCAGTGCTCAGTGTGATCCTTGCACTGGGGTTGCTCAAACGCCCCAAACCCCCCCATTTTTAACCCTTCCAAATGAACTTTGCTGGTTGAGCAAAACCCACCTGCAAACAACAGAGGGTTGGAAGAATTTGGGTTTTTCTTCCCTTGATTGCCCAGCTCCCGCAGTGGCGGCAGTGGCTCGGGACGCCGAGGGCTCAGTGCCACCCACATGCAGCCAGGGAAGGATGGGAACCACACGGGGGAACTGGGACATGTGGAAACCTGGAGCTGCCTCTGCACTCTCACCCCTGGAAGGGGAACCCCGAAAGCCCAAATTTGTTCATTTTGAGGATTATGCTGCCGCAATTTTTAGGAAATCCTCGCCTGCACCCCAACGCGCGGAGCCCAGGGATCGCCGGGTGCTCTCTAGGGAAGGGCTGCGAGCAATAACCGGAGCTTTTGGCAATTAATCTCGTTAAACCCCCTAATGAAGGGTGATCAGGTTACAGGGCTCCCGTCATCTGGGATTGCTGGGGATTAGCAGGGACAGGGAATGCAGCAGGCAGGGGAGGGGGTGTCCCCGAGCGTCTGCTCTGGGCATCCCTGCTGCAGGCTTGGGAGCTGGGCTTAATCTCCACCTATTCCATTTCATATATCGGATTTCATTTATTTGTTATGAATCACAGATATCAGGGTTGCGGGGGGACTCTGTCCCACTCCCCCAGCCTGAGATGGGACAGCGAGCAAGGCAAAACCTCTCACCAGCACCTTGCCCTTTGCTGTGCACGTCATGGAGCTATTTTGGGGGCCATTCCTCACTGCGCTGCCCTTCCCAGGACTTGCCAATCCACGGATTTGGCTGCCGTGGGTGCAGGGAAGCCCCGGTGCTGTAGGGAAGGGGCAGGTGCAGGTCCTGGGGTGCTTGGGATCAGCTCTGGGAAGGAGCAGCAGGATAATTCCCCTCTGTTGAGGACACAGTCCTTGGAGGAGACGCCGGATCCTGCCCAGGCCGGGACCATGGAGCACCTGTGGGCTTCGGGAGGGAGCAGCTGCGGCACGGGCAGAGGCGTGTGATCGGATTAGGGCAGCCAGGGCTGAAAATAGAGACGCTGCTCCGTGATGGGCAACTCGGGGGTGATCCAGCCAGCCCTGGGAGGGAGGTGACAGGCAGGGATACCTGAACCCTGGAAAATCGGGGGCTGGACAGTCCTGGCTGTGCCCAGCTCCAGCCCGGCCCTCCTGGAAGAGAAAGCCCTTAAGAACCCGCGTCTCCGAACCCACAGGTGGCGGCATTAATCACCCTGTTTCCTTCAAAGGATTCCCTTACAAAAGGGCTCAAATGCCTGGACAAACCTGTTCTGGACACCCAAATCCTTGGAAAAGGGGTGTGAGGAGGGGGCTGAGGCTGACCAAGCCGTTTTCAGCCCTTCATCACCCAAAAGCAGAGGGGCTGTGTGGAGACACCACGGGGCAGCTGTGCCAGCGAGGACGGGCACCACAGCCGAGCCGCATCCCGGCTCTGCCAGGTCGGGGAGGGCACGGGGCAGGACCTCAGGAGAGGTGGCAGATCAGCCTGGAGCTGGAGGACCTGCCAGGCTCACTCGGACCCCGTGGCACGGCTTTGCATCCCGGCCCAGCCCTGCCCTCGTCCTGCTGCCGGGGATCACCCTGGGATCGCCCTGGGATCCCACTCCACGTGGGGCTTCCCCGGCCAGAATCAGCCGGGATAAGAGCAGGGGAGCCGTGTGCTGTGCCAGGACAGCCCGGCCTGGGCACGGGGACTCGGGCTGGGCGTCGGGAGTAAGAGGGGCAGGAATTAGGCACATTAACTTGCAGGGCAAAACAACCCGATTGCCGAGGTTTAACGAGATCAGTGACTTAAAGAGCTTTAGTGGGGAAGAGAGAAGTGGACCAAGAGGAGCTTAACACAGTGAGGCGAGCACAGAGCACCCAGGTGCCACGGGAAGGGGCTTCCGAGACCTGGCAGCTCCCCAGGGCCAGGGCAAGACCCCTGGAGCTCTGGGGCAGGGGGAAATGGGGTGGTGGGGACAGGGTGCCCACCTTCAGGCCCTGGGCATCATTCCCCACCTGGCGGGCACGGGGGGACGGAACGGGAAATAAGGGATTTATGGGCATTTCTCAGCACGTCTGAACTGGGGCGAAGCACAAGGCTGCTCATCCCGGGGCTGAGGGAGGGGGAAGGTGGAGATATCCGCGGCTCCGAAGGAGTCAGGAACACGGCCGGGTGTGTTCCCAGGTCCGCGTCGCAGTCCCAGCCCCTGCAGCCCCCTCCGGACATCGAATGCCCCGCTCAGGGAACGGGAGGAGAACAAAATCCCGGGGCTGCTCCGGCGGCGGCTCCCGCAGCGCCCTCTCGTGACCGCAGCGGGCGGCGGCCGCCGGCTCCTGTCCCTTTTCCCCTGTCCCTTTTCCCTGTCCCTTTTCCCGTCCCTTTGTCCCTTTCCCCCTGTCCCTGTCCCTTTTCCCCTGTCCCTGTCCCCAACGCTCTGGCACCGTCCCTGTCCGACTTTCTCCATCGCCCTCGCCCCGTCCCTTTACCTCCCTTCACCACTTTTGCACGAACCCTGCTCCTCCTCCATCACCCCCCTGCTGTCCCTGTCTCCTCTCCGTCACTCCTGTACCATCCCTGTCTCTCTCCCATCACCTCCCCACTGTCCCTGTTCCACTCCACCCCACTCCCACTGTCCCTGCCCTCTCCTCCATCACCCTCACCGAGTCTCTGTCCCCTCTCCATCACCCCTCCACTCTCCCTGTCCCGTCTCCATCCCCCTCCCACATTCCCTGCCTTTCCTCTCCCTCTCACTTCAACCTCTCAGGGTCATTTCAGCCCTGGGCAGTTTCTGTGCCCCTGTCACCCCCCTCACACCAACTCACTTCATGGGGCCCAGCCCGGAGGAATTAGCGGTGGGAAGGGGAGAAGCCAGGCTTAGGTATTAACATGCCACATTAATTTCATTTTTCCCAGAAAGTCTGTAACAGAATAATCCCATAAACCCACCAAGTGTCCATGTTTATGTAATGGAGCCTGGCAGGAGGGCAGGGGTTACGTAAAGCCCTGGGAGCTCGGGGCTTCTCCTGGAGCCACCGAGGGCTCTGGCTCCTGCCCTGTCCTTGTGCTGGAGCTGTTCCGGGTTTGCTCTCCCCTGATCTGTGCCCCAAGCAGGCCTGGGACCCTCGGGCAATGAGGGCAGCAGCTGGAGCTCCCTGTGGCTCGTGGAGGTGCAGGATGTGCTGGCTGCTCCTGCCGTGTCATGGAACTCCCAGGCCAGCTTTTATTTCCTTTCCATTCCTGTTCCTGAAACGGGGATCAGGTCTCACTCCAGCACCAGCCTGGGGAGCTGCTGCTGCTCCTCCAGTCCAAAATCCAGCCCCAGGCACGGCCACAGCCGCCCTCCCCACCCTCCCTGGGGCAACTTAACCACCCTTGCTGCTCCTGCAGCTGGACAGGGGACATCCCACTGCCCTGGGAGATGGAGATGGATGTGCCACTGCCTTTCCCCATCCTCTGAAATCCTGAGTGTGGCATTCCCGGGCACCTGGGGCAGACAGGTGTCCACCTTTCAGCTCTTTGCAGGGTGGTGAGGAGCCTTGGGCTCTCCCTGCCCTTCCACTGACTCTCCTGCTCTCAGCAGCCTCCCCCATCCTGGAGGAAAATGGGAATAAGAATGAGTTGTAATGGATGTCAGGTTCCAGCTGAAGATAACCCAGGAATGCAAAGTGGGATGAGACTGAAGGGTGGGGAGGAACCATCACACAGAGGGATTTTTATAATGATTTTCATCTTTCTGGTTTAATGGAGTTGATTTATTGTAAATTTAAGGCCTTTCCGTGCATTTCCTCTAAGTCGGTTCTGCCCTAATCAGGTCAAAAGCTGATTTGCAAATAATCACCAGAGAAAGGGAAAAAATCGAGGGATTTAAGCCCAAGCTGTGCACTTCATACTATTAATTGAAAGCCGGGAGAGATAATGTGTCTCTTCTCCTGGCTGAGACCCCTAAGCTGCTCTTAGCAGCAAACTCCCCCCTCGGCTCGGGGAACCACCTTCCAGCTGGGATTACACACAGGAAAATCTCCCCGGGGCTGAGGGAGGGAAAGGGCAGGAACTGGGGAGCACTGGGAGGTGTCAGAGCATCCACAGCCCCAAGAACTGTTTGAAAACTGGGATTAACAGGGAAAAGGCAGAGCTCCTGAGTGTGGGGCTTTAAAGGCAGGACGGGAGCTTAAATATTTCTCTGCCACCTATTTTCTGCAGGTATTTATGTGCACGTTGTGCCTTGATTGTCCCCTTATGTGAGCATTTCAGGACAGAACAGGTCTGTAGGTGTATATCTATATATATCTATATATATGTACATATGTGGTGGCAGACAGAGACCCTGGCCACCCACAGTGACATCCTGCTGCAGGAATTCTAAACATATTTCTCCACATCTCCCCACATGCTCCGAGGAGGGAAGAGCTCGATAATCAGGGAAATCCACTCTGCTATTAATTACATGCCATTACCGGGGCTTATTTGCTAATCCCCATTCTAATCACCCTCCCGGTTATATTTCAGCCAGCACCTCAGGACACTGCATGTAATGAATAAAATATATATCAAAGTTTATTCCAGAGCACGGGCAGCACGGCGCGGGCAGCGCAGCCAGGGTTACACAACAGACCTGCTGTCACACCAGCGGAGGCGCGGCACATTCAGACGTCAGTGAAATCCCCCCCACCCCAGCCCGAACCCGGTGTTTGGGGTTTTTTTAAAATTCAAATAAATAAATAAATAACGGGAGGACTTATGGTTTTCCAGGGGGTTTCATGCAGCCTGTGGGGAAAGCCACGGCGGAAGCTTGGCACGGCGAAGCGAGAGCTGGCGGCTCCGGGGAGGGACGGACCGGTCACCCCGGGGACGGCGGCGGGGTCCGGAGGAGGAGCGGGGTCACGGGGGCTTCGCCAGCTGAGCCTCTGCGATTCCCGACGGGGCTGATTCCACCAGGTCCGAGCCATCCGTCCTGAGGCCGGCTCAGGGCTGTGGGACAGCGGAGGGGACAGCGGTGCCAGGGCCCTGCACGGGCTCTCAGTCCGGAGAGACATCCTCCATCCCGGAGAGGGATCTTCCATCCCGGAGAGACATCTTCCATCCCGGAGGGACATCCTCCATCCCGGAGGGACATCCTCCATCCCAGAGGGACATCCTCCATCCCGGAGAGGGGTCCTCCAATCCTGGAGAGACATCTTCCATCCCGGAGAGGGGTCCTCCATCCCGAGCCCGTCTCCGCCTGCTCGCACTTTCCTGCCAGCCCGCAGGGACCGGCTCTGCCCCCAGGTGCCATCGGGTGTCCCCAGGGACGCTTGCTGGGAGCGCCGGGAGCCTTCAAGTGTCCCTGCTCGGCCATCAGAGCAGTCCCGAAACTCCGGCGCGGCGGGATGTGAGCAGCGCCGGCGGATCTCGAGTCCCGGCCCCTTCCCGCTGTGTCCCCGCGCAGGCCGAAGCCCCAATCGCTGGCCAGGGGCGATGGAGGTGCGGTGGCCCCGAGCCCGCTCGATGCCCCGCCGAGGTCTGCAGGGGGCTGGTCAGGGCTGCCCCGGGTGCCACAGTCCCGCCGCTGCCCCAAGGGCTGGGTCCCCTCCCGGGGGCCGTGGGGCTCTCACGGGGACGGGGCCCTGCCCCAGAGCTGCCCCGAACCCGCTGCCTTCAGGAGGGAGGGGACCCCAGACCGGGCTGGGGGTGCTGGCAGCGGATTCCTCTAGAAACACCCCCAAACCTGGCAAGATCCTCCGGGGATCCCAGACTCTGAAGGGTCTCCCAACCCCACGGAGGTCCCCAGAACCTGCTGGGTCCCCCAACCTCACTGTGTCCCCCCCAGCCAGCCAGTTCACTGCACACCCCGGACCCTGACCCTGCAGGGTCCTTCAGGCACCACAACCCTCAGGGATGCTCCCCCCACCAAATTCCTCAGGGCACCCCAAGGTCCCAGACCCTGCTGGGTCCCCTGGAGTGCCCTAATACCACAAGGTCCCCTATGGAACCCCAAATACCCCAGAGCCTCCCCCCATGAGACCCCTCAGGCCAGTTCTGGGGTCCCCAGACCCTGCTGGGTACCCCCACCCCAGAGAGTCCCCGAGACCCTGCAGGATCTCTCTGGCACCCTCAAGGATGCTATAGCCCTTGCAACCCACTGGGTCCCATCCCACTGGGCCCCTCAGACCACCCCCAAGGCCCCCAGACCCCGCCAGGTGCCCCCGACATCCCTGCAGGATCCCTCTGGGACCCCCAAATCCATTGGGTTCCAGCCCATCGGATTCCCCAGACCCTGCTGGGTCCCCCCACCCCATAGGGTCCCCTGGACCCTTCACGCTCGGCAGAATTCAACTGTAACCCTCAAACCCACCGGTTCCCAGCCCACCAGACTCTTCTGAAGGACCCCAGAGCCCATCGGGTTACCCCACACCAGGTGGTCCCCAGATCCTGCAGGGTCCCCCAGGCCCCTCACACTCACCAAGGTGCCCCCCACCCCAGGACTCCCAAACCCACCAGGTCCCATCCCATCAGACTCCCCAGGATTCCCTGAAGCCCCCACAGCGCGGGGTCCCACAGCTCCATCAGCGAGCCAAACAAGGCGCCCCTCCACTTCCAGAGCCCCCAGACCCCCCTGGTGCCCCCCCGATAAAATCCCCGCCAGCACCCCAGACCCCCCCAACTTCCCAAACCTCCGTGCCCCCACCGTTTAGACTTCCCAAGACCCCTCCAAGGCCTGGATCCCCCCCCTCACCATGGGGTCCCCCAGATCCTGCAGGGTCCCCCAGACCCACCAAGGTGTCCCCCACCCACCAAACCCCCTCCAGCACCCCAGACCCTCGCGGCACCCCCAGCCCCGCGCCGCCGCCCCTCTCCCTAGGCGGAGCTGCGGGATGCTGCGGGCAGGCGGCGCACGGGGGTGCCCGCGGCGGCTCCGCGGGTGCGCGCAGGGGCCCAGGGCACGCAGCTGCGGAGGGCTCGGGCGGCGGCCAGGAGCGCTCCGGGCCGGGGGCGCGGGCGGCGGCGCAGCCCCTTCTGCAGCCGCTGGCTCTGCGCTGCCAGCGCCAGCTGCGCCTGGGCCACGCCGGCCCCGAGCCGGCCCAGGGTCTCTGCGCGGGCGGCCAAGCGCAGCTCGGCGTGCAGGAGAGCGCAGTGCACCTGCCGCACCCGCCCCTCCAGCTCGGCCGCCGCCCGCCGCCGCCCCTCGGCCGCCACCAGCCTCCGCCGCGCCGCCGCCAGCTCCAGCGCGCCCGGGCCGCCGCTCCTGCCGCTGCCGCCGCTGCCGGGGCCGCCGCCGGGGCCGCCGCGGGACGGGCGCTGCGCGTCGCCGCCGCCGGGGCTCGGAGGTGCCGGTGCCGGTGCCGCTGCTGCAGCCATGGGAGCGGGAGCGGCGGCGGAGGGATGCGGCGGGGATTTATAGCCCGGGGGCGGCGCTGGCGGCGGCGGCTCGGCCCCGACGGGGGCGGCTCCGGCACGGGCTCCGCACCGGCACGGGGCAAGGCTGGGGGGGACACGCGAGCCCGGACCGGGACGGCACGGCCCGGGGCTCGGTATGGGCCGGTGCGGCACCGGGCCGGGTATGGGCCGGCATTGCACCGGCCCCGGGCTCGGTACGGCACCGGCGCTGGGCACGGCCCGGTACGGCACCGGTACGGGCTCGATCCTGCACCGGGCTCCGTAGAGCATTGATGGGACCCCGGGCTCGGAACGGGACAGCCCCGGGGGGCTGCTTGGGCTCAGTACGGCCCGGTACGGCCAGGCACGGCACCGTCACGGTACCAGCACCGCGCACCGGGCTCGGTACAGCTCGGAACGGCACCGCCCGTTCGTGATGCTGGAAAATCGCCCTCCCTTGGAGGGGTCGGTGGGAATTGCGGGCTGGGGACGGGCGGGATCGCTGGGAATCGCTGGGAAGGTCACTGAGGGGTCGCAGGGAGAGGCCGCACCGGGAGGGGCTGTGCCCGGGCTGTCCCGGGCGCAGGGGTGTCCTTGGTTGCGTGGCTGTCACGGCAACGTCGCTGCCAACGTCATTGTCATTAGCACGGTGTTAATTACGCTGGGAGCGGGCTGGCAGCGGAGGGGGCTGCTGCGGGAGGTGCCGCTGCCACCTTGCTCCCCCCCAGAGCCTGCTTTTTGGGGGTTCCTTCTGTTGGAATGTCATCCTCAGCGGCTGCATCTCCGTGTGGGTGCGTGGGTCTCGCATCGGAGCAGCAGAGAGGATAAAAGAGATGACAGAAACCAGGTGCCAAGGTTTCATCCCACCCCCAGACTGGAATAAAAGCCTAAGCCAAAAACAAAACCCCAGCCTAAATCTGCTTCAGCCAGAGCCACATCCAGGCCTTCAGTGGATGTCGCCCACGGGGCTGGTGACATTTTTGCTTTCCTTACCTTAGGAGGAAAAGAAAAAAAACCCATCTCCTGTGCTTTGCATCACAGCCCCGCTCCTGCCAGGCACCGGAGCGGCGTCAGCGGCTGCTGCGTCACCGCTCCGGCCCCCGCTGCCGGCTCGTCCCGGCCCCCGGCTGCCGCCGCATCCCCCCGCCCGGGGTCGGCAGCGCCGCTACGACATTCCCGGAGGCTCCTCCGGCTGCTTTCCCGGCTGCGGGGAAGGTGAAGTCCAGGCTGAGCCATCTTCGTCTGTCTGATACAAACCCTGCTCTAAAATGGGGTGTGGAAGTTTGGGGGAGCTGCTCCGCCGTGGGGTTAAAGCTCTTTTCGTGCTTCCTCTGCCCCCAGCCCCCCAAAAAGCTGTGGGGAAGGGCAGGCATTAAGCAGAGCATCCTCCTGTCTCGTTTTTCGCTCTGATTCGGTGGAACCCGGACGGCCAAGGGTACCCCCAAAAGGGGAAAGGGCCGGGGTGTGTCCTGCCCTGAGCTTCCCCCGTTCCCCCCGATGAAACCCGGGAATCGCAGGGGTTGCAGGGACCTCAGGAGGCGCCTGCTCCGTCTTCACCTGCTCAGAAAATAATTGCTTTTTTGGATCACCCCCCGTGTCTGCGCTGCTTGACGCCTGCCCAGCTCCATCCCTGCTCCAGGGTGAGAAAAAGGACATGAAAAGGGGGAGCAGCTGTGCCTGGGCATGAGTTTAAGGAATAAGAAGGTGAGCTGGGGACACTGGGCACTGGGGCTGAGCCCCCCGGAGCAGCCGCGGCCCCGGGCTGTCCCAGCACATCCCAGCAGTGAGCAGACAGCAGCTGGGAAATGCGAATAGTAGAAAAAGACAAGAAATGCCCCTGCCCTCAGGTAAGTCGCAGCCTGAGTCCCCAAAACCCTCCGGCACCGCAGGATTTCTGCTCGGGCTGACGAGCTATTAATGATTTAGCAGAGGAGGCTGCAATTAGCAGCGCTCAGAATAAACCTCGGTGCTGCAAAAGCCCGGTGAGAGCTTTGTTCTCGCTTTGTCCTCCCTTCCCTGGCAGTGCCCCTGTGCCGAGGCACCGGGATGGGATCCTGCGGCCAGCCCGGCATTCCCAACCCCCGGCATTCCCAACCCCCGGAATGCGGCATCAGGGATGCAGGAGGACACGGCCCAGGGATGTGCAGCGGCCTCATCTCCAGCCTCTGTAAAGCCCCGCGCTGGGATGTGCTCCAGAAAAGCGAAGCCTTATTACAGGCAGCAAATAATTAATGCCGGTGCCATCTCTGCCAGCCTCTCCCCAAGTTTTTCCCCGGGTGTCCCAGTTACGGGGGCAGGAGGGACTCAGGCGCTGCTCTTTCATCCTGGCAGAGTTTCAGGGAAGGAATCCTGCATCAGGACTTCAGTTTAAGCCCCAGGACCCCTGGGCTGGCCCAGCTCCCCATCCCGGACCCCGCGATGTGCGGGACACAGTGCCAGCTCCGCCGGGAGCTGATGGGGCACGGGAAGAATCCAGGAGTGGAGCAGTGCTGGGCTCAGAGGGACACACTGTGCTGCTCAGCTCCTCCTGGCAGTGCCAGGCTCCACGGGACAGTGCCAGGAGAGGTTTTGTGGCCGGGATCTGTGCTCCAGGCACCCGGCAGAGGAGACAACGCATTTCCAAGTAGTGCTGTGAGTTATCCACCAACTGGGGAAACGGCACCAGCTGGACATCAGTGCCAGAGGCCTGGATAAATAAAAACAATCTTTGTGCCCTTTGGAGAAGGAATGAGCTTCTTGGCACTGGCACCATCTTTTAAAATGCTTTCCCTCTCCTCTTTCCTCTTGGAAAGCGGCAGCAGACTCAGCGCACAGCTGCCATTCCACCAGGCTCCTTCCCGGTGGGTCTCTTTCCCTTCCCCCAACCCTCCGGGGCAGGACCCGGCCCCCCAGGAGGGAATCACCCGCTCTTTGGGATAGGGACACTTCGGGACTGGGATCCCGGGGGAGCGAGACCCTTGCGATGGGAACATTCAGGGTGGGCACAGGCACCCTCGGGGGCGGCCATCCTCGCCGACAGGGATCCTGGGGACGGGGACGCTGGGAAGGAGGGCTGCTTTGGGACACTCTGCCGGGGCCGGGGGGGTCCCGGGGGTCTCGGGGTGTCCCGGGGTTGGTGCCCGGTGCCCGGACGGGGCCGCTTCGCCCTCCGCGCTCTGCTGTCCCTCGGCGCGGCCCGTCGCGGTCACGTGGCGCACCTGGCCCAGGTGAGGCGGGGCCGGACGCGCTCCCGGCTCGCAGGTAACGAGAGCCCGGCCCGAACCGAACCGAACCGACCCCGGCACCAGCCCCGGCCCCCGAGCACAGCCCCGACCCCCGGCACCAGCCCCGGCATCAGCCCCGCGCCCCCTCCCACCCCGCCGCCGCCGCCCGGCGCTTCCCCGCCCGGCCCGGCCCGGGGGCAGCCGCAGGCCGCGACCGGCAGAGAGGGAGGCAGGGAGGGAGGCAGGGAGGGGACGGCCGTCAGCCCCACACCGGGATCTCCCCGCTCCGTCCCCCGCCACGGCGCCTTCTCCCCCCCCGGGACAGGGACCCCCGTGTGCCCCGGCCCCCCCGGCTGGGGACAGCCCCCGCTGCCCCCGGTGCCACCGCCCGGCCCCGCTGCCCCTTCCCGCTGCTCCGCGACCTTCCCCGCCCCGGCCCTGGGGAAGGCTGGCGGCGCTCGGAGTTTCCTCGGGAGGTTTGTGACAATCGGAGCTTTCCCGGGGGCTTTGGGTCTCCCCCGGGCCCTGCGGGGGTCGGCTCTGATTTCCAGGGCTGGAAAAGGAAGCGGGGAGCGCGGTGGGAGCCTGTGCAGGACAGGTCGGGCTGGGATGGGATGGGTCTGTTCCCTGCTGTCAGCTTCTCCTCTCCCCAAAATTCCCCCCTCTGGAGGACACGGTGAGCCCAAGGTAGGCAGAGGGGGCTCTGTTTGATGCCCAGGTGGGTCTCTCCTTTTCCTTCCCTTTCATTTGCGAGGGAAAAGGGTCAAACTTTGTTTACCTGCCCCATGGTGGAGCCCTGGTTTGCCAGGTGGAGCGGGGTGGGTGCTTTGGGCCAGGGGCACAGGGAGACGTTTGGCGAGAGGCAGTTCCTTGGCCAGGTTGTTTGTATCCCAAATAGCTGAGGGAGAGAGGGGGAGGGTGCTGGATCCGCAGGGATGCCCAGGGAGGATGCTGGATCCGCAGGGATGCCCAGGGAGGATGCTGGATCCGCAGGGATGCCCAGGGAGGATGCTGGATCCACAGGGATGCCCATGGAGGGTGCTGGATCCGCAGGGATGCCCAGGGAGGATGCTGGATCTGCAGGGATGCCCAGGGAGGATGCTGGATCCACAGGGATGCCCAGGGAGGGTGCTGGATCCACATTTACTCTGGGATCCCCATCCCTGCCCGGTGCCAGCAGAGCAGTTGGGGACAGGAGCTTCACAGGTGACTCCCAGCTCCTGGCAAGGCTCCTTAGGGCACTTCACAGCTCTGGGTGCTTCCACAGAGTTCAGAGAAGCTGCATCAGTGTGTAAATGCTGGCTCCTGAATTTAGGAGTCAACCCTTGCTGCCAGCAGCACGGCAGCGTGGTTTTGGGTTTGGGGCTGTGACTGTTCAGGAGATTCACAACTGAACTGAGCTTTTTTAAAACTTCCCAAGGAAATCCCGCCCTCTGAACAATGAAGATCTTAGACCCTGGCTAACTCTGAGTCCTGCAAACCCTTTGTGGATCCTTCCTGGCTCCTCTGGAGCAGATGCTGAGGCTCTCCAGAGGGATCTTCTCCAGTCACTCACAGCGCCTGTGTGAGAGCAGAGGAAGCTCCCAAGCATCGTGTGAGTAACACGTGGATGTGGATTTTGATCTGAGCATTTATGGCTGAGGGTTTCTGTCCAGTCTGTTCCTGTGCTGGGCTGAGGAGCTGTGTCCTGTCCGTGCTCCTGAGGAATTTTCCCTTCTGGTCTGTCTGGGGCGTTTTATTTTGCATATTGCCCAGGAATGTGCAAAGGGAGCTCCTGGGATGGATTTTTATAAGGTGACAGAGCCAAAACATTCCTGGAAAGCAGTGGTGTGCTGTAACTGCCTGGCTTTCAGTCTGGGCCTGTTTCTGTGTGGGGAAAATGTGACTCTTGGTTTAAAAAAGAGGGAAAAAGGGGCAGTGCTCTAACAAGGTCGGTCAGATTTATTTATTCATGCTTGAGGTGCCCTATAGAAAGTCTACAGTAAAGCAACAAGGACAGTCCTAAAACACTTAAGCTATGGCTGGGCTCTCACTGCTTATTAATTACCCTAATTAGTATTTAAAAGGATCTCTTGGAGGTGAAAGCAGTGTTAGCCAGGGAGCCTGGAAACCATGGAGAATTTCGGGACCCACCACAGGCTGGGATAAAGGCAGAGCAGTGGAAGTGGAGAGAGGCAGCCCTGCCCTGCCTTTCCTGGCATCGCCCCGTGCTGGGCTTCAATAATAAAAAGATTAAAAATGGGAGAATTAAGTGCCCAAGTGTGGCTGTTGGCTCTGTGGGGATGGAACGGGGCAGAGCACACCAACAGCAGTTCCCTCCTGCCTTGGAGGAGCTGCCTTGGCACAGCTGAGCAGGGTCTGCTGCGGGATTTCTGTAGCAGGGTTTGGAAAGGTTTAGTTCCCATGAGGAGTGATTTGAGACTGACTTGTTGACAAGATCTTTTCCTTAATCCAGATGAAGACATGGGGTTTTCATAGGGAAGTCTTTGACATCCCCCGACCTTAGCATGACTGGCAAAAATCATTAGTGTTGGTAATGCTGTCGTTGCTAAATCCTCTGAACTGAAATAGCAGCAAATAACATGGAGTTGGAATTGGCAGCTTGCATAATGATGGATTGCTTGTCATCTCCTCCTGGGCACGATGTGTTTTGAAATGGATAAGCGCTGTCAGGGCCCAGCCTAATCCTAAGGAATGCAAGACAAAGGGAAGTTGTTTAAAAAAAGATACTTTCCCTTTGGAGCCTGTCAGTGGCTCCACCTCCAGCCGTGCTGCTCCTTTATTGCTCTGGAGCTGACTCCTCTTCCAGCTGCAAGGAGGAAACTCTTCTGAAGGTTACAGGGATTCTGATGTCTGAAAATAGTCCTTTTAAACCATCTCTCTTCTGATTTCTGCATCTGCCCAAAGGCAGCAGCAAGGCTTGGGCAGTGGGAGAACCCCGGAGCACAGGCTGGACCCCCTCTCTGTGCCCCGAGTGAGAACAGCGTGAATCCTGATCGGAAATATTCCCGTAAATCGCTGAAATGTTGAATTTGGGAATCTCTGGCTGTCAGATCACCCTGTGCTGGTGGACAGCTCGCTGAGGTGGGACTGGTGCTGAGTTGACTGCTCTGATTTGAGCCCTCTGTGTCCTGCAGGTGCCCGAGTGCTGAGCCATGCTGGGCCGGAGGAGCCGACTGCCCCCGGAGCTGGGCAGCCCCCGGCAGCGGGAGCAGCCCTGCCAGGAGGCCGTGCCCCTGCGGACGCGGGCAGCCCGGGACACGGACGTCAGCCTGGAGGTGTTCAGTGGCTCCACGCCCGAGATCAAAGCGAGCCGCAGCAGAGCCCAGCAGATGCGGGACAGGAAGGGGCGCAAGGCCGAGCTCAAGGAGTCCAACGGCCGCGAGGCAGAGACCATCACCTTCATCTCTGGGACTGCAGAGGCTCCCCCGAGCCAGAGCTTTTGCTGCTCCTCCCTGTCTCAGGCCTGGAACACCTACAAGGCCGTTTTCTGTTGCATAGTGACGTGTGGGAGCTGCTTCCAGGACTGCAGTGTCTGCATTCCCTACCCGGGGCCTGCTGAGACCTCCACGGATGACGGGAAGAACGGAGACTACAACGGGCGGCTGCCAAACAGCCCCACCAACACCTCTCCTGCTGAGAAGAACGGGAACCAGATCAAAAAGTCCAGCATGGGCAGCAGTTTCAGTTACCCAGATGTGAAGCTGAAGGGCATCCCTGTCTATCCAAACAGGAACCCCAACCACCACCTGGAATCGGATTCATGCTGCAAGGAGCTGCTGGAGAAGCCCTTCAGGAACAGCATAGAGAAGCCACCGCTCCCCAGCAGCCACCGGAGCTCGGAGGAGTATTATTCCTTCCACGAGTCCGACGTGGACATCAGTGAGCTGAACGGCTCCATGTCCAGCAGGCAGATCGACGTCCTGATCTTCAAGAAGCTCACGGAGCTGTTCAGTGTCCACCAGATCGACGAGCTGGCCAAGTGCACCTCGGACACCGTCTTCCTGGAGAAGACCAACAAGATCTCGGACCTCATCAACAGCATAACTCAGGACTACAACCTGGATGAGCAGGATGCCGAGTGCAGGCTGGTCCGAGGCATCATCCGCATCAGCACCCGGAAAAGCAGGGTCCGGCCCCACATTTCCATCCCGGCCAGCCAGAGCCACGAGGAGAAGTCCGGCCGGGGCAACGCGCCGGACAGCGGGAATGAGACGATGCTGGAGTCCATGGTCATGAGCCAGGACGGTACGTGGGGGTCCCTGGGTGTCCCTGCTGTGCTGCAAGAGGGCTGTGTTACCTAAGCCATGGAGATGTGGTGCTGGAGCAGGGCTGGAAGCTGCTCTGTGCCCAGGATGGGCTTGTTCTCCTGGGCTGTGGGAGTGGAGGTCCTTATGGAGAGCTCTGCTTCTCGCCCTCCCTGTGCTGTGGCTTTCCTGAGCCTGTCTTCCCTGCCAGTGAGGTTTGTGCTGAGCAATAGATGGGTTTGTGCTGCTGCTGCTGCTGCTGATTCTGCCTGTGCTCATCTAAGGGAGGCAGAAAAACCGTGAGTCAAACTGAACTGGTAGGACCAGACGAGCTGCTTGTGCCAGAGGATGTCCAGTTACTCAGCTGGCTCTCTCCCATGTGCTGCCTCACTCATGCCACCCTTAGCCTGCAGTGACGGTGTGTGCTCAGAGCCCAGACCTCCTCCACACAGTGAATGTCCCTGCAGAGAGGAGGGAAGGGCTGTTCCACAACACCAGTGCCTCCTGCGACTTTCTCATTGTGGGAGCAGCCTCAAGTGTCTGAGCTCCAGGGCAGGTTATAACAGAGCTTGCTGTAGAAAAACCTTGAAAAGCTGAGTGTGGGGGGCAAGGAGCTATCCAGAAGTACCAGAGGAAACTGTGGGGGTGTTGTGCTTCCCAGATTAGCAGAGAGGCTGCTCCTGGGATTTAAGGACACACAGCTCAGATTACCCGGGCAATGGTGGCAGCAATGGGAAGAATCAGACTCTGCCTCTCCTGTTCCCTGAGGGTGCTCCCTGACAGGGATCCTTGGTGCTGAGTCACCCTTTACATCACCCTTTACATCACCTTTACTGTCTTGATGCCTTAGGTTGGAGAAGGCATCAGTCTCAGGCCCTCTTGGTTCTCATTCCAGAGCTGTCCGTGCAGATATCAGAGGAGACGCCGGCGGATGTGATGGCCAGGAACATGAGGCGGCACAGCAGCGCAGGTAACGCGCCTGCCCGGGGCCGGGGCTGCAGGAGGTGCCCTGAGCCTCCCCTCTTTCATGTTCTCACCCTCCACAAAGCCCGAGCTGACCCTGCTCCTCAGGTTCCCCTCAGCTCCCGGGCGTCGGGAGTGATGGAGCTCGGACACTCCCTGGGTTGGTGGATCTTTCTGAAAAGGGGTGAAGTCCAAGGATGGCAGGATCCCTGTCCTTGCACAGGACCCAGCCTGAGAGTTCTCAGTCCCTCTGTGCCTTGACAAAGTTTGGGGCTGTATTTGGGGTGTGACTGCCAGAGGTCACAGCTGGGTGAGACTGGGAACAGAAGGAAATGTGCAGAAGGGAAGCAGGCAAGAGTGACGGGCTGTCCCCGAGCTCTGATCCTCCCAAAGAGCAGCCCAGGGCTAAAAGACAAGTTTCCTCCTGCAGAGCAGCTCTGTCCTGGGAGATGGCTGCAATGCAGGCAGGGCTGTTCCCTGCCATGGCTTTGTGTGGCTTTCTCCTCCCTCATGGTACACAAAGCCTTTTGTGCAGCCTTCCCCACGGCCAGGCTGCTGTGCTCCACCTGGGCTAACGGCTCCATCTCTTCTCTTTCCTCCGCAAGGCTCTCCAACCAGCAGAGATTCCTCTTTCCAGGACACAGAGACGGACTCGTCTGGGGCACCTCTGCTGCAGGTGTATTGCTGAAGGACCCGAGCAGCAGGGAGGCGTTCCAGGGCTTTGCTGCAGTCACAGTCCTCCTCTTTCCATATGGAGTGTGCTGTGCCACCTTTGGTTTTTTTTTCCCCAGTCTACCATGGTCCTTATTGAGGCCAGATTCCTTCTGCTGTCTGAATGTCACTGGATATTTTTGGGTTTTTTGGACAAATCAAGGAAGCAAACTGCAGAGCTAATGAACTTGGGAGGAGGAATGTGTGCCCAGGGAGGAGGAGATGGACAAGGAAGTAGCAGATAACTTGTGCCTCTGTGATTTCTGTAAATCACATTTAGCTCCAGCAGCCTCAGTGGCTCAGCCCTTTCCCTGCTTTGAGGATCTGTTGTACAGTTCCTGCTTCCTGGCATTGCCTGAGTGAACTTGGATAGGGAATAACTGCAGGGTGTCTCTGTGCTGGTGCTGATGCTGAGCTGCAGGCTGAGATCCTGCTCTCTAGGGACCCAAATCTCTCTGTAGGGACCCAAATCTCTATTTAAAGTGCCTGTGCTGGTCCCACAAACCCAAAGCCTTCTACCCGTGGTGTTTTGAGTAGCCAGATCTGCCTTCCCCTGCTGACCCTTGGTGTCATCTCCTGCTGCCTCGTGAGGAGAAGGTTCAGGTTTATGGAGTTAATTTTTGGCCTCTTGGCTCATCTCCTGAGCCAATGCCAGCGCTGGGGGTGAGATGGCTGTTCAGCTGCCCCCTCCATGAGCAGACCATGGGGATCAGCTCTGCCAGCCTGAAGTGAACCCTGGGGGTGAGGCATTCCCAGGAGCACACACGGGGATTTGCCTGCCAGCAGCTCTTCCTCACTCCTCTGCCAAGCCCTCCACGTTTCCCCTGGGAGAGCCTGGAACCGGGACTGCAGCAGGTGAGGGGAATACTTCTTCACCCCTAACTTCTTGTGGTTCAGAACTGCCTGTTCTGCTAGAAAATCCCCTAAAAGTGGTTTGCTTCGAAAGGAAAGGCTCCTGCAAGTGTCTGCAGAGGGTTTGTGAGGCACTGCTGCTCCTTTCCTTTCCCTGTGGGCACTCAGCACCTTGTCCTTCCCTTTGCTCCTCTCCAGCAGGCAGTGGGGACCAGGAGATGGGGCACTGCTGGCCCGAGGGCACCGTGCCAGGTGACCTTGAGGGCTGCAGCAGGAGGAAGCTGGATCTGTGGTGTTGCTGCTTGGTTGTTTATCACAAAGTAAACACGTCAAGCCATGGGACTTGTTTGGAGATTTGGGTGCCCTTGGACATGAATAGGAAACGCTTCATTGATTTTACCAGCCATAGAATAAACACACCCACTGGATTTTGGGGAGAGGGAAACCCAAACAGGCCCCGGGCTTCGTTGTGGACCATGTTTCTGTGCCTTAGTTGAACTGAAATGTGCCTTAAGTGAACTGAAATGTGCCTTAGTTGAACCGAAATGTGCCTATATTTTATAGCCCGTGATTGCTCTTCAGAGGTTTGGGCAGGGAGGAAGGATTTAATTCCTCTCACGAGCTCTCAGCCTTCTTTAAAAGGCCAAAACCCTTTGAAATGGACAGTTTTGGTCCCTGTTAGAGCCTGTTTTTGTAAACCACTGGCTTTTTTCAGAGCGTGCTTGCGGAAATCAGGGGCATTACTGAGACCACACCTGGAGACACTGACAGAGATATTTCAAAGAGAAAGGGAAGAAACTGAGCCTGGGGTTTGGCTTCCCCTCCCTGCTTTGTGTTTAAAGCTGTTGGTTTATGAGAAATCAAGTTTATACAAGGGAACGACTTGAAGCAAAGCCAGGCTGGGACTCCCACGGGAGCTGTGTGAGGTCAGCTCCTTCTGATGCTGCCCGTCCTGAGGGACCCGCTGGGCTTCTGCTTCTCACGGGGTTTGTACGTTGTTGTTTGGACAAGTGTCCTCGAAGCTGTGCACTGAGGTGTCACATGGGTCACGCTGACACGGCTCTGTGGGCTGTGCTCTGGAGACGAGGGGTGAGCTGGGCTTGCAACGAGCTGCACTCGCTGGTACAGAGCAAATACACATTTTTAGTGCCTAATCTGGATATGAAGAGTGAGCGTGTGTGGATTAAACTAGCAAAAAAAAACCCCAAACCCCCCAAAAACTCAATAAGAGGAAGACTCAACTTGATGGTCCCTGAAGCTGGTTCATCTGTGGTGTCTTATGGGATTCTTTTGCACTCATTTGCCTTAAATGTTCTGGTTTGGTCTTTTTTATAAAGTAAAAGTTGTGCTCTTTACCTGTGCTGTGACCTTCACATTCCTGTTTTCTTCAGCTTGGGGATCCTGGGGTGGGGGTTGCACAGGGGGTGGCTGATTCCCGCTTTCCCAGATGGACAAAGATATTTTCATCCATTTGGTAGCTCCAGGGGGATCCTGAATGCCGGGCTGGTGTCTGGATGCAAATGGAGGAGCCTCTGGGGAAGTGCTTGTTGAACATGCAGGGAAACCTGGACCTTCCCTGAGCGGTGATGCTGGAACTGAGCTCTGGAAAACCTGAGCCGGGAGGGAGAATTTCCGTGTTGTCCCTGTGATGTCACCAGCTCATGGCAGGAAATGTGGGATTTGCTCCGGAGCGGCCCCGATGGTGGGGCAGGATCGGCTCAGGGACGGAGCTTGGTCTGACCCTGTGACTTGAAGGACCAGTTCTGCACTTTCCAATTTCAGTGCAAATCCCAGGATAACCTGCAGGGCTCCATTCCTGGCCGCTGACCTTCCCTCACCCTCCTGGGGCAGGGGCGGGGCAGGGGCCTGGGGGCGTTTCCTGGAAGGATTTCAGAGCCATGAACAGGTCAATGCTGCCTTCTCTCTGCTGGGAAGGGTCTCTGGACATGTTTTTGTGTCTGGAGCCCTCAGAACAGCTGGGTGGGGCCTGTCAGCCCCATTGAGTTCAGCAGCTTCCCTTTGGAGTTTGCTGCACCGTGGGTTTCCTTGCTCACATCCACACACGGAATGGATTTTGTCTGCAGGATGTTGTTTGCTGTGGATGAAGCCGTCTTGGCTGGAGGGGTTTTTATTTATTTTAGTGTGGCTTAGGCATCAGGATCAGATGGATGGACCCTGATTCCTCACAGCCTGGCCCTTGCAGTAACAGAGCAGCTGAGGCTCCTCCTAAAACTATGCAGGAACATCCAATACTCACTGTTCCTGTTTCCCTCCTTGGGGCTTTGCTGTTCCATTGCTCTTCCCAAAGCAGTCCTGCAGCCTGGGATATTTCCCAAATGCTCTGAGCTGCAATATTCATTAATAAAAGCTAAGCCAGGGGCTGCGGTTAAAGGAAAAAAACCCTGAACGGCTGGGGAAGACTTTACCCTATGGAAAGCTCTCTGCAGAGCCTGTTGTGCCTGCAAGGGTTAGGGTTAGGCTGGGGAGGGGCCCTGGGCAGGTGAGGAGCTCCGGGCTCTGCCCTCCGGCTGGTGGCAGCACGGGAACAGCTTCTCCAGAGGTGACCCAGGTGTGGGAAGACAGAAGGAGCTCCGTGCCCTGTCACTGTCCAGTGCCGCCCGTCCCGGGCTGCTGGGGCTTGGCCACCACCACAAGGATGTGTTTGCATGGTTTGGATCCCAACATCCCGGTGGTGCTCGGCACTTCCCTGCCTGGGCACCAGGACAGGGCCACACTCTGTGGTCCTCAGGGCCTCAGGGTGAGGTGGGGCTTTGGGAGCCAGCAGGATTTACCCCAGGAGAAGCTGCCTTAGGAAGCAGAAGGGTGCTCCCAACTCACCTTGGCCTGGGGAAAGTGGTGGCAGGGGGTGTTTGTGGAGGACAAGGCCGTCGGTGAAACACCTTCTGTTCCGCTGGCCGAGGGGGTGAAGTCCAGGGGCAGCACTGGGATCAGCCACGGTTCACAAACACGGCCCCGGGCATTCACCTCTGCCACGGGTCGGAGCAGCAGGGCCCCGTTCTCCCAGTGCTGTTTGTGTTTTCCTTGATCTCCCTTGAAGGCTGAGGGATACTCCTTCCCAAAAACTCTCCCCCAGCATCCCTGGGGATTCCTGACACTGCCTTTCCTCTCTCAGCTGCCACCAGAAGCAGCAAATCTGGGATTTCCCAGTTATTCCCCCAAACGCTGCCCTGGCTCACACCAGCCTGACCCTACAGTGGGCAAGGACAGAAGAGCCCCAGGATTCTGGGAACACTGAGGGAGCTCGGCACTTCCAAAGGGCAGGGACTGCTGCTCCCACCATGCTCCCAGATCCAGGAGCTGCCAGACCAGGCTCGGGGTTCTGGTGCAGGATACGGAGCTGACGAGGAAATGGGGAAAGAACAAAGCCACAGGTTAGGCTTGGGGTGGTGCCGTGGACTCTGCTGGTTTATGGCTGCCTTGGTGCCTGCCCGTGCTTG
The DNA here is from genome assembly GCA_026261815.1 of Monarcha castaneiventris obscurior. Taxonomy (NCBI): domain Eukaryota; kingdom Metazoa; phylum Chordata; class Aves; order Passeriformes; family Monarchidae; genus Monarcha; species Monarcha castaneiventris. Next base: position 1,454,359 of record JAMPIT010000687.1, on the reverse strand, counting down.
TCCCTGAGGAGGGGCTGGCAGTGGGATGTGGATCCTGCTGCAGGTGCAGGGCCTGGCCCTGCTCCTCCCACTCCAGCACCTGCAGGGAGCAGCAACAGCAGCACTGGCAGAGCTGAGAACGGGGTGAAGCTCGTCACACCCCAGAGCAGCACAGCCCTCCCAGCTCCCCCGTCCCACAAACCAGGGTTCAGTGCAGACAGGCAGGGAGCTCATTCCGGGGCTAAAACCTTCAAATCCAGCATAGTCTGGCTTTTTTTACAAAAACAGGAGATCCTGCTCTTTTATCAGGGCCGAAGCACAGACAGGCAGGTGTGTGTAGGGTGATTTGTAAGACAAACAAGACCATCTGGGCCAGAGCACTCCAGAGGCAGCTGCCCCAGCCTGGGTCCTTGCTCACCCTCAACGTCACTGCTCTGCTGGGTGGGGGCTGCTTTTTAACCCCAAGAGCCTGTAAAACTGGGAGGCTTCATGCAAACAGTGCTCTGCTGTTCAAAAAACAACCCCACCGTGCCAGGTGCTGTGCCAGGCCGGACTTTGCCCAAACAGGATTTTCAGCCGTTTGTGCCCATCCCTCGGGGAGGAGGTGGAAATGTTTGGGGGAGGCAGAGGGAAGAGCCACAGCAGCAGGGATCGGGGATAGGGCCCAGCATTTCCTGACACTCTCCTTGTTAGCTCGGCATGAAGGAGACCTGGGGCAAGGGTGGATTCCTGGTGTGGTCATGTGCTGCTCCATGGAGAGCAGAGCCTGGAGCAACCACCCTTGGCCAGTGCTAAGGGTTTGAGCTGGGAATTCAGCTCAAATGGGTTCAGCAGCGCTCCTGAGCAAGACACAGCTCCCACTGCCACTTCCTGAGGGAGGGAGATCAGTCCAGAGCTGGGAGCACGAGAGGTATTCGCAGGCAGCTGCAGAGAGCACAAGCACAGCAGCCCCCCGGCACCTCCTCCTTCTCCTCCCAGCCTGGATCCCAGATCCATTCTGCCAGAGAAACCACACGCTCTGCCTGAGACATTCCACTTGTGTTCCTTTATGTTGCACTGCAGTTTGAACAGAGATATGAACATGCAGAGTGATGCCACTCGTCAGCGGGAGCTCGCACGGAACGCGCCCGTGGTCGCCAGCAGGGAGAGAGGCTCTTGGGAAAGGGGCAGGAGACACTCCCAGCAACAACAGCATCCCCAAAGCCCCCCCACATCCTCTCCCACCCACAGCCACAGAGTCTCCAGCCTTTCCTTGCTCTAGGACAGCAGGTTGACCTCTCCAGCTGTGCTGGGAGCCCTGGAGTGCCCCAGCTGTCCCACTTCTGGCACAAACAGGAGCAGCAGCAAGGAGAAGCAGGGTCTGTCTCTACTGCAACAGCTGTGCTTTTAAACTGCTGTTTTCCCTTCTCAAGAAGGCAGAAAAAGATTTATTTTACAAAATAAACTGACCCTTGTTTTCAGAGGAGAGCAGGAGGGAGTAGAACTGTGCCAGTGGCAGAGTGGACGAGCAGCTCCGCGTAGCTGAAGCGAAGCAATACTTTAAGGATTTATCCCAAAACCTCTCAGGTCTGGCTCTCTCAGCCCTAAAAACACCCTTTTTTGCTCTAACCCCTCCTTCTCTCCTCACTGCCCTTTGGGAATTGTGGCTCTGTCTGGAGCTGCTGTGGCTGCTCTGGGCCCTGCCTTCTGCGGGACGCTGAGGGTGACTCCACGCAGGCGCCTCCACAGCAAGCTCGGGTGGGGGATGCTGGAAGTTTTACTTGCCCAAGGTGAGGAATATCCAACCATACATATCCTGCCCCACTCACCGGGCTGACTGAAAGAGGGGGAGGAGAAGGGGAGAGCTCAGTTGAATTTAGCCTTTGAAAAGTCCATTTCTGGATGCTGTTCCATGAACCTGCAAGGAAAACAAAGTCAAGAGTTGGGGTGAGCCAGCAGGAGCCCGCTCTGTGTGGGGAGGGAAGGATTTCTGCTTCCTGCACTGTGGAGTTTTGCTGCAACCCCACACCCTCCACAGCAGGGAGGGCTCTGGTGAGCTCCTTGGGACACATTCCTTGGACTACAAACACCTTTTCCTCGGGTCAGTGGGAGCAGCATTGCTGCCAGCCTACCAGGTCAGCAAGTCCAGACACACGGGAGTTGTTAATTGTCAAACACACGCCCTTAACTGTTACCTCTGGGCTGGACACGTAGCAGCCACGACACTGATTGTGGGGCAGAGGGGAGATGGTGAAGGCAGATTAGGGTTGAATATGAATATTAGGGATCCCATACTGGGAATATGGGAAATATCCCAGTGCTCTGACAGTAAAGTCTCAGGGAGGACACGACCAGAGGAAGCTGGTGTCAAACCACAGAATGGTTTGGGTTGTACGAGACCCTAAAGATCACCTTGTTCCAACGCCCTGCCATGGGCAGGGACACTTTCCAGGGACTATTTGGACTCTGGTTGCCACATCAGGAAGTCCTGAGGGCAGTGCTCTGTGCCCAGGAGTGCCCGGTGCACACAGAGGCTCCTCTGCTCTGCTCCCAAGGCACACAGCACATCACAGCCCTGTGCAGGATTCACACACAGAGTGCAAGTAAGGGCAGCATGGTCTCCTCTGTGTTCCCACCTCAGGGTTTCCCCTGAAACACCCCCACAGCAGTTCCAGTTCCAGGGACATCTGTGCTGTGAGGATCATGTCCTTGTTTGGCAGCCAGGAGAGCTCCTGGCAGAGACCAGCACCCACACGGGTGTCACTGAGTCTCCTTTGCCCTGGACAAAGTCTAAACTTCCTCTCCATCCTTTGCCAGCCAAATTTCCAGAGCACCACACAAGTGACCCTGCCAGTGAGGTGTCCTGCATGTGGCTTCCCAGGGGCAGAGAGAACTTCCCACCCCACTGATCACCAGGGAAGCCTGGGATCTGCTCTGGTCAAACCCACCCAGCTCCAAGGAGAAGCTTCTGGCACTACAGATAAAGCCAAGGGAAGCAAGGAGCCGGGTCAGCCACAGCAATCCTTCACCCAGAGATAAGGTGTGGGGCTGCACTTGCTGAAGAAGCTGCGTGACCCAGAATTGCCTCCACACCTTCCCAAACGGCCTTGGGAGCTCCAGGAGTCACTTCCCTGCCACAGGGCATTTATGGAAACAGGGCAATAAAGCCATAAAAGTGGCTTGGGGACAGCTGTCTGGGGGCAAGTGGAGGGAGGGGTGATTAGCTGGGCTACCGAGGGAGATTAGACACCAATCAAGACCATGTTAAAGTTCAGCAGAGATGGCACCTCCAGTTCTAAACTGCCTTCTGGACTCAGAATCAGCAGATTAAGACAATTCTAGAGCTAGGCTATTCCCAGATTTTCCCATTAGGCTTTCTAGCCCCTCAGGCTTTTACAGACACTGATGCTTGGCCAGCAATACAGTGACTGTGCAGATGTGAGCATGGGTAGGACTGAAGGCCAAGCTGCTCTCTGTTCACTTATTTGTGCCAGAGAGGTAGAGGAGAAGGGGCTTGGGAAGGCAAAACCGTGCAAAGGAACAAGCTGTACCCACTTTTTCAAAATATCCTGCTTCTTCTGTTCATCAGAGGTGGGCAGGCCCATGGATTTCTGTCGCTGGTCATACATCATCTTCTCCACCATGCTGCGAGTTTCACTGTCCAGGTCTGACAGCTGAAAGCAAGATCCAAATTGGACCAACTCTGGGCTCAAGTGAGGTCATTTCTGAGCAGGTTCTGTTCCGTAGAACAGGAGAATTCTTACCTTTGAGTTCTCTGGATTAATTTTCTTGGTGTTGATTTCTGGGTCTGTGGAGACCAGTTTGTTCCACCACTCCATCTTGTTGATCTAGAGGATGAAGAAGCAAAACCAATTTATTTTTCTTGGACTTGTTCTAGGGTTTTTAAGTCTCAGTCACAGGAAAAAAATGATGGAATCAAACTTTATTTGACAGTTTTCTAAACATCAGTAAAACCTGAACATAGATAAAGAGTATTTTTGTTCCAAACTACTTTAGGCAGCCTAAATTTTCACAGCTGGGAGATCTGAGAGAACGTCAGATGTCCTGTTTGGCGTGACATAAATGGGATCACAACGAACCACCTGGAGAGGCCCAGAGGGGACACAAGAAGGTCTGTCCCTGGACTTTCATGTCACTAACAGATGTCAAAACACAGTAAGGGACAACTTCACAATGGCTGATTTCCCTCCAGCTTTTCCTGAACTGCTGAGAAATCCATTGGATATCCTGGACTAGCACAAAATTAGGCTAAAGATGGGGGAACTTAAATACCCCCCACCACTGGCACTGCACCCAGGACAAGCATGGCAGTTCTGTTCCTGCTGAGAGCCCACAAGAGGCAGCCAAGCCTGAATCCTGCCCAGCCCATCCTGCTTTACCTTCTCCAGGTGCACGGTGACTGTTTTACCATCCTCAATCAGCCAGGAGCTCTCCTCCACCTTGACCTCATTGAAGAGCTCCCCATCAATGACAGGAGCATGGCCCTTGAGGCCGACCTTGAGGCGGCGCCTCTGGATATCAACCACCACATCCTTGCCCTTCAGCCTGAAGCTCACCTTGAAGGGGACAGCCAGCTGCAGCAAAAAGGAGCAGATCTGAGGAGCTGGGCAGGGAAACCCCTCCTTACCCTCCCATGCTGCTGTTCCAAGTGTTCCAAGCCCTTCTGGCCCCATTTCACCAGAGTCAGACAGAGCAGGGATTATTTTCCTTGAGATTCTGAGGGAGAGGGAGGTGAAAGGGAGGGACCATAAAAAGGGAAGCAGATTTTAATGCCTGCTTAAATCAAGACCAAAATCTGGCAAACTACAGCTCCTGGGAGTTTTACTGAGTTACCAAGCTCTCTCCCAGCTACTGGAACACTGCTGTTTCCAGCAAACTTCCAGAGGCAACCGAGAATTGGCTTCGTCTCTTACCAGCACCTGCTCTTATTGCCTGTCTCAAATTCCTCAGATCCTGGTCACAAAGCACTACTTACATCCAGTTCTGAAAGAGTCTGTGTCCATCTATAATTTGGAAGGTCAGCTCCATTGCCAGAGTTAGGTTTAAGTTTTCCTTTATCCTTCTCATCTTCCTCTTCATCATCTGTTCCCTAAGCAATTCAAGAGTAAAGAAAGAAGCTTTTCCAGTTTCCATTGTAACAACAGCTCTTGGGTTTTATAAGGATTGCAGGTCAGTTATTTGTCTTTTATATCCACTTAAATTTAGCCCAAAAATGAATAGCTGCTTCTGTTGAAACACGACTACAGGAAAAAAAACCAAAAAGCCCTCTGCATTGGCATATTTAGGAATTAAGTGTGTTATTTTTAAAGCCAAATTTTCTAATTTGTATTTTCTAAGTGTGTATTTTGGCCAGGGGTTGGAGCAACCTGGTGTATTGGGAGGTGTCATGGCAGGGGGTGGAACAGGATGAGGTTTAAGGTCCCTTCCAACCCCAACCATTTTATGATTCTAAATATCCCCAGACGAGTTTTACCTGTTTGTTGGAATCTGAAGATTCCCCTTCCTCCTCCGAGGGTTTCGCTGGGACACCGTTACCCTGTCCTTGTGCCTCTTTCTTCTGTTAGAAAAGAGAAGGAAGAGCAGAACACGCTCAGCCAAGAGCTGGCTCTCGGTGTCACTTCCTGAGCTGGCACTAGATGGCCTCAGCCCTTCAGCTCCAGCTGAACAGCACCACTCACTGCACCCCACGCTTCCAAAACAGGCAATTTTCAGCCCTTAGAGAAGGCACAGCAAAGAGGTACTGCCACGGGGAAGGTTCCCTTTGCCCTCCCGCTTGGACAAAGAACGAGCCTGGGCCGTTCCTACCCCAGGGAGGTTAGAGGGAGGGAGGACAAAGATGCACCTGCAGATGCCTGACACAGCTCTCACCTGGTTGATTTCGAGCTGCAGCCTTTCTGCCTCCTCGTCCGTGAGCTCCTTGATCCGTGGCTCGCTGGCCTCCTGCCTGTCCCTGGCCTCCTGCCTCTCCCTGGCCAGCCGGGCAGCGCGCTCGGCCTTCTCGCGCCGCTCGGCCTCCTGGCGCGCCTTCTTCTCCTTGCGCTCCTTCTGCGCCAGCTTGTTGTGGTGGCTGAAGGCCTCTGTGATCAGCTGAGGGACAGGGACACCGGGGGTTACACAAATACCACCCATCTCAAACCTAAATCAAGCCAAGGCGGTCTCCCGAGGAGCACGAGAACATCTGTTAAGGCAAACAGAGGCTGTGGCTCTCCCCTTCGTCTTCACTCGGTTTCTTGACTGAAAATCCAGAGATTTTTCAATTCAAAAAAACAGAGGAGGAAGTGAAAAGAGAGGAAAAAGAGAAAATTCAAAATATTTCAATGTAGCCCTTTCTAGTTACACAGGGAGTGTGTTTCCAGGAGGTAACAGTGAAATAAAAATTCTCCACTCATTCTGTCCTTTGTGCAATTCCAGCAGGACAAGCTGATGCCCAGCCCTGCCACCTAAAGCTACTCCAAACATCCAGGACAGCTGGACACAACAGACCCAGCTTTTTTACCTACTTCTGACCTTTCCCACGCCTGGGCTTTTCTCCAGATGGAGCTTCAGTGCCATGATTTAGAGGAGAAATGCTTGAAACACCCCTGCGTTTTTACAATGAGGGGTGAGCTCCTCCATAAATCTTTTGTTTCAGCCTCACTCCCAATTCTCCAAAGGTTGTTGTGACTCTGGGAGGCAAAATCCCAAGGTCTCTGATGCCAAGGGCCGCGTGCTCAGCGGGAAAGCTGAGTACACAGGCAGGGAGCCAGAGAATTGCCCCAGGGTCGATAAGGCCGGGGCACTGTGCAGAGCAGCACGTAGGTGAGCTGAGGTCTGCCCCAGAAAATAACAGAGACAGACCCTCAGAAAGGAATTAGAGGGGGAAAATGTATTTATACATATCCCAGGATCTTTGGGGGCTGGGAGGGGGAAGCCCAGAACGTTTTCCAAGCAAGCTGTAGTTTGTAAGCAAGCACTGGGAACTTTCTGCTTTGCTTTACGGGCAAGATTTGTTTCCACAGCCCAACTCCAGGGTCTCCTGGAGTACAGAATGTAAGATGTGCCTCCCTCCAGGATGTCCCAGCCTGTTCCCAACCCCATGATCCACGGTGAGGAAAGTATCTTCACTGCCTGACCTTGTCTGTGTCCCTGCCCACACCTCCCTCACCCCACACCACAAGGGCTGCTGAAACGGCACCCAAAAAATACAGTGACTTTCCCACCCTCTCCCTTCTCTCTCATGGGCTGAGCAGCACTGGGGAAGCAGCTCCTGCCGCATTTGTCGTGGTGTCTGTGGTGCCAGAGCACTTTTCCAGGAGGCCATAAGGAATTCTGACAGATGCCACCACCCAGGGGCACAAACACCTTTCTCTGACAGGCACAGGTTTGCCAAGGACAGTAGCCAGGCACCTCTGAACTGCCACTCAGGTGGGATCTCACAGCACCCAGGAACAGGGGGATACTTGCTCCTTACTCCAAGAAAAATGACAGTAGGGTTCACCTTTCTTATTTCAGAGAATGGCAGAATGTTTTGGGTGGAAAGGACCTTAAAGTCCCTCCAGCTCCACCGAGGGCTCCCTGCAGGACTGGGGATGCTCCATCCAGGCTCCCCAGCCCCAGCCCAGGGACAGCTGCATGTGCAGGGCCGAGGACTTTGTGCCTTTTCTGAGCTGAACAAACAAGGTAACCCGGGGTTATCGCCTGCCGTGGCACCGCTAAGTCAGTGTGTCTGGCAGGTTTGCTTTCCAAACAAGCCTTTGGCCAGAGCCTGGCAAAATCCCTGCATTGTGCTGCCATCCCTGCAGGGAGCTGTGTGCTCCTCAGCTCGCACAGGGGCAGCTCTGGGTTTCCTTCCCTCCCAGAAATGCCAGGAGCTGCTCAAGCAGGGGACTCTTGGCACGGCACAGACGCGGGTGGGATGGGAGGGAGAAGAGTTAAAGGCCTGAAGGTTTGTTTTTTACCTTCTCTGCTACTCCGTCCTCTCCCCCGGTGAAGAAATCCGTCTTCCTCCTCAGGAAGCTGAAGAAGGTGTTCACCAGCTGGTGCAGGGAACAGGGAGAGGGTGGAGAGAAAAGGAGCAGTGAGCCCAGGTCACCCCAAGTCACCTCGTATCTCCGGAGCAGCCTTTATCCTTTGTCCTCCCTATCTGTGGCTGTGCCAGGATGGCCCTGGAAGCAGCCCCGTGACCACTGCCTGGGGAAAACACTGCTGTGGAGATCCAGCCCCTGGATCCCCAGTTTGCACAAGAGACATTTGAGTGTTTGCATGAAGAAAGGCAGCAGTTTATTCTCATAGCCGGAGCTGTTATCTGAGGCAGGAATGGATTTACACCTGCACACACACCTATATCCTAAATATATATGTATATATATATATACACCATATTTTGCTTCTTTGCACCCCTAAAAGCGTGCAAAATCCTTATTCTTGCAGCTGCCAGGGATCACTGATGAGTGAACCACCACCTGCAAACCCCCTCTGGAAACCCATGTTCTCCTTGAACTTGGCTGATCTTTATATCCTAGGAATTTTGTCCCGTGGGCGCTTCAGTCAGAGCTTTCACTACCACACGAGGGGCTGTTACAGGACCATTTTTAAAAAATTATTTGCGAGTGGGATGTGAGAGGGATGCTGCCACAGCCTCCGGCCCTGCTGCAGGTCAGCGCCGGGACGTGGAGCCCCCGGCCGGGGGGATCGGAGGGGTCAGCGGATCCCCGAGCACGGGGGCATCCCACGGCCACGGTCAGGCCTCACGGCGCCGGTGGCTGCGCTGGGAAGGTGAATGGGAGGCATCGATCCTGCCCTGCGCTGCTTTGCCCCGCTGGGACCCATCAGGGGCACCCGGAGCCCTCCGGGAAGGCCCGGGGCAGCTCGGGGCAGCTCGGGGGAGCCCGGAGGCGCCGGGGCCGGGGTGCGAGGCCAGGGCGAGGGCGCCGCGGCGCCTCATTAGCACCACACTAATTACCGAGCGCGGCCGTTATCGCCGCGCACGTGCGCCCCGAGCTCCACGTGCCGGGGCGGGGCCCCGGGAGGCCGGGCCGCTCCCCGCTCGCTCCTCTCCGTCCCGCCCCGCCCTCCCCGCTCCCGATCGCGGCGGCGCTACCTCGCGCACGCCGCCCTGGTGCTGCTGGGCCATGGCGAGCAGCATCCCGTCGAAGCGGTCCTCCTGCTCCGCCGCCTCCTCCGCGCTCAGCCCCATCCCGCCGCCGCTCCCGCACCGGGCCGCCGCCGCCACCGGAACCGGAACCGGCGCCCGCGGAAGCGCGAGCCCCTCCCCGCCCGCCAATCCCAGCGCACCCCCCCCCCCCGCGCCGCTCTCTTCGCGGATTGGCCACGCGCGCTGTCAATCTCCCCGGAGGAGGCGGGGCGCGGGGCGCGGCGGGGTTGCTATGGCGACGGGCGGGTAAGGGGTCCCGGGCCTGGCCGCTCCTCCCGTGGGGGAACCGGGACCGAGAGGCCCCCCCGAGCCTCCTCTTCTCCGGGCTGAGCCCCTCCTGCTCCCTCAGCCGCCCCTAGGGCTCCAGAGCCTTCCGCAGCTCCGTTCCCTTCCCTGGACACAGGGTCTGTCTTGGAGCGAGGGGCCCAAAACTGATCCCAGGGTTTGGGTTGCCTCAGCAGTGCTAGCGCAGGGGAACAACCATTGCCCACTTTGGCTCATGTTGAGCTGCTTTCGATCAGCACCTCCAGGTCCCTTTTTGATGGGAAAACATGAGAATTCTGGCCTTTTCCCCTTTACGTTCCCCTCATTCTGCACATGGGAGCATCTTCCCTTCCCCAGCCCTGCGTTTCCTCTGAGGGACACCGCCTGGCCCCATCGCCGCCTGCCAGTTCACCAGGTTCCTCCTCATCCACCACAACAAGCGCCTGCTGAGCAAGGCCAGGCAAACAGCTGCTGATAACACAACTTCCAGGTTGCTCTTCCCAAGGCCGCAGCGCCGGGGCCGTTGAACGCCGGGCCCAGACGAGTGCCCCGTGTTTGTCTGTGAACCCTGGCAGCGACACCTGCCCGCTGGGGCCTTGGTGCCATGGTACAGCCTGGGGTAATGACTCTGTTTATCCTGTTTGGGTAATCCTGATAAGGCTGCGCAGCCCCTCCCCGCCGCCGATTCATTGAGAAAACGGCCGTTGAGCTGCGGAACTCAATCAGCCCAGGGACGACGGGGTTGGGTGGGTGGTTTTAATGAGGGCTGCTTAATCAGGCCGGTCAAGGCTGCAGAGGGGTGTTCACCGTGACCCGGCCTTATAAGAGCGGGCTGGAGCAGCCACGGGCTGGCAGAGCTGGGAGGACGGCGACAATCCAGCCCGTGACACATTTTGGAAGGGATTCTACGTCTCTCTCCCACCTGCTGAGTTTGGACACGAGGACCTGGCTCGGCCATGAGCACCGGCATGGATGTGGACTGCGAGAGGTGCCAGTGCCACGGCAAGGACAAGCACCCCGCCATCCTGTACACCCTCCTGAGCCAGAACGTGCCCCCCGGCGGGGCCCGGCAGCGCTGCCCGTGCCACCAGCGCCGCGCCGTCTGCCTGCGCACGCCGCGCGTCACCTGCCAGGCCGCCTCCGACGTGCTGCTCAAAACCATCAGCTTCGTCAGAAACGTCGCCGCCTTCCACCTGCTGCCCCGGGAGGATCAGCTGCTGCTGCTGGACGGCTGCTGGGTGCCCCTCTTCCTGCTGGGGCTGGTGCAGGAGACGGTGACCTTCGAGGTGATGGAGGCCCCGGCTCCCAGCATGCTCAAGAAGATCCTCCTCAGTGGCCAGAGCAAAGGGCTGGAACCCGAGGGGACGCAGCCCACGCTGGCCGCCGTGCAGAGGCTGCAGTGCTGCCTGCACAGCTTCTGGAGGCTGGACCTGAGCCCCAGCGAATACACCTACCTGAGGGGAGCTGTTCTCTTCAATCCGGGTGAGTGCCAGCCCCTCGTGGCTCTGCTGGCCAGCGCTGGCAGCTGGATGTGGAATCACAGCATCCCGGAATCGCTGAGGTTGGAAAAGATCTCCCAAGAGCATCGAGTCCACCCTGTGCCAATCCCCACCTTGGCACTGAGTGCCACGTCCAGGGGTAGGGACTCCTGGGCAAACACGGACCTCGTGGCTTGGAGATACTCAGAGATGGGCAGGAGTGAGAGCAGGGAGGGCTGGTCACCTTCTCCCTAACTGGTCATTCCCAAATGCCCTGGGAAGCAGGGAGAAAGGATGTCAAAACCTTTGCCTGCCCTACAGGCAATAAATCCTGGATTCCTTTCCTTTTAATGATTTTCCCCATTAACCTCCCTCACACAGCATCGCTGGAACAGCCATGCCTCAGTAGTGCTCTCATTAGTGGCCTCAGAGATCTCTTCTGAGAAATGGGGAAGGGTGGGAACAGGAGAGACCTGGAGCTGTTCCCCATCCCTCTTCATCTCCCTCTCTCCCTCCTCTCCCTCGCAGACGTCCCTGGGCTGAGGGCTCCGCTCTACATCGAGAGCCTGCAGTGGGAAGCGCAGCGAGCGCTGCGGGAGCTGCTGCGGCCGCTGCACCCCGAGGACCAGGGCCGCTTCTCCCACATCCTACGGGTCACCTCCTCCTTAAAATCCATCCCCGCCGCCCTCATCACAGACCTGTTCTTCCGGCCCATCATCGGCGACGCGGACATGGGCGAGCTGCTGGTGGAGATGCTGTTCGAGGTCACGGGCTGGCCGCAGGCCCCGTGGCTGCCCCTGCTCTGCTGAGCGGGGATCTGGGGGAGAAGCGCCCTGGACTCTGTGGGAGCTCCGCGTTTCGCTGGGGCCGAGGCTGGAGGATCCCTGGGGAAGCAGCTCGGCAGATTTTCCAGCAGCTCCTGCTCCGCCTGGGCCGGTCTCCAGCCCAGGGAGCGTGTGTGGGTGAGGGGTTTCCTTCCCTGCTCCGGAGCGTGGAGCTCTGCTCCCGGTTTTCACTCATTTTGCTGTGAACTCCAAGCGGTGAGGGCTGTCCCCAGCTGGATCCAGTGGTGCCTGATGGCCTCAGTGGGATCACTGGCCGAGGGCAAACATCACGGAATTAGCGCTGGGTCTGGCTTCCGTGCTTGGAATCTTAGAAATACTCAGGAAATTTCTTCAGGGAAAAAGCCAGAGTGTTAAATCCTACAGGGTGTACAGACTGGCCCCTCTTTTCCTTAGATTCTCTCTTTCCTCCATAATTCCATGAGATACAACAGGGTTAAGAGCACTTAGGAGCACCTAAACCTACTGCACCTCATTTGGGGCTCTGGGCTTTCCTGTTTGTGTGGAAAGTGAACCCCGAGTGGAGCTGGTTTAGTGGGAGATCCAAACCTCCCTCCCTGGAGCTAGAGCCGGGTGCACACCTGGAAAACTCGCTCCTCTTGCCTCCAACAGGTGAGGTGTCAGTATTTTATAAGTGAACATTCATGTGGTTTGTATATAAGATGCAATAAATTATTTTTTTAATAAAACGTTTGGCGTTTTGGAACACGGTGGTGCCTTTTTAGCAACAGTGCTGAATTTGGGGTGGGCAGAAAAACCTGCAGGCATGGAAAAGATGGAACGGAATAAAAAGGGATTTTCCATAAAAATCCATCTGGCAGTGCAGGCAGGTTGATTGCCAGACAGTGGGAGCTGTTGGATGAGCAGCTCCTGGGTGCTCCCAGCACACAGAAACTTCCAGGGGCAAATCCCCACGTTGCGCCTTTCTCCAGGCGTTGGGATCCAGGCGTGGAGCCTCTCCCGAGGGCGCTGCCGAGGCGGCTGCTCTGACCCACCCCACTGCCAGCAGGCACAAACCCCGTCCTGCTTTCCTCTGACCCACCCCGCAGGCACAAACCCCATCCCGTTTTCCGTGGCTGGCCCGGGTGAGGTGTCAGGCACAGCTCGTGCCCACGGAAACACCCGGAATCTCCGCTGGCAGCCTGGGCTGAGGAGGAACTGCGGTGTCAGCCCGGGCCTGTCCCTCTGCCGTGCTGCCGGGCTGATCTCAGCCCCGTGACGGCTTTTTTCCATGGGGAGGGAGCTCCTGAGTCACCAAATGGCTCCCACAGGCCCACGGGCAGCGCCAAGCACCAGGCTGGAATTCCCGACAGTCTCAGGGACAGGGAATGGCCATGGGTGCTTGTCCAGCATGGGACCCACCTGTGATGGGGGACTGAGGGGGGACAGGGCCAGACCCCTCACATGGGATGGGGACAGGCAGCCTGGACACCCCCAGTGCCCTGAAACCCCCGGGGTTTGTGATCCCCCTGGGGGTCTGGCCAAGCCCTGCTACCCCCAGGGCCTGTCAGACACCCTCACAGTGGGATCTGGACACCCCCATGGCCTGTTAAACACCCTCACAATGGGGTCTGAACACCCTCAGGGCCTGTCAATGCCCCCATTGGGGTCTGGACACCTCAGGGCCTGTTAAACACCCCACATTGGGGCCTCTCTGTGCCCAGGCCCGGGCACCCTCAGGAGGCCCCGTCCGCCGCGCGCTCCTCCGCCAGGCGGCGCCCTCTACCCGTCGCGCCTAACGTCATCACCGCGCGCCAGCAGCGGCGGCCCAAGATGGCGGCGCCCGGCGGTGCCGCCGGTGGTGGCGGCGCGGCCCGGTACTGCCTGGTCAGCGGCATCCCGGCCGCGCTCCGCTCCGCGCACCTCCGCGCCTACTTCAGCCAGTTCCTAGAGACCGGCGGCTTCCTCTGCTTCCACTACCGGCACCGCCCCGAGCGGCCGCCGGCGGGCGGCGGGGCTTCGGCGCCGCGCAGCTGCTCCTGCCTGGTGTCCGTGAGGCCCGGCCGCGCCCGCCGCTTCGTCCGCATGTACTCGGGCAAGCGCTGGGTCGGGCCCGGCGGCGCCGCGCTGCCCGGCCGCTGCCTCATCCGCAGGGTCCGCCTGAGCCCCGGGACAGGTAACCCTCGGGGCACCGGGAGGTTCGAGCTCCTCCTGGAGTTTCCTTGGTGCTTTAAATCTGCTCCGCGGCAGGAAGAGCCCGTGCGGGCTCCGCTTATTCCCGGGATTTACGCTCCCCGGTGGGGTGTGGGACCCCCCTAACCCATCCCTTCTCTCCTGCAGGCCCGGAGGCGCCTCCCAGCAGCGAGGACCGGGCGGCTGCCGGGGAATCCGTCACCGAGGCGGAGCTGAAGCGGCTGCCCGAGTTCAACCCCCCTTCCTTCATGCCCTTTGGGAACGTGGGCACCCCCCTGAGCGTGTTCCTGGAGCTGATCCGCGCCTGCAGGCTGCCCCCCCGCGTTATCAAGAAGCTTCAGCTGGATTTTCCAAAGACTGGCTCATCCCGCAGGTATGGGAACGTGCCCTTCGAATACCAGAACACTGAGACAGTCGCTGAGGAAGAAAGAGTTTACACGGCTGCAGGGGATGAGATCACGGAGGGAGAGGAGCCGGTGCCACCCGCGGGGGTGACTCACCCTGCCCGGCCCGAGGAGGATGAGGAGGGGCAGGAGGAGGAGGAGGAAGAAGAGGAGTCGCACTCGGATGATGTAAGTGGAATATTCCAGGCTCGGCTGTTGGAGCTGTGGGGGCAGATCCCACTCTCAGAGCTCGTTTTTAATCTTTTAATTGGATAAATGGCATGTTAGAAACAGCGTTAAAATACAGGTGTTCACCCCTTGGGCAGGCACAGGGGGGCCTGAACCTCCCCAGAACTGCTCAGGGTGGTGGTAGGGGTTGATCCCAAAGGGTCTGATGTGAGGAGGAGCAGAGGGGAGGCTGCTGCTGCCTGGCAGATGGGCCCAGCTCTGCTGTGCTGGGAAACGAGGTGGAGGAGGTTTGGGGACCACGTTTGTGTGCTGGGAGTGACGTGCAGAGCTGCACAAAGGGCTGACCTCGCATGCTCCTGCACTCGGAGTTTAGTCACTGAGGAAAATGGCTTTTGTGACAGAGGCTCCTGGAGAACTGGGCCGGGCAGGAGCCATCCCACCCCTGTCCCTGGCAGATGCCTGTCTGGCCTGTTCTCCCAAACCTCTGTCATTACAGATCCCCAGGCAAGCCATTCCCCACCAGAATCAACTCAGATGCCAAATCCCTGCTGCAATTCCACCCCATGAGTTTCTCCTGGCAACAGGGGGCACAGGGAGCACTTTGTTCCCTCCTTTTTCCAGCTTTTTATTCAGTCTTTTCTTCTCCAGACTAAACAGATTCCTGCATCTGTTTCTCCCAGGCTGTTTCTTGGCTCTGCCATCGTCCTTTTGGCTGTTTGGCTGGTTAATGGCCGTGCCCAGAGCTGGGCGGGCAGCTCTGAGTCTGCCAGGGCGCCGCTTCCCGGGAGCCCACACAATCTCCTGAGGGATCAGCTGGAGTGGAATTAATGAACAAATCACAGCATCCCAGCTAGTGCTGACTCCAGGTCCAACACAGCTGCTCCTTAAAAGGGCATCCGTGCAGGGCCTGTGGAGTGGGTGTGCTGTGGGATGGCTCCCTGCTGGCTCTGGCAGTGGCGTTACTCAGGGAATGAGCTCATCCCTCGTGTCGGGGCCTGAGCGCCGCGGGCTGGGCCCGGCTCTGGCTCTGCCGCCGGAGCTGCTCCGGGGGGAACGGCGTCGGGAAGGGGTCAGGGAGCGGGGCTGGGGCTGTGCCAGCATCCCTCAGCTCCCTGCTGGTCTGTTCTGGCAGGACAAGGACACGTGTGAGGAGTGGGAGCGGCACGAGGCCCTGCACGAGGACGTGACGCAGCAGGAGCGGGTGCGGGAGCGACTCTTCGAGGAGGAGATCGAGCTCAAGTGGGAGAAGGGCGGCTCTGGCCTTGTGTTCTACACGGATGCCCAGTTCTGGCAGGAGGAGGATGGAGGTGACGTTGGCGTTTGTGTCCCTGAGCCCACGAGCTTAAATCAGGTTTAAGCCCTTACAAACAGTCCGGGTCAGCTGGAGCCACCAACACCGTGCTGAGGCTTCTGAGCCTTCCCTTGGGCACAGAACTGGTCACCAGAGACCCCTCAGAGACCCTCGTGGTGCCATTGGGAGCTTCTTGGGCAGGCTCTGGGATTTGGGGAGTCTCTAATGCCATTTCCTCTGTGCTGGCCCTGCTGGCACCACCTCGAGGGCTGTGTCCAGTTCTGCTGGCTCTGCACAAGTCCCTGACAGGAGGGGGCAGCTGGGGGGGGTCGGGCTCTGCTCCCAGGGAACAGGGACAGGAGGAGAGGGAATGGCCTCAGGCTGGGCCAGGGCAGGCTCAGGGTGGACATCAGCAGGAATTTCCCCATGGAAAGGGTGCTCAGGCCCAGGGAGGTTTGGAGTCCCCATCCCTGGAGGTGTCCGAGGAAGGACTGGATGTGGCACTCAGTGGTGACAAGGTGGGGACTGGTCACAGTTGGACTGAGTGGTCTTGGAGATCTTCTCCAGCCTCAGTGATTCTGTGATTCTGTGATCCCTTCCCATTTTGTCAGGGAAAAGAGGGAGCTGGGCCCCCCTGTGCCAGACCTCACCAAAAGTGCTGCTTCCCTTCTCTTGGCAGACTTTGACGAGCAGACGGCCGACGACTGGGACGTGGACATGAGCATCTACTATGACAAAGGTATCAGAGCTGAGCCACCCACCCCAGGGAAACCAGGGAAACTCTGACCATGCAGAATTTGGGGAGCGCTTTGTCATCCTTTGAAAGCATCCAAGCCGTCAGTGAACCTGAAACAATGTTTTTCTGGTCTGGCAGCAAGCGTTGCCAAAAAGAACAGGTTCTGCCTCCTCTGCCTGGCGCTCTGGGGGAAATGCTGGTGGTGAGCAGCCTCCCTGAGCTGTGCTGAGCTGACTCTGGCTGCTTTCCTCCCCAGATGGAGGGGATAAGGACGCTCGGGACTCGGTGCAGATGTGGCTGGAGCGGCGGCTCCGGGATGGGCTGGAGGATGGATCTGTGTCAGGGCAGCACATTGGCACCTTCGAGAGGCACACCAAGGTGAGCTCTGGGTGCCTGCTCAGGGCAGGAGGGGCTGTGCCAGGGGTGATGCCCATGGGGTGTGGGGGAGGAGGAGGAGAGGTCCTGGGTGTGGGAGGAGGGCAGAGGGCTCTGGGAAGATGAGGGTGGGATTTGTCCACCAAGTCTGTGATGGTTTTTTCCCCTCTCCTAGGGCTTTGGCAGGAAGGTGCTGGAGCAGCAGGGCTGGACGGAGGGGCTGGGCCTGGGGAGCAGCAACTCTGGGATGGCCGAAGCTCTGGATAACGAGGGTCAGAACCCCAGGTGCAAGAGGGGGCTGGGGTAAGTACCCAAGTGCCCTGCCAGCCCCTGTTCCCATCTCTGCCCAGGCTCTCTGGGCTGACAGCAGCTGAGAGGCTGCAAGGGGAGCCCAGTGGGGACAGGGCTGTCCCAGGGATCTGCCTTCCCCTGCACGGCTGGGGAATTCCACACAACCAGGCTGCTCTTCCTGACAGCCCAGGGCTCCTTAGAGGAGCTGTGGTGTTGGAGCAGGGCTGGAACCACGTGCAGGTCTGTGGAGGGTGTCCCTGCCCACGGCAGGGGCTGGGACAGGATGGGTTTAAGGCCTCTTCCAACCCAACCATTCCAGGAAAGAACTGGGAAGCACAGGGAGGCCTGGTGGCCTCTGCAGCCTCCCACCAAACCGCTCCTGCTTCCTTCCAGGTACCACGGGGAGAAGCTGCCAACTTTTATCAGGAGGAAGAAGCCCCGTGGGGACTCCTCTGTTGTCATCTCCACCATCTACGATGACCCTGAGCCCCAGGACATGGGTGACCAACTGCTGCGGCGTCAGCCCCCCACGGCCATGAAGTACAGGCAGGGCATGGCCTTTGTCCGGGCATCCCACCCTGCCCTGGGTGGCCTCAGGTCCCAGCCACACTGAACAGGGACTGTCACAGCCTTCGTCCTGCTCCCCAGTCCAGGCTGGCTCCTGGTCTCAGTGCGAAGCAGGGCCTTTATATATTTATTTTTAGTAAAAACACGGATTTGTAATAAAAATTGCCATGGTGAGAGTTTTTTCCCCACTCATTGAACCGTACAATGAAAGGAAATGGTGTTCAGTAGGAATGGGGAAGGATATTGAAGGGGATTAAAACTTGTATTCGTGCTGGGATCAACCAAATTTGTGTGTTTGTGGAGGCTGAGAGAGCAGAGCTCGCAGCTGAGGGCAGGACAAGTACAGACAGGGCACAGGAACTGTCCCGCTGCTGCTGCTGCTGCTGCCGCAGCGTTCCTTGGGCGTGGCGATCCCACACTCCTGGGGGAAACTGGTCGGGATGAAAGGCTTGTCCTGGCAGCCTGCAGAGGAATTCTCGGGGAGGCGGTGCCCTGTGGCTGGGGGTAGCGGCTGCTGCCTGCCACGGCTTTCCAGGACACCCTGCCCCGTTCTCCTGGCCCAGGCACGGCACAGGGGAGAGCCTCCATCCCAGTGACCCAGAGCTGCAGGGCTGAGTGAGAATGGGGAAGGCCCTGTGTGACTTCGTGAAGGGAGAGAATGCAGGGAGGAATTTCTCCTGCTTGACAGGAGAGTGTAGCCAGGTGGAGGTCAGGCTCTTCTCCCGGTCAGTGAGTGGCAGGACAAAAGGGCGTTGTCTTAAACTGCTCCAGGAAGGTTTAGGGTGGACATGAGGAAGAATTTCTTCACAGAAAGGGGGATTAGACATTGGGAGCAGACTGCCAAGGGAGGTGGTGGAGTCACTGTCCCCCGGAGGTGTTTAAGGAAAGACTGTGTGTGGCGCTCAGTGCCATGGTGCTGTTTGGTCAGAGCTAGGACTCGGTGGTCTCACAGGCCTTTTCCAATCCGATTGATTTTGTGATTTTTTGGGAGAAAAGCGGGGCTGGGCCTGTGCCGGAGGGACAGGAGCCGGGCCGGGACTCGAACCCGCGGTCTTTGCCCGGACGCGGCGCCCCGGGTTCGAGTCCCGGCCCGGGCGGGGCCGCGCGTCCCTCCGGCCGCCGGGGGGCGCTGCGGCGGCGGCGGCCGCTCCGCACCCGGAACGCGGCGCTGCGGGTTCGGGACCGGCCGGACCCAGCACGGGGACACCGGCGGCGGGCAGCGGCCTGCGGTACCGGGGGGGAATAACGGGATCGGGGGGGTTAACGGGATGGGGGGGAATACCGGGATTGGGGGGGTTAACGGGATAGGGGGGAATACCGGGATTGGGGGGGTTAACGGGATTGGGGGGGTTAACGGGATTGGGGGGGGTTACCGGGATTGGGGGGAGTTACCGGGATCGGGGGGAATTACCGGGATCGGGGGAATTATCGGGATCGGGGGGATCACTGGGATCGGGAGAATTACCGGCGCCGGCGGCGGTGAGCGGCCCACGGTACCAGGGGGAGTTACCGGGATTGGGGCGAGTTACCGGCACCGGTGGGGAAATACCGGGATTGAGGGAATTACCGGGACTGGGGGGAATTATCGGGATCGGGGGAGAAATACCGGGATTGGGGGGAATTACCAGGATCGGGGGATCACCGGGATCGAGGGCAAATTACCGGGAGTTAAACGGGGTGTAGGCAAAGGGAGGTATTCAGGGGAAAAGAAGGCGATGAGAAATGGGAATGTGAGGGGGAAGGGGAAAGGGGGGTGCGGACAGAGGGGGGAAACGGGAGCCGTGGGGGAAAGGAAGGAGGGATAGGGTCAGAAATGGGGCACAGGAGCCTTCCCCTTCTCCTCCCCGCTCCCTGGCTGGGAGCCCCGGCAGATCCCGTCCCTACAAACGGGATTTCTGTTTATAGGGATCCCCCTCTCCGGCCGCGGCAGGAGCAGCAGATGACCCACCATGTGTGAGGGCAGCCGGGGCAGCCCGGTGGCCTTTGGCCAGGTGGTCATCGGGCCGCCGGGCTCGGGGAAGACGAGCTACTGCCACGCCATGAGCGAATTCCTGGGGCGGCTGGGCCGCAGCGTGGCCGTGGTGAACCTGGACCCTGCCAACGAGGCACTGCCCTGCCCCTGCGCCCTGGACATCGGCGAGCTGGTCACCCTGCCCGACGTGATGGACAGCCTGGGGCTGGGCCCCAACGGGGGCCTCCTCTACTGCATGGAGTACCTGGAGGCCAACGCCGACTGGCTGCGGGACCGGCTGCACGCCCTCCGCGGCCACTACGTCCTCTTCGACTGCCCCGGGCAGGTGGAGCTCTACACCCACCACGAGGCCCTGAAGAACGTCCTTGGCCAGCTGGCCAAGTGGAATTTCAGGGTAGGGATGGGCTGGGTCGGTGCCTGGCACCCCACGGGCTCCAGGCTCTGCACTCTGCGGGCACAGAGTGGCGCTGAGGGTGCTCGTGGCTGTGGTCTTCAGGAGTTGTTTGGCCTTTGGGGTGAAGTGGCTTTATCAGATTTATCAGATTTTGCCCTACTTTGTGCTTTGAGGGATTGGCAGAAAATGGCCTGTTAGGGCTTTTAGTGGGATTAGGAGCAGGAGCACAGATTCCTTCCTCACCCTTAGCACAAAATCCCGGAATGGTTTGGGTTGGAAAGGACCTCAAAGCTCACCTTGTTCCAGTCCATTCCACGGGCAGGGACACCTTCCACTAGCCCAGGTAGCTCCAAGCTGGCCTTGGACACTCCCAGGGATGGGACAAGCACTCGCTGTGCTCCAGGATCCCCCCCACAGCCCGGGTGTGTTTTACCCAGAGGGGGATTCTCTGTGTGCCGGGAGCCTTGGCACTGCCCTGAGGAGCCCAGGGGCCGTGCCAGGCCCCTCCTGCAGCCCCACCAGGCCCCTGTGCACCCCGTGGGACGTGCTCTGGGCTCCCTTGCACAACGGGAGCTGCAGGTGAGAGCAGCCCCGGGAGCTGCTGACGCTGCGCTTGCTCTGCGGCGGGGCCAGACCATGAATGTGCAAACCCCGAGTGCTCCGAGCAAGAAGGGCGACTTCATTTGCTTGGGAATGTCACCGGGAATCTGCACATTAGAGCTTATTTTCATTGGAATAAATGGACATGGGGTTGGAGTTGCTAAAATAAGACATTTACAGGGCTGTTTTATGCTCTCCCAGGTGCTCACGCCTGCCTGGGTGCCCCAGACTGGCTGGGTTCTGCTGCTGTGACTCAGCCTCAGAGCCCTGACTTGGAGTGACTTCCCCAGCTCTGGGACCACATTGTTACAGCCACACAAAACCCAGGGAATCGAACTACTCGTTAGCGTAATTATTAATTATTAGTGCAAACCGCAGCTGACTCTCCCAGCAGAACGTGGTGTGCTGCAGTTACTGCTCCCAGGTGGGCCTGAGCATTCCTGTGGGGACCTGGGAATCCAGAGGCAGCTGAGTTGTTCAGGAGGGGAACTGCCCCAGCTCCCACCCCACAAACCCTGCAGAGTTCAGGCAAGTGGGGAAACCTGCACTGCAAAGAGAGAAATCCTGAGAAATTGGGGAGCAGCTGCAGGGTGAAGTTTCTTGTGCTGGTGGTGGAGCCCTAAAAGCCTCCCCACAGCCCCTCCCTGGGTCTGATCCGTGGTGCTCCATGGGTGGGAATGTGGCAATAGATGCTTTATTTACATGGATGCGTGCTCAGCCGGGGGAAGGGAAGGATCCAGGGAGAGCTCAGTGCCCCTGGCAGGGCCTAAAGGGGCTGCAGGAGAGCTGCAGGAGAGCTGGAGAGGGACTGGGGACAAGGGATGGAGGGACAGGACCCAGGGAATGGCTTCCCACTGCCAGAGGGCAGGCATGGATGGGATATTGGGAAGGAATTGTGAGGGTGGGCAGGCCCTGGCACAGGGTGCCCAGAGCAGCTGTGGCTGCCCCTGGATCCCTGGCAGTGCCCAAGGCCAGGCTGGACATTGGGGCTTGAAGCAGCCTGGGACAGTGGAAGGTGTCCCTGCCAGGGCAGGGCTGGGACCAGGTGAACTCCAAGGTCCCCTCCAACCCAAAGCATTCCAAGGTTCTCTGATCTCCTGTGGCCGCTTCCAGCCTGTGCCACGAGCGGCTGGACGGGCTCGGCACGGCTCTGACCCCGTGTGTCCCTTTGTTCCCTCACTGCCCAGCTGGCTGCCGTGCACCTCGTGGACTCCCACTACTGCACAGACCCCGGGAAGTTCATCTCCGTGCTCTGCACCTCCCTGTCCACCATGCTGCACGTGGAGCTGCCCCACGTCAACGTCCTCTCCAAGATGGACCTGATCGAGCAGTACGGGAAGCTGGGTAAGGGAATTCTGTGGAGCCACAGCTGCTCCGGGGGGAAGGGACCTTAAACCTCATCTCCTCTGCCTCCCTGCCATGGGCTGGGACACCTTCCACTGTCCCAGGTTGCTCAGAGCTCCATCCTGGCCTTGGACACTTGAGGAATTTGAGGGGGAGGGATGTGGAATTGGGCCGTGTCGGGTGAGAATCAGCTGTTTGGGATTTCTGTTTGGGAGTGGGAGTGGCTGGGGAAAGTGCTGTGGATGTCACTGTGCTCTTCAGCTTCCAGCTTGCCTTCAGAGATCCCTGTCTCCCTGCAGCTTTCAACCTGGATTATTACACCGAGGTCCTGGACCTCTCTTACCTCGTTGACCACTTGGCCTCCGATCCCTTCTTCAGGAATTTCCGCCGCCTCAACGAGAAGCTGGTGGAGGTGATCGAGGACTACAGCCTGGTGTCCTTCGTGCCACTCAACATCCAGGTGACCCAGCAGGAGGGAACTGGGAGCCCTGCATGTGTGGCAGCTGTTTTGTGTCTGCTCAGAGCCACAGGGCTGGAAACCTCAGCTGTGAAGGGACTCGGGGCTGGAAAACAGGGAAACACACCCAGACCTGTAAATGACCTGTGGCAGCCAAAGGAAAGGAAAAAGCTGATGAGCTTGGGGCTACCTGGGCCTCCTGTCCTGGGGTGGGGAATCCAGGCTCCCCCTTGTTCAGCACTTCTGGCCTTCATTTCAAATCCGGGCTGAGGATCACCTAAAGCCTTGTTAAATTAGGGAGCAGCGAACAATGAGCAGACTGGGAGGGAGGGCTGGAAACGTCTCTAATCAGGCAGTTGGCAGAAGTGTCAGCAGAGGCAAATGGGCTGGGACAAGGTGATGGAAGGGAGTGAGAGGCTGGAGGGTGTCACAGTACCCTGTGTCCTTGTTTGTCCTTGTTTGTCCTTGTTTGTCCCTGTTTGTCCCTGTTTGTGTCCCGGGGCCTCGGGCGCTGTCATGGTGGCCGAGAGCCCCGGGGAAAATCCCTGGCACAGCCCAGCGTGAGCTCCTGCCTGTGGGGAAGGAGCAGGTTCCCAGGGAGCCGTGTCCCTCCTCCCAGGACAAGCAGAGCATGCGGCAGGTGATGCAGGCCGTGGACAAAGCCAACGGATATTCCTTCGGGGACCAGGAGCACCGCAGCCTGGAGGCGCTGATGTCGGCAGCTGTGGGGGCAGACTTCCACTTCTCTTCGTATCCTCTGTGGGGCTGAGTTTGATTTCTCTCTCCTTGGGGGAGAAAGGCTGGGGTTTGCAGGCCCGGGTTGTTCCTGACATCATCTGGTGGGTGATAAACGTGTGGGGAGTGGGGTGTGCTCAGCCCAGCCCGGGGCAGAGCCCGTGAAGGTGTCAGGAATCTTCTGACAACTTTCTCTCACCCTCCCTTGGATGGGTTCTTTCCTTCTCCTTCAAACCCTGCAGTTGATTCTCCTGGACTTGTCAGGTCTGGGATGAGGCAGAGCCAGAAATAACTCAGGTGATGCTGCGTCTTCCTGATGGCCTTCGGGCTAATGTGAGGCTGGGCTGGTTCCTCGCCGAGAACGTTCAGAGCTCCTGCAGAAGGGAGTGTTTGAGCCCAGCCCCTCGTTTTCCTTAATTACTGCGTTATCAGCACCCTGGCAGTGCAGGAGAAGTATGTGCAATCTCAGGACAAAGCCGTGGAAGAGGAGGTGATGGATCTGTGACACGCCCTTCCCCCACTACTCTGACACCTCTCCTTCTCCTACCCGGGGCTTAAGCTGGGACTCAGAGCAACTGAGAGCCCCCTGAAAGACATGGTCTGGACTCCCTCTCTGGGTGGATTTGACCCCCCGAGCTTTGGCCCTGCTGCCCAGAGTGGGGATTTGGCAGAAGGGAGGTGGCTGAGGGTCTCCCCTTAGGAACAGAGAGATTGAGCCAGGGAAGGCAGGGACAGCAAGGAAAAGAAGCGAGATAAAGTCTCCTCCATCATGACCAGGACAGATCCAGAGAAAGAAATATCAGCTGGGGCTGCCTCATGCAGGGAGACTTGAGGCACCAGTCCTGGGCTTGCTGCAGGAGCCCCGTACACGGCCCCGTGCTCCGAGGAGAATCCAGGCCGAGACGCCTCCACGTCGTCTCAAGGACAGAAAGATGTTTGTTTTTCTTTTTCTTAGAAATAATGATGGACTCTTTCTTAATAAAACGCTCCTCGGTCTCACTTTCATCTTAGGAGTTTGCTGAACCTGAATAAATAAACCCAAGAGTGCTGCGGAGCCCGAGGCCAAAGCGCCTCCGGTGGGAGCGGCGGCAGCTCCGCGCCGCGAGCTCCGCGTTGGCCGGGGCCTGGCCCTCTCTGATGTGCCTGAGAACAGGCTCAGCGTTCGCTGCAGGGAGGCAGGGAGGGCTGTGGGATGGAAAGCAGGTCACTGCCGGTGATCCGGGAGCGATCCGGAGGCTGGAGCGCGGGCACAGCGCGCAAAATGCCAGCTCGGCTTTTGGAGGCTTTTGATTCAGAAAGCCCCTGTGTGACTCAGCTCGTGGTTTGCATGTCGGGCCTTTCCCAGGAGCAGCCTGCCGTGTCCTCATCCACCTTCCTTTTTCCTGGGCTTGCTTTCTCCCCGTCCCAAATCCTGGGGCTTCCCCTCCTGCCCATGGAATTCCCTCTCGCTGCGGCTCCCAGGGATGGCAGCAGCTCTGAGCCTCCTGTACCACCTCTGCTTCCTGCTGCAGGCAGCAGCTGGGGCATGGATCGGGAGGGCTGGGGGGTGGCAAGTGAGGTGTCCACATCAGGGAGTCTCCGAGTGCCTCCCGGCAGCTCCACACGGGATGGGAGCGGGCACGACTCCCGATCCCAGCTCTCTGCAGACTCAGCATCGCCTCTTGCCCAAGATCTTGCATAAAATACAACAGGATTTTCTCACAGGATGGTTTGGCCCCTGGCAGAGGGATTGGAGACCGGATCCTCGATGGGTCTGAATGTGAACGGGGTCTTGGGCAGCTGGGCAGGGAATTAAAATGAATTTTTCCCACATCTACCAACTCTGTGGCCAGGATCTGGAGTCAAGGAGGAGCTCAGGGAGAGGAGGACGCAGACACAGGCACTTGTGCTTCAACCAGACCCCTTCCCAGTGAAACTCAGATTTCAGATATCAAAGTCAAATCCCAGTGTGCTGCCAGTGCCTCAGCTCTTCCCAAGAGCCCAGGAATTTCCCTGGGTATTCCTGGCTGGAGCCCAGCGGCTGCATTTCAGCACCGAAGCTCTGGAAGCCAATCTAACCATAACTGAGCTGAAATTCCATCCTCACCCTGTGGCTCGGGGCCTTGTCCTCGTCGCTTTGGAGCTCTGTAGTTGCTGTGAAGGGGTGGGAGACAGGATCATAAAAATATTAATTTTATAGTGGCTTTGTCATGGCTTTGAGAGATTTGGTGGCTTAAAAGGGTATGGTCAGGTCAAGCTGAGTTATGCAAGAGCCATCAAAGCCTTTGTGGCTTTCTGGCTTTTTCATGTGAATGCCCTGGGTATCTGCAGCCTCAGCCTTGCTGCTGCTGAGGAAAATGGGAGTCAAAGGGGATGGAAACCGCTCAGCTCAGGCCACGGATCCTCTGCTGCGTTCAAGCCAAGAAATGCTGAGGCCTCAGAGAGCTTCAGCCCCAAAACTGCACCAGGGATCTTCCTGCAGACAGATCAGGGGCTGCACCGGGACCCCCATCCCAGTAGGGACCATCCTGCTGCTGCTCAGGGTGGCCAGGAACAGGCAGGGCTGGAGCCTGGTGTGAAATCCAGGCGTGAAATGCAGCCTGCTCCTGCATCCCCGCATCCCCAGGCTGGGAGGGGACACTTTGGCTCCTGTCGCTGCCTTGAGCAATCGGCGGGGCCAAGGGCCAGGATGAGTCACCCGAGCCCAGGCACATCCCTGGGAGGGGGCCCGGCTCTGCCGAGCTGGTCCTACCTGCTGAGCCCCCCCTGACCGTGGGACCGAACCCGCCAGGGCAGGGTTTTTGGAGATGGAGGGATTTGAGCGTCAATCACAGCCACGGAACTGGGCTTTGCTGGGTCCCCTCCCGCGTTCCAGCCCAAATTTCCGGCTCCATCATGGAACTCCTGCTCAAAAGCTGAGTTCCCCCATCAAGTGGTGCTCTCTAAGGGGAGTAAAAAACCTCTCCAAAAACCCCAGAGGCCCCAGGGTAGACACTGGTGCCAGCCTGGCAGGAGGCTGCCCCGAGGCCAGGGGCGACGGACACCCCATGTCTGGGTGCCCAGACTGGTGGTGCCGCAGCCAGGACGGGCCAGCCCCAGCCCCAGCCCCGGGCACAAAGCCCTGGGGAGAGGCTGGTAGAGCTGGTGACAAGGACAGGCCCGGCTGTGGGTCCTGCAACTCCCACTCAGGACGGGCAGAGTCTTTTGCAGGCAGCAGAAGATCCCTGCTTGCCCTCAGAGACCTGTTTTGGTGGCCTTTTCCCCATGGCTACCAGCCCCTGGGAGAGTGACTGCAGGGTGGGGGACACCCCCTGGCCCTGGGGCACCCAGTCCCTTTGCTCTCATGGTGTTTAGGACACTGAAACTCATATATTTGAGGGCTTTTCTGGATGCCCCTTCAGGGAAGCTGAGAGCTTTTCACAGCCCCTGGGCAAGGACCAGGATGGGGATCGAGGTCCCGATGTTTCCCTGGTCTTTCCAGCTGGGTCCCACCCTCCTGTGTAAAGCAGGGGGGCAGAAGGACCCCAGAGAACACCCCAGCAGCACAACTCTCTCACAGGAGCGTCCTGGGGCTCCTTCCCAGCCTGGAAAAGCTGCCGGACCGGCTGGGAGCCGAGGAGCACCATCCTCCTACACGGCCCAGCCACGCTGCAATTTCGGGAGCTGTTGAAATCAGTTAACTCCTGGGAAGCCAGGGAGAACCCACAGCCCCAGGGATGGACAGACACCCCCAGTTAACCCTTCCTGGGCACCGGCTCCCACCCCACCACCCTCCAGTTTAACCAGTCCGGGTGTCCCCAGGCCGTCGGGTCAGGGGCCAGCGCAAGCCCTCGGCTCGTTTTTCCCGTCGGCCGCCCCGCTTTGGGTAATTACAGGTCTGGGGCTGTTCCCAGGCTGGGAGCGCTCGGGGCCAGGCAGAGGCCGAGCTTTGGGGTCCCTCAGTGGGCTCTCCCCAGGACCAGCCCTGGCACCGCCTGGGGAGCTGAGGCAGCAGGAGGGGATGCTGTGATGGTGCTGGGGAGGGACTGAGGGGTGGGCGAGGGCCAGGGGGGCTCACAGGGGTTCATCCCCACTGCTGGGGTCCTCTCCAGGCGTCAGCAGGTTCTGGTTTGTGGCTTGTCACAGCCCAGGCTGGTGCCTCACTCCCTGGGCACCCACAGTGCCTGCATGCACCAAGGGGGTCACTTCCCTGCTCCTGCCTCATTTTCCCCGGAGCCTGGGAGTTCCTGGCACTCCACAGGCTGGGACTGGGCCACGCCAGGGCTCGGGACCAGCACGTCCCCCATGTCCCCGTGCTGGGGCTGCCGCTGAGCCGGGGCAGCACCTCCTGAGTCACAGCGCGTTTCCTCCCGGCACCCCGGTGCTTCCCATCAAAGGCCGGCTCCTGCCCAGCCCTGCTGGCTCTGGTGAGCTCATAGCCCAGGGTGCCATGACTGTATTTTATTGTAATTATTTTTCGTGTTGAAACGCGCCGGTGCGGGGGGAAGGGGAGGGAGCTGCGCCCTTCACCGTGGCCTCCTGCCAGGGCCAGAAATGCTGAGCTTTCACCTGTCCCAGCGCGTCGGGACCTTGAGAGGGATGTCCCCACCCCACCGACACCCCAGGGCTGCCCCTGTGTCGCTGCCGGTGCTGCTTTAGTGGATTTTCCTCCCTGGACTTCGAGGAGCCGTGGGGGATGAGCTGGGCACCCACACAGGGGAGTCAGTGGCAGGTTTTGGGGAGCTGTGGGTCTGTACCAAGGGGATGGGACACTCCACAGTGGGGTCAGAGACCATGGAGCACCTCATGCAGCAGCCAGCCCTGCATGGGGCTGCCAAAACCCTCGTCCCATGGATGCACAGCCCCCTGAGCCCTCCCAGGGGCTGCAATTCACCCCAAGACCCGGCTGTGGGGCTGGGGGCACCGAGAGCAGCCAGTGCTGGGGGACTGGGATGGGATGGGATGGGATGGGATGGGATGGGATGGGATGGGATGGGATGGGATGGGATGGGATGGGATGGGATGGGATGGGATGGGATGCGAGGCAGGCGCCCGGCGGCAGCGGGAGCTGCCCAGACACGTGTGCAGGGAGAGACGAGGCAGACGAGAGCAGAGGTGCAGGAGAAGGTTTATTGGAGATGCACAGAGGCTTTGGCAACACGCGACCCCCTCCCAGAACGGGGGGGCTGCCCGGACCCCCTCGCGCCATCCCGGCCCCTCACCTCCTCCTGTCACTGCTCCAGCCCTCTGGGACAGGGGGTTTGGAGCTGGCACAAGCCAGACTGGACACCCCCCACAAAAAAAATGTTAAATAGCTGGGGGCTGGCAGCTCTCCGGGATGGAGGCACCCCCTGTCCCTCTTTTCCCCCTCCCCAGAGCAGAGGATGGCGGAGAGGGAGGGAGGGGCCCTGCCAAAACCACCCCCACTCCTGGTATCCAGGCTGGGGGGGCCGTAGAGGAGCTGAGACTCCTCTCCCCCAAAACCAACCAACCGAAAAAAAAAGGGAAAAAACAACCAAAAAAAAAACCACGAAGAGATGCCGAAAGGTCTGGAGCGGGGGCAGGTGGGGGCCGGTCCCCGGCTCGGCTGGGGACGTTCAGTTCTTGGGCTCTTCGCCAGCCTCGCCGCCGTCTTCGCCGGCGCACTCGGCTGTCCATAGCGTGAGGTTGTCCCTGAGCAGCTGCATGATGAGGGTGCTGTCCTTGTAGGAGTCTTCGCTGAGCGTGTGCAGGTCGCCCATGGCCTCGTCGAAGGTGGTCTTGGCCAGGGAGATGGCCTGCTCGGGGGCGTTGGCGATCTCGTAGTGGAACACGGAGAAGTTGAGGGCCAGCCCTAGGCGGATGGGGTTCGTGGGCTGCATCTCCTTTTTGCTGATGTCCATGGCCTCCCGATAGGCTTTCTGGGCCTTCTCTATTGCCGACTTGCGGTCGTCCCCGGAGGCCACCTCGGCCAGGTATCGGAAGTAGTCGCCCTTCATCTTCAGGTAGAAGACCCTGCTCTCGGGATCGCCCTCCTTCTTGATGAGGTACTTCTCCAGCAAGCCCAGGACGCTCTTGCAGACGCTGTTCAGCTCCTGCTCCACCTTCTCCCGGTACTCGTTCACCAGCTGTGCTTTGTCGTCGCCCTCTTCGGTTTTGTGCTCGATGCTGGAGATGACCCTCCAGGCCGAGCGCTGGCTGCCCACCACGTTCTTGTAGGCGACCGAGAGGAGGTTGCGCTCCTCGTTGGACAGCTCGTCCCCGTACTCCACCACGGCCTTCATGAAGTCTGCCATGTCCTCGTAGCGCTCAGCCTGCTCGGCCAGCTTGGCCTTCTGCACTTGGTGGTTTCTCTCCATGGCTGGGGCGCGGGCGCAGGGCGGACGCTTGGGCGAGCAGCGGGGCCGGGAGCCGTCGGAGCCTCTGCCGAGCGCGGCCGCCGGGATTCGCTTTTGGCTGGGCGTCGGAGCCTCGAGCGAGAGCAGGAGGAGCCAGCCAGGTCCAAGGAGTGTCCTCCTCCTCCTCCTCCTCTGCTTCCTCCCCGCTGAGCGCGGCCTTAAAAGGAAAATCGCGGTGAATCATCGCCCGCGGGCGGCGGGCGCTGGGGAGGGGGCGAGGGGGGGCGGCCAACGCCCTGCCCTCCCCTCCCCGTGGGTGCAGCACCCGCGGATGCCCCGAGGGTCTCCCCAGAGCCGACGCCCACCCGGGGAACGCCCATCCCGCTGCTGAGAGGGCTCGGGAGGGCGACGGGAGCTGCGCTGGCGTTTGGGGGGGCCGGGGACTCACGGCAGCGCTCCGCTCTTCCCACCCCCCCTCCCCGCAGAAATGGGCCACGGGGTGTGGCCGCTCGTAAAAATGGGTTCCTCCCCCCCCGAAAAAGTCATATCACCGTCGTTTTTAATGTGGTGATTGACTCGCCGGTAATCGCGAGGGCTTGACGGGCAGGTATTTATTCCCACAGGTGGGGAAACCGGGGCAGAGGCTCCGCACCTCTCCCAGGCGCCGCGGGAGGGAGCGTCCCAAAGAGCGGGGCACAGCCAGCCCCGGCCTTTGGCCGCCCGGAGCCCCCCAAGCCCCCCGTGGTGTGGGGAGAGAGGGGAGAGCCCATCCCGCGCTCCTCGCCCCCATCCCGGGGCTGCCTCTCCCCATCCCACCGGGGACGTTTCCCATCTCTCCGGCTGTAAAGGAAGGGGTTTAGGGGTTCGCTTTTTGGGAGTTTTAGGTTGCTCCCGGCTGGCCGTGCCCCGATAGGGATCTGAAGCTGCGCCTTGCGCTGAGTTTCACTCCCGAGCCTGTTGCCACACGCCGGGAGCTGGCGCAGCCCCGGCCCCGCTCCCGGCCCAGTCCCGGCCTTATCTCCGTGCGGGAGCGTGCGGGAAGGGCAGGGCGGGGCCGGCGGCTCCGGGCCAAGGCGAAAAGGAGCGCTGTGATTCTTTCAATGAGCCTGACTCGCTGCTTTGCTCCTCCCGGCCCACACCCGGCCAGGAGCGCCCCGCGATCCCCCCGCGGCTCCAGCGGCTCCAGCGCCCCGTGCTGCGGGTGGGGGGCACGGGAAGGACACGAGGACGCTTTTCCCAACCACCTCAAGCCCAGGAAAACACCCCCAGTCTTCACATCTCTCCCTCTGCACCCCGGAAAGGGATTCAGGGCTGTTCGCCCCTTCCCGGCCAAGCCCCGTGGCGGGGGTGGGGTGCCCGGGTGCCATCGGGGGGCTCCCGTGGCAGCAGCGTGAGGGTGTCCGGCTCCACCAAACCCCCCTCAGCCCCTCCGTGCCCCCCCCGAGTGCCACAGGAGCAATTGGAGCTCCTTCCCCAGGTGAGCTGATCCCGTGGGAGCAGGTTCCGCCCCGCTGTCGGGAAAAGGCGCTTCCCAAAGGGATGGGTGAGAGGGAGACCACGGCCTGTCTCCCACCCTCTGCCCGCAGACCCATAGAGACCCTCCAAGAACTTCCACCGGCCACAAAACACGGTCCCCACAGAGGGATTGGGGCCAAAGGGGCACCCCAATGTACCCAACCTGCCAAAATCCACTTTCTTCCCTTGGAAAACCACGGGTGGGAATCCCTGGGTGGGTTAATCTGACCTCGCACTCCTTCGGGCAGCAAAACCTTAATTTGGGTTTGGGGTCCGCAGTCCCCAGCCCTGGGGAAGGATTCACAGCCTGGCCAGGATGATCCTGCCCCACCCTGCTCTTGGGCTCTTTAACCCGGGGTTGGCTCCCGTGGGGAGACCCCGGTGGGATCCCCTTCTCCAGCAAGGACCCTGTGGGGTGTGCATGGCTCGGCCTTGGATCCGCCAAAGGTGCTGAGCTGCTGCCAAATGTTGGCAGTGCCGGGCTGAGAGGAGGCTGCAGGGACGCTCTGCTCCACCGCTTCCGAGGAAAACCAGCGGTGGGTGAAGGGCAGAGCCCCAGGTCCCAGCGCAGGGACTGTGGGCGAGCTCGGCTGCACCATCGCCCCACAGAGCACCCGTGGGCGCCCCGAATGCCAAAGGGCAGCACCGGAAGGTGCATCCCAAACCGTCCTGTGGTTCTGTGATTACCCCGGGGAGAGGGGCACCCAGGTAACCCCAGCCCCGGGGACGCTGCCCAGGCCAGCGCACGTCTCCAGCCCCTGAGCCGAGGGCAGGCGTGGGCTGGGCGCTGGCAGGAGGCAGAGGATGCTCGTGGCTGTTCCCAGCGGCGCTGGAAGGATACTCGGAGCCCGTCTGGCCACCCTGCCCAGCCCTGCTGCTCCCCCTGGCTGTGGGGACGCTGCCAGCTCCCAAAACATCGGCGGACAACGCATTTTTCCAAGGGGTGCTCACAGCGCCCCGGGTGCTGCGGGCACTGCCCATTGCTCCTTCCCAGCCTCCTTGGCCCTTCCCCCGGCACAGGAGGGTGCAGAGGCACGGATGGCTGAGACCGGCCCCAAACTGTGCCGCAGCCCAGTGCAGGATCCCATCCCCGTGGCCACACGGCCGGTGGCAAAGCGGTGCCAGCCCTCGGTGGCCTCCCTTGGCTCCCCGCTCGGGCCTGCCCAGGCAGGAGCCGTTCCCCTCCGCCAGCGGAGCAGAGCCAGACATCAGCGTACAGTAAATAGGAGAAACTTTCCTTTTGTTACAAAAGTAAAAGGCATAAATAGATGGTGAATCCTACAGGGCTGGGGCAGGCCTGGCTGCTCAAGGTGCGGCGGGGCTGAAACCCCTTCCCCCAAAACCAGAGCCGTGCTGAGATGAGGCTGGCAGGGGGGAGCTGGCCCGGGGGGCTGCAGGGATCAACTGAGCAGGGACGAATTCCCACGGGGAGAGTCCTCCGGGACACGGACACGGCTCGGAGGGGGTTGTGTGATGCCCCTGGCTCGGCTGTAAACGCTCTGGTGTGATCCTGCTCCTTCCAAAATCCCATGGGGACGCCAACCACGACATTCTGGCATCTTTGGCGGGGAGACACCGTCACTGAGGGTCCAGCCGGTGGCCACGGGGAGCCAGCAGGAACTTGGGTTATTGCACTCGTTGTTGGGGCGGCTGTATGGCTTTGAGCTCCGAGCCCGCGGGAGCCCGTCCCGGCTCCCGGAGGGGGCTGGAAAAGCTTTTCCGTGCCGCAGCCGCTTCCCCCCGCTCCGGGGGACGGAGGAAAGCGCAGCCCTGGCGAGCGGAGGCACTCGAGGTGGTGGTCATGGCTGTGGGCTCGGCTCCCGTGGGATCCCCACGAGAGGCGGAGGCTGCTGGGGCTCGTGGCACTGGATCCGCCGGGAGCGAGGAAGAGGAGAGGGGAGGAAAAGAAGGAGAGAGTCAGTGCCGGGAACAGAGGAGTGAGGAGCAGCGGGAGCAGGGTGGAGCATCCCGGCTCGCTGGCAGAGTGGGAACGGGCTGGGGCGGAGGGAGGAAGGGGCTCCATCCCTGCCCCGGGGCTCGAGGGGCTCATGGGGTGCTGCAGGGAGGGGCAGAGGGGCAGCTCCAGGGCCCACGGGTGACACAGGGCACCGACGTGCCCCGAGGGAACTGAGCTCGGCCACGGGAGGAGGAACCGGGGGCTGCAGAGAGGAAAATGGGCAGAGGGGCCACAGGGGTCACCTAAGCCACAGAACGGGCCAGGGATGGGGGTTCAGGGGCCAGCCCTGCCCAGGTCACAGCTCCCTCCAAACACCGAGTCGCTGCTTTGGGTGGGGTCTCCTCACGCAGCCACTGCAGGCTGTGCTCCAGCCAGCCCCAGGCTCCAGAGCCCTCTGCCATCCCCAGCCACAGGGGCCCCACACGGGCCCCACACCGGTCCCCACGCAGACTGGGGGGCTCCAGCCCAGCACAGAGCCGGGGAAAACCAAACCCATCCTCTTCTGGCAAAGCCTTCAGGTGCCCCCTCACCCTCCTGGCCCTGGGTCCCTGCCCCATGCCCATGGGATGCTGGTGGGATGGATGGGGCACACGGATGTCAGCACAGCTGGGAGTGATGGGCTCCGAGGACAGAGCTGTCATGCAGTGGAGATGAGATGGGTGGCTCCAGTGGGTGAGAGGGAGAAAAAAGCACTTTCTTACCAGCCAACCCTCAGAAATTGGGGCAAACGTCCGAGGAGGGGCAAATCCCATCAGGCTGTGCAGGAAATGGCAAAGTCCTGGCAGGCATCCTCCTGGGGGAGACACCAGAGGTTATGCACCTCACACCTGCCACGGGGCCCAAGGGGCTGGCACAGATGGGGAGCACAGATCCCAGCTGGGGAAAGGACACTGAGGTGACAACAGTGGGGAGGGGATGAGCCCCTGCCCAGCCTGGAAATGTGGGACAGCAAAATCCCTTCACTCCAGCAGGAGTCACAGCAGCACCAGCTACTGCTCATCCCTCCTAGCAGGAGTTTCCAGGTGAGGCCTGAGCCTAACAGAGTCCAGCTGGCACCTGAGAGATGCCAAACACCGGGACACACCCGCCCTCTTCTGTCTTCAAGGAGGAAAATAATCATCCAAGCAGTTAACTCTTTAAAAATAGAATTTTATTGAGTAACAAAGGAAACTGGTTTAAATAAAAGCAGGAAGGAGTCTGGCCCCTGGTAACCCCCTCCTCACTGCTCCTCTGCCATCCCCCTGGCACAGACACTCACAGAGTACAAAGCATGATGCTGGTGAACTCAGGGCAGCTGGGCTGCCCCCCAAAACGTGCTGCCCCTGCCCCAGGTTGAAACTGCTCTGTCTGATCCAAGGAAACCTGACAGCAGCTCGGCACTGTGAGCCTCTGCCCCGGTGCCAACGTGCACAATGCTCCCTGCGCAGGATAGAAAATGTTCTACGTAGAAAAAAGTCCTACAAATTGTGCAAAAATATCCAGCAGCTTTTAATAACACGATTCAAGTATTGCTACGAGGTTTGTGGCTCTCCTTTCAGCCCAGGGACACAGGGCTGGCTGCCTGGGTGCAGAGCAATGCTCATGGGTGAGCAGCTCCCAGGGCACTGGGGACAGCCCTGGGGACACTCTGCTCTTCAGAAACCCAAACCAGGAGCACACCACGAGCTTATCAGAGACCAGCACCCTCTCGCTGCTTCCTCTGTGAAACTCCACCTGCAAGGGTGTGATCCCCAGGAATTCACACACTTTCATGCTGCCTTTTGGTGTCCTGCAGTCAGGGCACAACCCAGGGAAGCTCCAGTTCCCAAACCTGACCCCTGTGGCCTTGTGACCTGCATCTCAGGAGAGTCACAGAGCACAGAGTGTTTCTTCTTCCCTGATAGAAGAGGGGCCCCTGGCTCGTGTGCTTGCTGCAGAACGTGTCTGACCAACTGGCAGGGCCAAAACACAGCCCCTGCCAGCAACCAGCCAGAAACGGGACCAGCAGGGATCACCCAGGACAGCCTCACCTGCCCCAGGTCTGCCGGGAGCCAAACTGACCAAGGCACAGCAGCTCCTGCAGAGGGGAGGCTGCTCCAGCCTGAGAGACAGAGCAGCCCTTCCAGGTGGGCACAGGGAGCAGGATGTGTTCATGGAGATAACAGGGACACCAGGGAGATAACGCCTCCTCCAGCCCAGCCCCGAGTGGGAATCACTTGTCAATGCCCACCTCCCACGTTGGCCCACCTCATGATTCCCAGCAGGAATCAGAGAGATCTCCTGGAGCTCAGGGGTCTGGGGGCTCCCCAGGGACCCCCCTGCTTCCAGCATGAGTCTGAGGGTCCCACGAGCTGTCGAGCTCTGTCAGGCAAACCCCCTGACAGGCCACGTCACAGTGAAACAAATAAAAAGTAATAAATAAATGTAAAAAAACGAAGGCAACGCATGGCTCGAGTCCTTGGCAGCTCTGGGTCCCAGGGCTGTCCCTCCTGAGGCCGGGGACGTGACAGGGGAAGGAACTGGCTGGAGCAAGGTGCAGGCACAGCAGGCACTGGGAACATCACAGCACTGCTAGGGAATGCCTCCTACCATGCTGGTGTCAGTTTTGGCTCCAAAGGAAGGGATTTCGCTCTTGGGACTGGACGGGGTCCCGATATCTGGCTGGATAAATCCTCTTCTGTCTATCAGACTGGAAAACAGGAAGGGAAGAGGAGTTCAGGGAATGAAGACTGGAGCTGGGAGCTCACAGGCCACAGGGAAGGCTCTCGTGGGAGCTGCTGAGTGCAGCAGAGGCAGGATGCTGCACAGGGCTCCTGCCCAGCAAGAGCCACAGTCCCATCCCATGAGCCACAGACCTGTCCCATGAGCCACAGTCCCATCCCATGAGCCACAGACCTGTCCCATGAGCCACAGTCCCGTCCCATGAGCCACAGACCCGTCCCATGAGCCACAGGCCAGCCCAAGCCACAGGGAGCTCTGGGCCACCACAAACCCAAAGGGGAACTGGCCAGAGGGCTTCACAACATGAAAACAACGTGAAAGAGGAACAAACTGGAGTAAAACGCTGCTCTCCTCCCCACAGCCTCCCAGCCTGGCTCCCTGAATGCACAGATTGACCAGCTCGGAATGGCAGCACCGCATTTTGGCACCTCTGAACCCAACAAAGAGCCCAGGGACACCTCAGAGAGCAGGGCTGGATATAAAATACAAACCACACCTTACTCTGCTGCTGTTACATCGAGTCAGCACCACCGAGCTGCTTCACGGCTCCAAACTGGATCCTCCAGGGATCCCCACATCCCCAGGACAGGCTGGGAGCTCCAAGGCAGGTCCTGAGCTGCAGTGAGCAGCAGAGCAGGGCCTGACTCTGCCCAACTGCACCACCTTGTGACGACGCTGCAGCCGCCCTGTGCTCAGGGACAGAGCCAGGGAACAGCCTTTGGTGGGGGACACTGAGCACTCCTGGTGATCTCAGTGCTGGTGAGCCCAGGCTCTCTGCACTGCCTGGTGTGGATCTCCCTTGGCTCTTTGCCACGAGGCTCAAGCCTCAGAATACTGCAGCAAAAACGTGCCAAGAATCACAGACTCAT
This sequence comes from Monarcha castaneiventris obscurior, assembly GCA_026261815.1. Taxonomy (NCBI): domain Eukaryota; kingdom Metazoa; phylum Chordata; class Aves; order Passeriformes; family Monarchidae; genus Monarcha; species Monarcha castaneiventris. The sequence continues at coordinate 1,417,880 of JAMPIT010000687.1, read as the reverse complement.
GGAATGGTTTGGGGTGAAAGGGACCTCAAAGATCACCTCATTCCAACCCTGGCCACGGGGACCAGAAGTGCCTGTACTGGTATTGACCACCTGCTGCCAAATCCTTTGGTGCTGTTCTTCCCCTCATCCAGCTGCAGGATTTACCTTATCTCCAAGTTCCATGAAACAACTACAAGTGCCCCAAACTCATCACATTCCAACAGTTCATCTACTCCTCCATCTCCAGCCTTTCTCTGCGGAGTGGGAAGCTTTCACCCTCACGATCAGAGCACGTGTGTTTGTGCTGACGTGGACCACGACAGATCTGTCCTTGCCAAGGCCCCCCTCCCACAGCAGGATGCAATTCCCAGTGCCTGGAGGTCTCTTACCTGGGATGGAATGGTCCACACAGCACTGCACAGCAGTTTGTGAGGATGCTTTTATGGCTGTAGGGGTTGGCAAACTCCGAGCCCCTCTTGTTTGACCAGGACCCTTTGATCTGAAAGGGACGGACACAGATCAGGAGGGGAAGGATGCGAGAGCAGACAGTGATGTGGTGATGGATCCTTGCTGCAGGGGTGGGAGCTCTGTCCTGGAGCAAGGAGGGGGGATGTAAGCAGGGACGAGCAAGGCTCTGCCCAGGCCTTGCAGGCCCCCAGGCTGTGTCCCCCAAGTGCTGCACAGCAACGTGTCACTGTCACCATCTGCCACACCAGCCCCATCCTCCTCCTCCCCTCGTGGTCTCCGAGGCTCACAGCCCATCAGAGCAGCTCGTGGTCCCTCCTGGGCCCCTCAGGCTGAACAAACAGCGAGGGGATTCCCAGCCCAGAGGCTCCTCTGTGCCCGCCCCAGCACTGCCCGGGCTCTGCTGTGGAAACTGGGTGTGGGCAGCAGCCACACCTGGCCCGGGCTGCACTGAACCATCACCAGCATTTACCAGCACATTTCCTCCTCCTGTTTTACTTCCTCTCCCCAGCTGCAGCACGAGGCTGGAGCCATGGGCAACCAGGCCAGAGAGGCAACGGGCCACTGGTGCTCCCAGCACTGGGGTACAAACTGTGAGCTTCACTCACACACCTCTGAATGGAAGGTGGAGGGGAAAGGGGAAAAGGCAAAGAAAAAAGAAAGGGATGCAAACATGCCTTCTGCAGTGCTGGAAGCTCCCAGCAAGGATTACAGGTACTCCTGGCCAGAAGGGTGCATTTTGATTCCGAGGATCAGACAGATCCTGCTTTTCCATACAATCTGCCCCACTTGGGGCACTCATTTGGTCCTTGGAGTCTGTGCACACCCCAGATTTGAAGGCAAATCTCATCAGATGTCTGTGCATTGTTTGCTAATTAGAGATGAGGAACTGCCAGACACAAAGGGACTGGCCCAAGGTCTCAGAGGAAACCCGTGGTTACATGGGATGCTGAATTCAGAGCACCAAGCTCACACCCAAATACACCTCTGGGCTTTTTCATCTCAGAACTCCTAATTTTAAGCAAGGCCATAAACAGACTGGAAAAAACACACACGTGATGGCTCTAACTCAGCCACCTGGAAGTGCAGCCGTGGACGCAGGCAGTTTGCTCTGCGCTGAGCTATCACAGGCAGTGAAACACTGCACTGAGGCAGCCAAGAATTCCCTGAAAACCTGCTCAGGATGGGCCATGGACAGCCTGGCAGCAGGACAAGCACCCAGGTACTTACATCTTCGTTTGTCGTCAGGTTGGAGGCGACTAAATAAGTGTGAAAACCTGAGAGGCCCAAAATAGACCAGACTGAGAAAAAACAAATCACCAGCTCCAGCACAGTGAAACAAAAGTCAAGGAAGTCTCAAGGAACAAAATCATCCTGCAAGGAGAGGCAGAGGACGGTTTGGGGAGGTTTGGGCAAGCTTCCCACTCCCCGAGCTGGTGTGCAGGGATCCACCAAGGCACAGCCTGCTCCAGCTCCTCCCTTTCCACCTAAACTCGCAAACTGGAAACAACTTTGTCACCCACCCTTAGTGCCAGGTACCAGGGGGCTAAATTAATTTGGGGAAAGGACACCAGGGTGACCTGCAAAGATCTCCTGGCCCCTCTCCATTAGTGATTAGTGGTGCTGGGCACCCCGAGCAGCTGCTGCCAGCAGAAGGATATCTCGCAGGGGTTGTCTTCAGAGTGGCCAGGAACCCATCCCTCTGAGAGCCTGCAAAGCAAAACACAACAAGGAATGGCAGCCCAGCAGGCAGCCCTGCCCCTCCAGCCAGAACTCCACCCCCGTGGGCCGTGTGGATGTGTCTGTCTGCCCGAGGAACATCCGCAGTCTGGAACGCTGCAGAAACGTCAGTGCACAGACACAGCTCTGGGAGGTTTGGGCTGATGGCAAAGTCACCTTCCCTGCCAGGGGAAGGGCGGATGCACCACCAGCTCTTCTGCTCTGGGCAAGGAAAGCCCATCCCCAGCCCCCAGAGCCCCTCTGCAGCGAGGTGCGGGTGGATCTGTGGCTCCCTCATGTCTGGGACCCTTTAAGCCCTCACCTGGTGTGACCCACGGGAGCAGTGACCCAGAGCTGTGCTGGGAGCACCACAGCCCCTCCAGGCCGGGGACTTACGCAGGGTGAGGTGGGTGACGACGCAGGCGAAGATGAAGGCGGTGAGGAAGGACAGGGACAGGATGAAGGCGTAGAAGTAGCGGTAGTTGCGTTTCCCCACGCAGTTGCCCACCCAGGGGCAGTGGTGATCGAATCTCTCTGAAACAAAGGCTTGTGGTGAGGGGGGCTCCTGCCACCTCACACCCAACATGGAGCAGACTCTGCTCAGCCTCCCAAAACGAGGAGCTGCAAACCCATCTTCCCCCTCCACCTTGAGTCCAGAGGCACAAAGTTTCCGTGGTGTCTGTACCAGCCTGGGGACAGCCAGGCCACAGGAACGAGGAGCCTGCAGCAAACCTTGTGCTTGTGCATTTTCCAGAACCCTCCTCCCAGAACCAGGGAAAAAAGAGCCATGGAGTCTTGGATGTGCTGCCCCTTGCCCTGAGCCACTGCACTGGGGCTGCTTTAAATTTAAATGCAAAGGAGACAGCCCACCCAGTATCTTGTTTTATAATCCTTCAGGAGAAGCAAAAAGCAATCCGTCCAGGAATACAAGGGACAGGATCAGTGGCAGGACCTGAGGGAACGGCTGGAGCTGTGTCAGAGGAGGGTTAGGCTGGGTATTCCAGAGGGTGCTGGGCACTGCCCAGGCTGCCCAGGGAATGGGCACGGCCCCGAGGCTGCCAGAGCTCCAGGAGCGTTTGGGCAGCGCTGCCAGGGATGCCCAGGGTGGGATTTGGGGTGTCTGTGAAGGGCCTGGAGCTGGATCAATGACCCCTGTGGGCCCCTTCCAGCTCAGGATATCCTATCACTGACCACATCTCCACCCACACCCAGCCCCGTGCCCCCTCACCGACGCAGTTGTCGCAGACGCTGCAGTGGGAGGTGCGTGGGGGCCGGAACATCTTGCAGGTGTAGCAGTACTTGAGCTTCACCACGTACTTGTTGATCACCACCTCCATGGTGCGGGCCGGGGGACGGTACGTGGAGCTGCCCATGCTGTCTGCAAGGCCAAGGAGGGATGTTCACACCCCTGTGCCACCCCTGTGCCACCCTCAGCTGCCTCCGAGCCGAGGCAGGGGTTGGCACATGGCTCGAACAGAAGACAGGACAGGATTTGTTGCAGGGTGGGCAGCCAAGAGCTCCAGTCAGGCGTTATTTACGGCCTGTCTTTGCTCAGTGGCAACGCTGCTGGGATGCCAAGAGGAAGCAGTGAGTGCCCAGCGCTGTGGGAACGTCAAGTAATTTATAAATAATGAGTGTAAAGCAGCAGCCCAGGAACAGCAGCTCATCTCTGCGTGTCCAGCGGGTCACAACAGCAACACAGGCTGTGAATGCACGTGTGGCTCTGCCTCTGCTGTGACAGGAACCCGGGTGGCCCCAGCAGGAGCATCCCTGCCACTGCCTGTCACCCCACAGCCTCCAGGGATCCCTCCTCCTCCTCCAGGTTTAAACTGAGCATTTCTAGGGGCGCTGCAAGTTCCATCCGTGTGTGCTGGCACTGCATTATTCCCTGGGGATGAGGGGCTGGAGACTCCTCCTGTGCACAGCAAAAGCTGGAAACCCCCTGTGTCACGTTGGCAGTTTTGGGGGTTATTCCTTTAAGTCACTCCCAAAAAAGTACCTTTCCAACTGTGAGGAATTCTTCGAAAATAGTGATGCAACTGTGAGCATGTTAAGAGGATAATAAGTGGATTATATTCACAGTAACAGCTGGCACATCAGGCAGCATCTGCAGCCAGATTACTGCTTTAGGCCCTTATAAATAGAAACATGGATCACCACTCTGGGGATATTTAAAAACCATTTTTAAAGTCAGATGCAGAATTACTGCCTTGCATCTGTCTTCAGTGGGACAGACTCAAGCTGTCTCCCATCGGCTTTGCTAAAGCATTTATTCCAACCTGTCACATCAACGAGGTCCACAGCTCCTGGATGCAAACACCTCCTTGGCTGTCCCCAAACCAGCGTGACAGAGCAGTTTTTAGAAGAGGACAAACATTACCCTACTCTAAAGAACACCTTGCAGCACAGCAGGCTCAATGGCAAATCACAGTATCAAAAAGCATTAATTATCCTTCAACTCTGCTGCCTGGGAAAGCGCTGGGACCGAACAGGAACAAAAAGCACCTGAGCTGCTCTGCAGATCCTCTCTGAGGCACTGCCTGCTGTGCCAGAGGAGCTTGTTGCACCTCTCACCATGACTGCTGAACACTGTCAAGCCTCACAGTCTGATACTCTGGGTTCTTCTACCCCCTGGACAAACCTTAAGGAGCCAAGACCTAAAGAAGGGGCCTCACTGAGCCTGAAAGGTGCACGGACACACACACAGAGCCAAGCACAGAACCAGACACAGGAGAGGGGTCAGAGCTCTCACCAATTCGCTTTTCCAGGTCTGCAGCCTCACTGGGGGTGGCTCTGGGCAGGATTCCTGGGTCTCTGAAGCTCGTCTGGAGCAGGCAGCTGATGACAAAGAAGAAGAGGACGGCAGCGATGATGGGGATGGCCAGGGTCAGGTGACTGGCAAGGAAGGGGCAGCTGTTAAAAGACAAATGAAATGGAATTGTTATCAATCATTGCACAGACCCAGCTGGGACATCATACCACAAACTGTCACAGAGTAGTGGGCTCAAACACTGCTGCTTTGTGGAGACCTGTGGGGTCAACAACCTTTTTGGAGGTATCAACCTTTTGGGGGTTATCAACCTTTTTGGGGGTGTCCTGTTCAGAGCCAGGAGCTGGACTCGATGATCCTTGTGGGTCCCTTCCAGCTCAGGATAGTCTGAGTCTATGAACAGCAAGAGCCAGCCCCTAAAACACTGGAGTGGTGCTGTGAAGAGGGGGTCTGAGGCACCAGGACACATCCCGGGCCCTGCACACAACCTCTTTGATCTTCTGCAGTCCCAGAACCACGTCTCAAAAACCCACCAGCTGCCTCAAAGCCTGGTCACCTCTACAACAGCAGCACCAAGAACACGGGAAGAACGCCCCGAGCTATGCAGGGATCAGAGTCGGTGTGACCAGGATCCCACTGCGTCCAACGCCTGAGGGGAACTCGGCTGTGATTCAACACAGCTTTGCTGCCTCTGGATGACTCTGTGCCCTTCAGGGCATGCCAGATGTTTGGCTGAGGACACCTCCCAGCACTGGGCGCTGTGACAAAGCCACCAGGCAGCTCAGCAGCCGACCTGGGGCTGTTTTTCCATGGATGGGGACCGGTGTGATCACACCCCGCACCAGGGCAGCTCCGTTACCCGCAGGTGGCAGCTGAGGACAGCAGAGGACACAGCCCTGCACACACAGAGCCTCTGTCCCCTCCTGCAGAGGACTGAGCAGCACCCAGAGCCAGCACAGGACAGGCTGCCCCAGCCCCGACGGCTGCAGGCAGTGCTCAGGCTCTGCAGCACTCTGAGAGGATTAAGCAACTTTTGTTTCACCTCCCCAGCTCAGCTGTCCGGAACAAAGCAGCCACCGAGCAACAAAACCCCTTCAGTCCAAGCCTGAGCCCCTCAGTCACTGACAGAAAGGTCTGTGAAAGGAGAGGCGTGAGCTTGTTGTCACCCCTTTCCTGGGAGAACCTCCAGAGCCCACTCTGCCCCACCAGGGAACAAGAAATCACGTAAATCATAGAATCCCCAAATGGTTTGGGTTGGACCTTAAAGCCCATCCCATTCCAGCCCTGCCATGGGCAGGGACACCTTCCAGTATCCCAGGTTGCTCCAAGCCTTGTCCAGCCTGGTCTCGGACACTTCCAGGGATCCAGGGGCAGCCACAGCTGCTCTGGGCACCCCGTGCCAGGTTTTCCCAGAGAAACCACGGAGTGCAGACACAGGCAAGATGCATTTGCTGTACACCCAGCAAACTGCAGCCTGTGCAACAGAGGCATTCTGCTAAAATAACAACTTGGAGAGCCCCGGGGCATCTGCAAACACGAGAGAGTGACTCGGCAAGAAGGGAGGCAGAGCAGATGTCCTGTGTTCTCTGCCTGGCCACACAAAGCCGTTTCTGTGCTGAGCTGCCCGTCAGCCCCAGCCCCGGCACAGAGAGCTGTCAGGGCACGGATGATGCTGAGAAAGGGGTTTTTCCATCGGGATGCTGTGCCTGCTTCCCGCAGCTGCCTGTCCCTTTCAGCTCATCTGACTTCTCAGAACCTCTAATCCGATCACATACTTTCATCTCCCCACCAGCAGGCTCGGGCAGCTTTACTCCGACACTTGCAGGGATAACGCCGTGATCCAAAGGCAGGCGTGGCCCGCCGCTCCAGGGAAAAGCGGCTCCCATCCCTCCCGGGATAGAAACAGAGGCAGGACATCAGAACCCTCTGAGGTGTCAGGAACCCACGGTGCTCCTTCCCCAGCTCCCCAGGGCAGCTCGGGACACAACGGGATGCTCCTGGCTCTCCCCTCCCTCAGGCTGCAGGAGCAGGGAGCTTCCCTGGACCAGCTTTCCAAAGCAAAGGGGCCTGGGGAGATGCCGCTCCCTCCTCCCCAGACCCCGCCGCACAACGGGGGCCGAGCTCCAGAGCAGACCCCCGAGGTGGGACCCCGAAGGGTTTCACCATTTACAAGAAACACTAGATCCCAGATTCCAGTGGTGGACAAAGCCCACCAGCCTTAGCGGTTTCCTGGCTGCAATTCTGGGCCAATTCTCTTATTGGGAGCAAGAGGGGAGACTTGGGGGCTGTATTTAGAGGCCAGGGGGGCATCCCTGGGGGGATGTTAAACCCCTTTCCTGGGGCCACACTGAGCAAACAAGGTGCAGAACAACCCCTGCTCCCCATAAACACACCTGGGGACAGGTGATGGGGTCTGGGGGGCTGCACTGCGGGAAAGCGCTTGGGGAGCAGCGGGGAGAAGGGAGGGATACCGGGGATGCCACGGGGGGAAGGCGTCCCCCAGCCCACCCTCTCCCAGCGTGGGATGCCAGCCAACCCCGGCTCCCCCAGAGGAGGGGCTGAGGGAGGGGGACAAGCGCCAAGGGCAGGACCCGAGGCACAGACCCCGCACGGCCCTGGGGTCCCGCTGCCCCGCCGGCCCCGGACTCACTCGAAGGCGAAGAAGAGGCCGCTGGTGGCCAGGATGAGGCCGAGCGTGAGGGCGAAGACGCCGCTGTGCCGCGCCAGCATGAGGCGGCCGCCGCAGTAGAAGCGGTTGCGGCCCGGGAACACCTCCCACTTCCTGCGGGGCCGCCGCGCCGCTCCGGCCCGCGGGGGAACGGCGGCGGCGGCGGGGAGCGGCCCGCCCGCGCCCGGGCCCGGCGTGGCGGCCGCCCCGGGCGGGATCTGCCGGTACTCGCAGTCCTTCATGGCCCCGCCGCGCCGCCCGGAGCCCCGGCCCGGCCCCGCCGGTCCCGCCCCGATCCCCGATCCCCGGCCCGGCCCCGAATCCCGGCCCGGCCCCGCCGGTCCCGCCCCGATCCCGGCCCGGCCCCGCCCCGCGCACAGCGGCCCCTGCCGGCCCCGCCGCCGCACCGGCACCGGAGCGGGCTCGTCCCGGCACCGAACCCCGGCCCCGATCCCGAACCCCGGCCCCGATCCCGGGATCCGATCCCGAACCGCGGCTCCAATCCCGATCCCCGCCCCGACCCCGGCCCGGCAGAGCCGCCTCTCGGTAACTTTCACTTGTTTATTGGCGTCGTGCGAGTGCCCACACAGCGCCCGCCACCCGCTCCGTGCCCCCTGCCCAGCCTGGAACAGCACCCGGCACCGGGGAAAAGGAACCGGAGTAGTCTGAGCAGCTCAGGGCAGATGCGCCCTCCCTGCTGCGCCCACCACACATCCCAGGAAATCCCCAAATCCATCACACGGATCCTGCTGTAAATCAGTGCCTGCTATAATCTCCCCCAGGAGACGCAGGAACCGAGGTGCATCCCCCATCCCAGGCAGGAATTTTGGCTGTCAGCAGTGACAGCAGAGCGGGGCAGGATGCTGCAGCATCACACCTCGGAGAACATCCCATCTGGGACATGCTAACGGAGGGGTAACGCCTTTGTAACTGCAACAACAGCTTCATCACAGGCTTTCAGAGCAGGTGAGTTCCAGTCCTGATCAGAGCTCCTGTCCCACGGCCAGTCTGTGCCAGCACAGCCCGCTACGTCCATGGGAAGAAGTTGCAGTGCAGGATCAGCCCCAGCAGCCAGTAGCCAAGGAAGAATCCCAGGATGCTCTTGCTGAGGGGGGTGATCAATCGCCAGTTCAGCAGCAGCCTCACAACGAGGTTGTCCGGAGTCCCCTTCCCACAGGAACTGGGAGATTTACCGAGAAGAGGCTTCCCAGAGGTTGGATTGTCAGTCCCTGCGCTCCGGAGTAAAGGTTCATGCTCCTGAAGCAGGTGAGCAGGGAACCAGTACAGGATGGGAGAGGAGGAGCCAAGGAACCGGGTCAGCACCTGGAGACAACAACAGATGAGAAATCCCCCAAACTGCTGTGACTGCCACTGCCCCAGCCCCACGAGGAATCCCTCCTGTGTCCTACCTGCACGTGCATGCAAAAGAATCCGAATGCCAGCAGGGCTGTGGCATGGACCACGTACACGAAGGCAGCAGGGCCACAAAATCCATCTCTTGGCTTCCCCTTCTCTTCACTCTTACTCCTCTCTAGACCAAGAGTCAGGCAGTGCCGGGGGTTTGTGCTGACATAGGTCCAGGCAGCCCATGAGCCCAGAAGGGTGACAGGCAGAGCAAGCAAGAAATTTGGGATCTGTCTGAGCTCAAAGTACCTTAGAAAGCCCACATTCCAGTAAGTGTCTTGGACATAGGAATAGACCACAGGGAAGCGCTGGGAGCACCAAGGGGGTTTAGCCCCATCCATGCCTGCCACACGGTAGCCCTTGTCCCGTGCCAGCTGCAGCAGCGGCTCGGGAATGGTCTGACCCAGGCCCGTGCCGGGGCCGCAGAACCTCACGTAGGCATAGTACTGAAACAAAGCAAAAGGCAGGGAAATCCCAGCACACATCAGGGCTGCTGAAGATGCCAGGCTAAGGACCTGCTTCCACATCAGAGGGAGCTTCCTCACAGATGCTGATCCCCCCTGCAGCTGGAGGGCAAAGCGCTGGCCGCGGGAGTAGAGGAAGAAGCCGGCGTTGATTAGCCCGTTGGCACGGGCCCCAGCAGCCAGGGAGAAGAGCAGCCCACTGAGCCAGCTCTGCCCCTTCTCCAGCCGCCACATGGCACTGAAGGCCAGGAAGGCAAACATGCTCTCCGAGTAGGCGGCTGCCATGAAGACGCCGGCAGGGCTGAGGGAGAAGAGCAGGGCGGCCAGGAAGGCCTCGCCGCGCCGCCGCAGCACCGCCAGGCCCAGCCCGTACAGGGCAGCGGCCGCCAGCACGGACAGCAGCGAGTTGAGCAGCGCGGCCGAGAGCAGCAGGCGGCTGCGGGGCTGCAGCTGCGGCGGCCAGAGGCTGGCCAGGGCCCGCAGGCTCAGCGGGAACAGCGGCAGGAAGGCGCAGTTGTGCTCCAGCAGGTACCCGCGCTCGGCGATGAACAGGAAATGCTCGGCGTCCCAGCGGCCCAGCCCGCCCAGCAGCCGCTCCACCAGCGCGTCCCACGGGCCCGGAGCGCCCGGCCGCGGTGGGGAGAAGGCGTCGGCACCGTGATCCGGGATCAGCAGGTTAAACACGGCCTGGAAGACAAGAGAGGGCTGAAGGCTGGCAGAGACGTGCTGGTACGGAGAGAACCTGGGGTTCAAACAAGGGGTAAGGCTGGCACTGAAGCCAGAGCCCTTCAGATGCCCACGAGGTTGTGAAAAGGTGCAAACACGACTTTTTGGGGTATTTATTTACATCTGAACAGAATAATGCTCTGGGATAGATCCAGCACGAATCCCTGAGGAAGTGGTCAGGGAAAAGCTGCTCATGGCTGTGACTGGGCTCTGTGCTGGCTGTCACAACCAAGCTCTCCCATGCTCGGTGCAGGATGTCTCTGGGAATAAGGCTTGGGAGGAACATACAGGAGGAGATTATTGTTCCTTTTCTGTGGATAAACACACTTTGAGCCAAACCAGCCTCTTGCAGCAGCAGTGTGCAAACACAGCAAGTTAAAAGGAAATTTATGCAACTTTACTTCACAGCAACCTCTAAGTAAAACCCGTGGCTGCAGATGGTCTCTTGGCTCTCCAGAGGAGAAGATGATTTCCCCATTGTGCAGAACCAGCTCATGGATCTCAGGGGGTACTGAAGGGAGAAGCCTGGGAGCAGCAAACCCCAGCAAAGCCTTTTCTGGCTGGAGGACAGACTTGCCTGCAGCAGCAGTGCCAGGGCCCGGCAGCACACGGCGAACCACATGACCTCTCGGAGCTGGGGGTCCTCCCTGCTCCACAGCTCCATCCCGCACTCAGGAATTGCCTCAGGAGGTCACCGATACCAGGGGAATTCTCCCTCCAGTTTGGGAAACCTGGGTTGGTAAACAGAGAGGACAAAGAAAGGGATTTCTGGCTTCAGCTTCATTTGTGAATTTTGCGCCTTTGTTTGCAGTCAGGCACTTCAAAGGGTGCAAATCTCTGTGAACAGGAAAGTCGCTTATGGAAAAGATCATGGATCTGGGAGATGACGCAGGGACCTCTTTGATATTGTTCCTATTAAAAAAAAAAAATCCCTGACTTCTTAACCTTGGCCAAGGCACTGAGGGAGAGAGGTTATAGTGTGTTCTCTGACCCCGCTCCTCACCGGGCCCGAGCAAATCCCTGGAGCAGACGGGGCTCCTGGGCTGCCTCAGCAGGAACACCAGCAGCTGGAGCCAGGCATCCTCACACACATCCAGCTCCAGCGCAATGAATGGGATTTAAGCCTCTTGCTTTTGGAATGGAGACAGAATTCACAGGGACTCTGAGCGTAACCTCCCTGTCAGCAGCTGCTGAGTGGGGCTGGCGGCGCTGCCAGGAGCTCCCTCCTCTCTCCTGCTCCGTGTTTGCCCTGGGAAGCCCAGAATGGATTTACTCAGCTGGCTCATGGCACCAGCTCTGCCAGAGCAAGGTGGAACTCAGGCACAGAGCTTCCCCCAGCACAGGCAGCACCTCCAGGACACGAACTCTGCCCCACTCCACCCTCACCACCTGCAATTTCCCAGTGTTTTGGCAAAGCTCCTGGCACCTGCCTGCCGAGCACACTGCACATGCTGAGGTGGCTCCTGTCCACCTCCTCCCTGCAAACCTCACCCGAGGGATTTAAACCTCTTTGTGGAGCCTCCCCAGTTTAGTTTCTGCATGTCCTGGGTGCCGTGGTGGCCCAGCCCTGAAGCCCTGGCCCTGAGCCACGGGAAGCGGGCAGGATCTGCTGCGCAGCTTTTTAAGATAAAACATTTCTTTTGTTGGTTCCCCGGCCACCAACTGACTTTCAGTTTGAGAAACACACAGCCCACAGCTCTCGCTGGGTGCCAGTGACACCACATCCTGCCCTTCCCTCTGCTCCAGCACTTTACTACACACAGAGATGCCCAAATCGATCACTCCACAAGCTAAAATCACTGAGATTTCCCTATTGCCATTGTGGAGAAAAAAACCCTGCCAGGTTGAAACTGCACGAGAGGGCAGAGAGCAAATCATCAGCAAGGCAAAAACCAAGATCCAGACTGGCTCACTGACAGCTCCAATCCCCAACCACAGGGTTATGCTTCCTATTTAACCACAAATACAAGGTTTGGGGTTGCTCCTATTCCCCTTGTGCTCCCCAGCACTCACAAAGCAACTGGTGGGAGGCACATTCTCCTGCATCACGAAGCTGTGACGTTATTTTAAGCGAGGGGACACTTCAACCCAGCTGTAAACTCTTTTAAAGCACATTCACAGCTGCAAATCCTATTAAAGCACAGCGGCAAAAATCGTCCCGGCACTTTAAATACAGTTTTTTCAAAAAGCAGAGAAAAAGCCTCGCCTGAATGTGCCAAGAGAGCTCAAAGCAAACAGCTTTAAAAAGCCTGCTCCTGTCACGACGCAGCGCACCTTGTGACAGAGCAAAGCCTACAAAAGAGCTGCAGCCCACAAGCCCCCTTTGGATCGAGAACGCAGCGTTGGGAACGGCTCTGCCCCAAAAATCCTGTGGGAAAGAGCACCTGCACGAGCACAAAAAGGGGAGGGAGAGGCAGAAGCGCATTAAAAATATTCCAGCAGGAAAAGACGCAAAATCTCAATTAAAGATGCTTTCCTCTCTGGGTTCTGCACTTCCCTTCGCTCTCAGACGTGAATCACGGCTTGGAAGCGGCGCTGAAAGAGGGATGTGAACAGGGACAGGGCAGAGGCCGGGGGGATGAGGACGGGAACGGGGAGCCGGCGGGCCCGTGCAGCCGCAGTGCGGGGCGGGGGCCAGCCGGTGGCAGCAGCCGCTCGCCACAGAGGCATTTCCTCCGCACGGCCGGCAGCCAGCTCCTGCCGGGGGTAAGGAATCCTGCTCCAGCCCGCATCCCAGCACAGCCTGGGCACCTCCTGGTGCCCCTCCAACCTGCGGCGAGATTCACGAGACGCTCCAGGCATGTTTTAAAACCCCTTCTAACCAGGATGCCAAAGGAACACAGCAGGATTTTGGAATCCTGTTCACCTGGTGCTGTTTCTGTGGGCCTGGGCGCTCTTGGCCATCTCTCCTGCCCGGTTCCAGCTGCTGGTCCGGAGCCTGCAGCTCCAGCAGTGCTCCCCTCGTATCTGAATGCAAACGGGGGTGTTTTCACCTCTGGCAGCAGCTCACGGGGGTGAACTAAACCTGCTCTGGTTCAGAACCCAGCTGTGCCCGCTCCGCTTGGGGCTCTGCTGCAGCTCCACCATCCCGCGGGGACGGGACAAGTCCTGCCCTGCCCAGCTCAGCCACGGAGCCCCGGTTCCGCCGGAGCCGCGGCTCTCCCGGGGCTGTTCCCTGGTGGCCGAACCCGCTGCGGCCGCACTCGGTGCCCACACGGGCAGGAAGGGGACGCAGGGCTTTCCCCTGGCAGGCGAGAGGAGGAGGACGCAGGGCTTTCCCCTGGAAGGCGAGAGAAGGAGGACGCAGGGCTTTCCCCTGGAAGGCGAGACAAGGGGGACGCAGGGCTTTCCCCTGGAAGGCGAGAGAAGGAGGACGCAGGGCTTTCCCCTGGAAGGCGAGACAAGGGGAGCTTTGCAGAGGCCTGGGCAGGGGTGGGATGGCGGCTGAAGCGCACAGCGGGGCCGCTCCCAGCGTTAGGGACAGCCACGAGCTGCGTGTTCAGGAGCGAACACAGGAGGGCACAGGGACCATCCCCGCCCTCAGCACACGGGGCTGTCCCGGGGCCGTCTCCAAACCCCCCGGTACCGCCCGTGCCGCCAGCGAGGCCTCGGCGCTGCCTGTGGGGGGACACAAACCCCTCACGACCCCTCACGGCCCCGGCCCGACCCGGCTGCGACCGCGAGGCGAGGCCTCCCTGCGGCTGGGCCCCGCCAGGCCTCACCGAGCGGCTCCTGCCGCCCAGCCGGGGACGGGGACGGCGGGGACACCCCGGTCCCGTCCCAGTCCCGATCCCAGTCTCGGTCTCAGTTCCAATCCCGATCCTGATCCCGGTTCCGATCCCAATCCCGATCCCAGTCCCGGTCCCGGTTCCAATCCCGATCCCAATCCCGGTCCCGATCCCGATCCCAGTCCCGGTCCCGGTGCCGATCCCGATCCCAATCCCCATCCCATTCCCGGTTCCGGTCCCGGTCCCCAGCCCGGTGCCGCAGCGCCCCCTTGCGGACGGAGGGGTGACCGCCCCCCCACACCTGAGCGCGCGCAGCTCCCTCGCGCGCCGGATCCCTGGCACCGCCCACTCCCCGTGCGCGCGCGCAGTTCCGGGCCCGCCCCTTCCGGCGGCGCGCGCGTGTGGGGAAGGGCGGGCGGCGCCATCTTTGTTGAGGGCGGGCGGGGGACGCGGGCCGGGATTGGGGCCGGGAGTGGGGACAGCGCCGTCCCTGAGGGCCCCAGGGCCGTGCCCCGACCGCAGGGAGCAGCACAGGCACCCCAGGAGGGCAGGGTGCGCCCGCCCGCGGGAGCTGCGCCCTCTGGGCCACATCCCCCCACATCCATGGACATCCCTCCTTGCCAAGCCTCGCCTGGCAGAGCGGCCAGAATGCAAATCCTTCGTGCTTTGTACACAAATCTTCCCGTTCCCAGAGGAGTTGGTTAAATGTCTCTCTCTGAGTCCCAACTTCTCTGCCTTTGGAGGAGAAAACTTGAGTTCACCCCAAGCCAGATCCCTGATTAAAAACTCTTCAGGGTCTGGGCCTGCTCGGATCCACCCTGGGATGAAGGAGGAACCATCACGGGCTGCTGAGGCCTCAAGGAGACTCCCTGAGTGCTTTTAATCAGGCATTGGGCTTGAAGAACTCACGTTTTCTCTGCTGGAAAAAAAAATGGGGAACGGCAGAGCAAGGAGGCTCAAAAAGGGGTTTAAGGAGTTACTGTAGGAATGGAAGGATTTGGGTACAAAATCATCAAGGGTTTGAGGTGCAGGCAGGCAGGTTGGAGGTCAGGTGTGGCTCCCCAGACACTGCCAGGGCCACGCTGTTCTCCTTTCGCTCATTTCTCATCTTTGCTGTTTATTTTCACTGCTTTAGAGGCACACGGTGGCTGCGGCCGTGCACACACAAGCGCTGAGGGAGCAGAGTCGCTCCCCTCGCATCAGCTGGGTGTACAAACACTGCTGAAACGTCTCTTCAGGAGCACTCCTGACTCTCCTTTCCCTCCCCAGCACTGCATTCGCTCCAGGTTAAATCCCAAACCACCACCCCAACACCGAAGAGCTGCTCACGTTACCTGCTTCCACCTCGCCGACGGCTCCTTCCTGCTCAGGAAAAGAAGTGAAACTTCAACCTCCGTTTCCATCGGGTTAAACAAAACTCCTGCAACACAGAGCTGAATTATCACAAGGTTGGGTTTGTGTTGAGGGAGCGTGGCACAACGGCAAAGTCCAGCCCAACCCTGGTCTCACACCTGGCTCCCAGCGTTTTTTAAAGCCAAGGAAGCCCAGCACCATTCCTGTCTTTTAAGCAACCCATTTGAAGGACTCTCCTGCCAGGAAGAGCTCCCCCAGTTCCTGCTGATAGACAAGACTTTTCAGGAAAAAGGCTCTTTGATTTTGGCACAATTACTCCCAGGAATCTGAAAGTTTGAGGAATGAAGGCTCTGGGAACTGAGAGCTCCTGAGGAGAGGACTGGGAAGATAAAACAAGGGGAATTTTTGAACAGAAATGACGTTTGCCTTTAAAAAAAGCTGCTTTTTCTTCAATGAGCTCTGAGCAGTTCTAGCTACCCTACTTCCAGCATGCACTGAGGACAGAGGCTCAATGAAATACCCATTCCCAAGCCCTGAAAACGTGCAGATCCTCATCCAGAGAGCCTGAACTTGGCCTGTTTGCTGAAGGGCCTGGGAGCTCTGGCTGCTGGAAAGCCCCGGCCTCAGGAGGAAGTCAAAGAGTCCACGCCACGCTCCCAAGAAAATGCGAAAAATGCGAGGGCAGTGAAAAATTTTCCATTTTACAGAGCTGGGAGGAACTGCCTCCCTTCCCTCCTCCCCGGGAGCCACAGCTTTGCCTCACGCTGCAGATCCCGAGCCTGGGCAGCTCCTGAGGAAAAATTCCACCAGGGAAAGCAAAGCCAGGCCAGGCAGCATCCGATCTGAGCAAGGCAGGCCTCGGCAGCACCTGACACTGCTGCACCTTGCAGGACCCGGGGCAGGAGGAGCTGAGCTGCACCACCAGGACCTGGCACAGCGCTCAACCGCCCCTCCCTGTCCTGCCAATAAAAAAAACCCTTACAAACATCTTACCAAGATTTAATGTACATTTATTCTTAACACGTGGAACATATAGTATAAAGATTTCATACTGAATAAATGATATTCATTAAGCCAAAAAAGGAAAAAAGGGAGGAATTTACATCAAGTTTTTAGCTACATCGTCTGAAATACAAATATGCAGAATTCATCACTGAAAAATCTCAATTGTGTTTCTTCATCAGGAACTTCAACTGAACCTAGAACTTTTTCACACCTCGATTAGAAAGAAAACAAAAACAGGAAAAAATAAACTATAAGTTGATTGGCTGCTGAGACAGCAATGACTTTATACACAGAGACCTGTACAGCATCCTCCAGGGAGGGATGTCTGGCAAGAGATTAAATAATTGTGTCTCGCTTTTGCAGGTCATCAACTCGTTAACTCGTCATACTATAAAGGGGTGGGGAGGGGGACAAAACTGCAGGAGTCTCAGGGTATGTGCAATGTACAACGTCATATATATATACACACGTGGCAGCGCTGGGCTGCAGCTAAAGGTTAAAACCAGTTCTAAGAGGTGATCTCAGGGTTATTCATACAATCAAGGAGGAAGAGAGAAAGAGGTCAGGGTGTTGTAGGTTCACACATTATACTTTGGGGGAAAAGCCTTTTTTTTTTCTCCTCAACATTAACTAAAAACATTTTTAAAAACTACAGCTTGCTGCTGATCCAGCGTTTTTTTCTGGTTTTTTTTTATCCATGTGAGACATTATTACAGTATGTTTACAGTTTAAGGTGTACAGTACATGGAGTTCTACACGCTACTGCACAGGCCTCCCTTGGACAAGGTCTGTTCACAACTGGTAACTTCTTGGTTCCTGCAAGATTGTGAATGTACAACGATAAACCACACAGCGTTCAGCAGTCACTTTTTGTCCTTCAGAGTTTACCATTAAAAACAGTTATGAAAGTGGTGCCTGTCAATGGGATAACACGGCAAGTCGTCTTTCCCCAAACTCACTGTAAACGACAGTAACTTTGGTTAAAATAAAAAAAGTCTTCTATGTAGACAGAACTTTGTCTCCTTTAATAAGGGATTCAGGACAAATTTGTAGGGCAGGGAAGGGGGAGAGGGGCCGGGGACATCTTTCCCCGAGGGAGAAGCAGGACAGCGCAGGGCAGACAGTGGATTCTGAGGTGGTTTTGCATAAATAAAGGGCAACAGTCAGTTTCTAAGTTCTCCACTCACGCACACGCACACGGGGGCTCGGATCCCACAGCTGTCATGACTGGCCAATTAAAAACAGTACATCACAAATAACTTGTGAAACCAAAGAGTTCATCAAAGGCGACACGGAGATGTCCAAGAGCCGCGACTCGTACAAGGTGAACTCCGAGTGGTTCTCGTCCACCTTGGCCAGGGCCAGCAGCGCGCGGGCGGCGCGGCGCATCATGTCCACGCTGGTGGCCTCGAAGGGCGGGCTCTGCATGTGCATCAGCCCCGCCTGGCTCTGCTGGAACTGCGTGGCGGCCAGGCTGTCCTCCAGGAAGCCCAGCAGGTTGCCGATGCTGCCCTTCTGCACGGCGATGGCTCTGGCAGCCAGGCTGTCCCCCTGCGCCAGGTTGGCCAGCAGCACCACGGCCATCTCCCGGCACACCGGGTTCTTTCTGTCACTGAGGAACCGCACCATGGTGCTGTACAGCTTCTCCAAGCGGCTGAACGGGGGCGTGGCGAGGATCAAATCCACGTTGTTGTCCTGGATGCTGAGTTTGCTGAGTGTTTCCAAAACCAGTCTCTGAGGGGAGAGGACAGCGTTGGGTCCCAGTGTCGGAAAGGGATCCTGGGCCTCTGCTGAGGGACACACTGCCCAGTGGAGGAGTCCATCCAGGATAGGCAAACAGATGCTTTCCGGGTAAGGGGAGAGGTCCAGCTGCCCAGAAATGTTGGCCAACGTGACCAGTGTGTTTTCACGCAGCATCTCCAAACAGTCCCACCACCACTCCACCTTGTTGCAGCTCACCCCTTGGTCCTGCTCCTCCTCTTTCTCGTAGGTCAGGGGGGCCTGTTTGCGTTCTGGATGCTTGTGGTGTAGGAGGATCAGTTTCCCTAGAATCAGCAGCAGCCCGGGGTGCTTGGACATTTCAAAGTCATTGCCCGGCACAAACGATAAACTCCTGATGATGTTGGAGACGCAGATGCAGCGCTTGGCCAGAGAGTCCTGCCAGTCCAGGAGGGTGCAGAGCGGCGTCTCGTCCTTACTGTGGGGTTCATCCTCCAGGATTTTTATGTTTCTGTGGCTCTGAGCTGGACTGATGACAAAGGGAAACTTGCTGCTCTCCTTCGCCGTTTCCGAAGCTTTGACCTCTTCCTCCTCCCCTGCCAGGGAGCCCGGGCGTGCCGAGAGCATGTCGTCCATGGTGGCAGTTATCCTCTTCTCCGAGGAGCCGTCGGGCGGAGCAGCCTCCCCTTCCCTGGTGCTCGGGTTGCTCTCAGCTGCTGAACGTTTCCTCAAGGCAGAGGAGCAGGAAGCTCGTTTGTGAGGCAAGGGCAGCTCGGTCTTGCTCTCGAAGTGTGTCTGGATGTGCTCGGTGGTGTCCCCGCCGCCGATGCGCCAGTGCAGGAGCCCGCTGTCGAACTCCTGCACCCGCCCCAGCTTGTCCGAGTAATCCACCACGAAGGGGTCGTTCTTCTGCACCACCTTCACTGGAAGCTTGTCAAATTTACTCACGAGCTTCTCCTCGCTGCTCTCTAGAGGTATTTTGTCCTTGCTCGAAAACGCAGCCTCCTCCTCTTCCTCGTCCTCCTCTTCCTCCTCACAGTTCAGGCTCCATGGCTCATCGTCCTCCTCCCCTTCTTCAGGGGAGGAAGCTGAAGATTTGCAGAACCTTTCGGGATCTAATAGTGTTCTTTGCCCTGGGTCTCCTACCTCGTATTCCTTCAGGATTCCAAAGATCTCGATCAGGCAGCGCCGGAAATATTCCACTAAGAGCTCCAGCAAGCCTGGCAGCTACAGGGGAGGAGAAAAACAGGAGGGAAGGAAGGAACAGCGATCAGAAAACAACTCAGGCCAACGCACGCAGGCCAGAGAGCTTAAGCAGTGCTGGCAATTAATGGCTCTTCCCATGCTGGCAATAAATGGTGCAGAAGAGAGGTTTTTGTCCTCTGAGAAAAGGGACAAAAGCAGACACTGGCTGTCAGTACCCAAACTGCCCCCCCTGCACACACCCTGTGCTCTCGGGTTGTTCTCCCCCCTGGCTAACTCCCAGGGAGGGCCTTTGCACACACAGAGATCCCTCAGGCCAGGGAGTGACCGCTCACAGCTGCCCACACCCCACGCTGCAGGTACAGGGAGGCTGCAGGAGCTGCTCGTCACCACCTCGCTGACAGAAACCCCTGCAGCACCAGCACTTCAAAGACCTGCCCCAGAGAGCATCTGCACCCACCTGGCTGAGGTTGAAGGTCATTATGCTGTTGTCATCATAGAGCAGGATGTTTATGGTATCTAAGGCCCACGTACTTTCAGCCAGCAGCCCCGACTTCAGAGACATCATCACTCTCCAGGCTTCAGGAGTTCCTGTAACATAAACACACGATACTTCCAGCTCCTGGAGTTTCAAAACAAAAAGGAGACACTTGATACTGCTTTTTGGACCTGTGAAGAGCAGAGCCTGGTTGAGATGATGTACAGGCTGTGTCTGACACCAACCTGCCCGCAGGCAATGCCAGAACGAGGGCTCAGAACACAAATAACCTGCAAAAATGCCATTTTTTTTCAAAGCCAGCTTGGCAGGACTGAACTAAAGGGCCAATGGAGCACCAATCCCTCAGAAGGCTCCAGCAGAAAGGCAGGAGTTTCCTCTTACCGATATCTTTTGCCGTCAGCCGCCTCCTCTGCTTCAGCACAGGTTGCGTGGCTTCTACCGAGCCCGGCGGGAAGGTGATGTCCCGTCGGATCATGGGGGGCTGGACAGCTGCTGGTGTGATGTGTGAGGCAGGCACGGGCGGCCCTGCCTTCTGCATCTTCATCCCCGAGTGCAGGAACGGAGATTTACTGGGAGAAGTGCGGTTCTCCAGAGGTCTGGGCAGAGGTGCTGGGCTGGATACCTGAGGAATGTGATTCTGCATGCTGGGGGGGGTCTGGTAGTTGGACTGGGGGGGCCTGGTCATGGGGGGCACGGGGGCGGAGGGGCCGTAGGGAGGTTGCCGGTTCCCGTGGGAAGGCCATGGTCCCTCGTGGTTGACCCTCTGGTCTGAATGCAGGATTTCATCTGTTCGAGTGACCCCGTGGTAGGCGGGGCCCTGGGGCGCGGCGCCCGAGCTCTGCCGGTTGGGGTAACTGCCGTAGCCCAGCTCGTTCCGGCCCTGCCACAGGGCCCCTTGCTGGGGACCCTCCGGGGCCGGCTGGATGGGGCCCCCCATCATCTGGGGGGGGATGTTCTGCTGGGCGCCGGAGCCGGGGGGAGCCGAGACCCGGTCCCTGCCGAACTGGAAGGGGAACTGGCTCTGGCCGGCGCGGCGCTCGGTGGGGTAGGTGCTGCCGTACTGGTTGTACAGGTCCTGCTGCGGTGAGGGCTGCGCCGGCGGCTGCTGGCTGGGCTGCTGCGGCTGCGCCGGGGGCAGCTGCTGCTGGGGCTGGCCCTGCCCCGAGCTGTAGGGGACGTTGTACAGCTCCCCCTCGTGCCGCTTGGCCGGGAGGCCGTAGCTGCCGTCCATCGGCCGCTTGTAGTTCTGCGGGAAGAGAGAGGCACGGACACGGTGAGCTGAGTGGGAAGGCAGGATTGTTTCACTGGAAGGGGCTGCACGGGGAGGTGGTGGAATCACCAGCCCTGGAGTTATCCCAGGTTATCCCTGAACATGGCACTAGGTGCTTTGCTCTGGGGAACGAGGTTGGGATCGGTCACACGTTGGACTCATTGATCCCAGAGGTCTTTTCCAACCCCAATGATTCCATGAAACAAGCAAGCCAAACCTCTGGGCAGAGTCCCCAGAGCCAGAGGATCTGCCCCACGGCATGGCCAGGGAGAGGCTCTGTCTCCTTGCTGGCCGTATCCGATGTGAAAGTTGGATCAGCGGTTCCATTTCACCAGCCAAGGCCAATTCCTTGCGGCTGCCTGGGGAGTTTCCCTGTGGATTCTACAAGGATGCCTTGGGGGCAGGAGTCTGCCCACAGAAAGGACTTCCCTGCAGAAAAGCCTCAGCTCTGCTCTGCATTCACCACAAACCAGACCAGACAGTGGCACTTGCTTCCTTCCACATCCAGGAATTTTATCAGACCCCATTTCTCTCACATTTCCCAGGTTTCTGCTGAAGCATCAGACAAAATGCATTAAAAACTGTTGTACTTCCTGCTTCTTCCTTTCCTGTGGATTTCAAAACACGTCGCTGAAAGGAGCAAGAAGGCTTCTCACCCCTAATTCTTTTAAGTGCAAACGGAGAAAACAGCCAATTGCTGAGACCGAATTAAAATCCAGGATCTCTCCTGCCTCCAAGGTCTGAGCTGTAGCTGCTGTGGAGGCTATTCAGACACTCCACGGTCATGACTGGCTTCAGATGGAGCTCTAGGGCTTCAAAGATGACAAGTTCCAGAGTAACTCGAACTCTTGGCTCCGAGCCCCGTGGCTCTGGTTGCAGAGCCAAACTGCAGAGCAGTTGGAATTATTCTTAGCACAGCTCACTGAGTGCCCTCTCTATACTCTCCTAAACCATAGGACTTAAAATTATCAGGAAAACATTATGGGTCCTGGCACGGATACAAAGAGCAAGTCATACGTGAGGATTATGGAAAGGGATACACGCTCATCCAAACTGTCCTGAAACAAACCTGATGGGTTTGGGAACAGCAATGAGGAGGAGGCAGCAGGGCAATGGAGTCTGCATCCTCTGGCTGCAGGATGAGAAAGGGAAAGACCAAAAACATCCCCTGGTTCTGCTGTGCAGAATAATCCACCTGAAACAGCTCTCCTGAAAGATCCAGGACTTACTCCAAAGAAAGTCATCACTTGGAGCAAAAGTGTCACAGAAACAGGATGGGATTCAGAAAGTTCCAAAGGGACAGAGAGGCCCGATAAAGCTTCCTGATCTTCTGCTGCCTGACCAGAGCGTGCAAACTACACAACCTCCACTCTCAGAACACAGTTTTGTTAACACAGCACTGGGAACATTGATTAAAACTTCTTTCAATTGTTCGCAAATGGGAAAAAAAGTCTCCTGTGTAAAACCACATTGGACAGGGCTTGGAGCACCCTGCATAGTGGAAGGTGTCCCTGCCCTACCCATGGCAGGGGTGGCACTGGATGGGCTTTAATGTCTCTACACCCAAGCCATTGTGTGATGCTGTGATGAGGTACCTAATTCTTCACATTCATAAAGCAAATGCACAGCCCAGAGAGTTTCCATCTTCCCCTCTTCACAAATGGCACAGATAAAACTCTCAGTTGGGCAAACCAGGAACTCTGGGGTCACCCACCTGCTGCTGCTGATACATGGTGGTTTGCTGGCTGGGGAAGGGGCTGCCCGAGGATGTGCCTTGAGTGGAGAATTGATTGCCATAGGAATCATGTCTGGAGAAGAAGAGGGATGCGTTAGTGTCACTGCCACAGGCTCAGAGCCCTCGGTGGGGACAGCAGCCCCTGGCACAGACCTTTGCTGCTGCTGCTGCTGCTGGGGGTAGCGGCTGGGCGAGTACATCCCCGACTCGGGCGTGGAGGGCAGGATGCTGGGCTGCGGGGTGCCGCTCCCCAGGTTGCCCTCCGGTCCCATCCCGGGCTCCGTCCTGCTTGGAAACAGAAAAAAAACCCCCAGGTCCATTTGGGATCCCTCAGTGGAGAAGGGCGATGAGCACAGCCGTGGCACTGAGGAGAGGTGGCCACCCCCGGGGCAGCACCCACCTGACTCTGTCGTAGGGGGCTCCGTAGGAGTAGTGCTGCCGCTGGCCCATGGCCATGTTCCCCATGCCGGGGCCTGCAGCACGGTTGTAAGGGTCACCCATCCCACTGTTGGGGCCCTGCCCTGAGGACATGAAGGGATCGCTTCCTGGAGCTGGAAGAGAGAAAGATCCAATGAACACACCCAGCTCTGCCTTAGGAAAAGACTTGTGGTGTTCTGGGGAGGAGAGATGAGCAGGGGGTGTCCTGCAGCACGTTCCAGCACACAGCCAGACAGGGATGAGCACTCCAGGAGCTGATGATCCCTCACCTTTCCTCATACTGCTGTAAGGATCTTTATTTGGCTCGTAAGACATGCGACCCATCATGTCAGAGGTATTCATGCTGGGCTGGTACCCTGGATTTGGAGTCATGGAGTTCCGCTTCTGGAACGTAGGGTCACTGCCATCTGCAAAGGCATCCTGAAGGCCCACGGAGTTACTCCTGCCACAAAAAAACCCCACAAAGACCACATTACAGAGGTCCACGGTGCTCCTCAGGATGCTCTTCCTCACACGCTCCCTCCAAGGGCCACAGTCCTGCTCCTCCAGGGTCAAGAGGAACTCGCCTTCCACAATGCCATCCTCAGGCCCAACCCCAAAACTGAAGAATATTCACACACAATGTTGCTGTGAGCCACGAAGGAAGGAACAAAGCAATGGAATCCCACCAAAACAGGCACCCAAGTCCCCAACACCTGCAGCAATGACCCAGAGGTGAGCCCACCCCAGCAGTGGTTCCATACCTGATGCCTGGCAAAGGGGGCATCTGACTGTGTGGCGTCGATGCTGGAGTTGGTGGCTTCAGGTCTCCTCCTTCTGCCATGGAGCTGCTGGTGGACTGAGGTGTCTGAGGGCCCTGCATGGACCCTGAACCCGCTGCAAGAGGAGGAGCGGGGGGTGAGCAGCTTTGCACCAAGGGATGCAACGCTGAACCTCCCAGAACATCAGCCTGGAGAACAGAGAGCCCTTTGAGGGAGAGACAGATGAAATACGGCCAAAAAAGCACAAGGAGCTCAACAGCTCAAGGACAGGCTGGGCCAGGTTCCCCAGCAGAATCTAAAGCTGAGAGGTTGTGTCTCTGCTCACCTGAACCCCGTTCCCTTTTCCACACCATGGCACTGTGTGGTGCTTCCCGAGTTACCCTACCAGGGGCTGATGCTCTGGGGTGCACCCAGAGGAACATGGGGCTTCCTGCCAAGTCACAACCACCCTCACATCCCTTCCAGCCAGGAGGGTGGGGGTCTGAACCCTGTCCTGGGAGCCTCAGGATCTCCCCGTGATGGAAACCTCAGCTGAAGCCACCAAGTAACTCTGAACGAGGCTCCTCTGCCTGCTCTGCTCTTCCAGAGCAGTGCATTCACGCAGGGTAATTCAAGCACCACTCCCAAGGATTCCTGGAACAGGGAATGCCGGAGATGCCAGATCTTTCACTGGAGGACAAAACCCGTCCAGCAGGTTCCCTGCAAGTCCCAGCCTCCGGACGCTGCTTTCCGCTCCGCTGAGCTTTGACCAAACCCCCCGTGTGTAATCCAGCTGTGCCGGCAGCTCCAGGAGCTCTCCCCTGGCCCGGGATCGCTGTGACAGTGTCAGCTCAGGTTCAGCCGCTCCTCGCAGCTGGCAAGAGCTGAACTCTTAATTAATGTTTCCATTAGTTCCCGTCCCCAGCACCCGATATCCCTCAGCTTCAGCCCTGCTGCTTGATGAGTCATTTCAGCTATTCATTAAAATCCTCCGAGGTCACGTCCAGGGCATGTTTGTTTACACCCCACCTTCCTGGCACCCTGTCCTCTGCTCTGCGACTCCCTCCGGCCCGGGGAGGTCTCGGGAGGAGGAAGGGCAGCGGGAGCTCCGGGGGAGTTTCATTCACAGACCCTCCCTG
This sequence comes from Monarcha castaneiventris obscurior, assembly GCA_026261815.1. Classification (NCBI taxonomy): domain Eukaryota; kingdom Metazoa; phylum Chordata; class Aves; order Passeriformes; family Monarchidae; genus Monarcha; species Monarcha castaneiventris. The sequence continues at coordinate 1,392,856 of JAMPIT010000687.1, read as the reverse complement.
GCAGCCCGGCCCCGCTGCTTCCCCCAGGAATTCACTGCTGGCAGCGGCAGGAAGAGGCCCCGAGACATTCCCCGCGTCGCTGCCATTTGGTGTTTGTCCCCACCTCCCGCCGTCCCTCCCACTCACAAATTCACACGGAGCTGGCACGGGGCCAGTTCCACGCTCTGGGAATTCAAACCCGAGGCGCCTCCCCGGGGACTCTGCGAGAGGGAACCTGCGAGGCTCTCAGGAAACTCCGAGTGCCCACGAGGGAATTCCCAGTTCCCTCCGGCCACGATCTCTGGAACACTTGGGTGTTTTGAGGGCTGTGATGGACACTGCATGGAAGAGCTCTGGCAGCAGGAGCTCCACCTCTGCAGCCTCAGGACGTGGCTAATGGAGAATGGCACGGGGCAATCCTCACTGTTCCCAAAGTTCTGCAGGAGTTAATTTGGCAGACCTGGCTGGAAGGAAGAGTGAGCCAAGGCCAACAGGTTGTGAAGTCTGCAAGGAGGGCAAACCACGTCTGTGGGAGAGCAGAGCCCTTCAGCCAAATGATGAAATGATTCCAAATGTCCCACCACTGCCCACAAGTTTCCAAGTCACCCCAAGACACAAACACAGAATTTATTCTCATCCAGGTGATTCCCTGGGGGACAGGACTGCGTGGGGCCTGGAGGACACTGGGCCCTGGAAGAGCAGCATCCACCAGGACTCAACACTGCCCTAGGGGCTCTTCAGCGTGGAGCTGGGCTGACAGAGGAATTTCTGTCCTGCCCTACACCCCCAGGCCCTGCTGATCCAGGGGAGCAGGAGAGAGGAAGAAAAGGAAAGAGGAGCAGGGACACGCTGAGTGATTCAGCATAAAGGATCAGAGCCACCAGCCAGGCTTCAGTGCTGCCTCTGCACATTCCCACTTGTGGGAGTCCGGAGCAAGGCGAGTTGAGAGAAGGGTTTAGATGGGAAATACAGCACAGTCCTCTCATAGCAGGACCCAAACATGCAGAGTTTGGGATATGAGCCCTACAAATTCCTTCTGCTGATGTGCTGAAGCAGGAGCTCAGCCCAGAAGGCAGTGCCAGGCCCTTCACAAACACCACACGAGCTAAAACGAAACAAAAACTGATGCAAACCCTAATTCACTCTGACACACACCTAGAGCTACAGCAAGTCTAAAGTGGCTTCCTGAAAGTCTCAGCTCTCTCCAAGTAAACTCCAAATGCTCTCAACATCTTTGTTCCACTGCCTCAGGGGGGGCAAGAAAGAGGTTTTGGGAAGAAAGTGGGGCTGGATTTGTGGCCTAGCTCAAGCAGAACTCAGACACCGCTTTGGACAGAGGTTCAGTCTAATGGCACAAAAGTTACTTTATCCTGCACAACACACCAGGGCTGAAGATCCACTGGGACAGGTTTCCTGACCTAAGACATGACTTAATTCTTTAAAAAAACCCCTGTAGCTGAAAGGAGAGAGAAACGTGGTGGCCAACAGAGCACTGGGACAAGCCCACTGTCACTGGAGGGTTCAGCAGGGCTGGGACACAACTGCACTGCACTCAAAGAGGTTCATTATTCCACTCCTCAGGAGCCAGACGAAGATGGTGCCAGGTTTCAGAACCAAAAAAGCATTTTTTTGCAAACATTATAGGAACTTCAAAGCAGACCAAGTTTTTATTTCACCTACATGAGCAGGTTCCTGACCAGAAAAAGCATCTGAAGTTTTTTAGTTATAAGACAAACTGGAAAACTCAAGCTTAAAAAAGAGTTGGCAAATTCAGCAGTAATTCAAGCAATGAACTCAATGCAAATGAGACAAAAAGGATCAGACTTTGCAAAAACTAAAGAGTGCAACGTGCATGGCTGGCCTGGATGTCTTTTCTTCTTTTGTTTAACAAATCTGAATTGAGCATTATGCTTAAATATTCAGAAACAGGAGCACCCCATCAAATCTGAAACAACAACGAAGGTTTGTTTTAAAGGTCCTGATTCCTAAAGCACCCAACTTGTCGCAGCCTCCAGTGCTCTGTGCACAAAGCCTCAGAAGGTCCTCCCTGGCTCCTGCTGAGGGCTGAGAGCAGGAATTCCTGAGGAAGAGGAGTGCACACCCACATCCAGCCTTTTCTCCCAGCAGGTATCACTGGCGTAGTCCAAACCAGCACAACTTTTGCAGTGGGTTCCCAAAAAGGAGCAGTGACAAGGGCTGCTGTTGGAATCACCTTGCAGGAAAACTCCAGAGCTCTCTCTCCACCAGACCCTCACCAGGCAGAGATGCAGCAGCAAGCAGAGAGGGGTGTGTGTGTGTGTGTATTTTTAGGTTTTCCTTTTTCTCAAGCTTAGTTCAGAGGTTGGACACACAAAAGCTGAACTATCCCCAGAGGTTCAGGTTACTCCCAGTCTCCCCCACTCCCACATCTCCAAAGTATTTTTGTTTTACACGGCCAGAGAACAGGGGGGGCTTTTGTGGCAGCCTGGACCAGCCTGGCCCCCAGCCCATGGGGGGTGTGCAGTACCAGAGACCCTCCAGCTCACACATCTGCTGCACGCCTCAGAGCAGGCTCTGGACTCACCTGGAGATGGAGGTTGGATCTTGGTCTGGGACTTCTTTGAATCAGCAGCTGCAAAGATGTCTGGAGGGGGGTCCTCACCCCTCTCGATCTTGCACTCGAAGGCGTACAGACACTGGATGTACTGCTTCTTCAGCGAGCTGGCTGCGCTGCTCGACGTGCCCACGTTCAGGTTGGTGGCCAGCTCACGCCACTTCTTGTTTTTGTTGACCTGCACGACCAAACGAGAGGCTCCAGACTCCAAATCCCAAGTGTACCTCCTCCAAGAAGAGCAATCAAGCCTTCCCAGCTCACACAAAGGATGCAGTGAGGGCCAACCAAAGCTACCCCAAAACGACTAAACCCCCTTCTTCACCTACAGAAAACTTCTCAGATTTACAGGGACAGACTGCAAATCAAATTAGTCACGAGGTCAGCTGACAGCCAGATGCAAAGACAAAGACAGTGTTACCAATCTTTGCACTGGACAAAGCAGGGGAAAAGGGCCTGAATTGGATCTGGCCACAGACTGTTCTCACCCAGACAAAGGCAGAGCAGACATCTGGCTCACTTAAAGGGCTCTAAAAGTTTTATTTACAGAAATAAAACGGGGCTAAATGGAAATTCATGGCTCACATCTGGCCACAGAGCTGATTTCTGTGCTATGGGCAGCTCTGTCCCCGGCTGGGGCCACTGACCTGAGTCAATCCCCCGATCTCCTTGACGGAGATGTAGAGCCTGTACAGGTCCAGGGGCTTCCTGCCCACGGCTGGCAGGTTGGTCATGCCCATGGCCTTCTCCTCGGTGAAGGCCAGGTAACGATCCACCCACAGCTTCCTCTCGGGCTCCCCACCCAGCTCGTACAGCTTGGTGATCTTCTCGTTGGTTGTAGTAGAGGAGCTGGACTTCTAGGAGAAGGAAAGAGAGATCAGGACTGAGCAGCACCACAGCAGCTCCTCCATGCCCAGGGAGGCCGATGCCAGAACACAGGAGCAGAAGTGAGAGATCTCCTGGATCTTCTTGCCACTGGCACAGGGATCAAACCTGCAGAGCATTTGTTTTCCTTCAGGTAGCAAAGGAGGAGACCACGGGCTCAGAAACTGCTTTTTTGGTGGTTCTTTTGAAACTGGTAGCAGCAATGCAAAGAAAAACACTCCCTGAAGAACTTGTTTGCCTCCCTCTTCTGGCTTTAATACAGGATTAGTAAGAGGTTTGTTTGTGAAACAACTGCAGCACTTTAGTTACCATGTCCCAGCTGAGAGCTGACTCGCTCCAGGCCCACTCCACCAACAAACTCAGGTTTGTTTACGCTGCTTTTGGCAGTTTCACTGTGGCAGGTGATAACTCCTAATACTGAATTTGTTTTCCAAGTGAAATCCAGGACTCCCATGGGACTGGGAAACGCTTCCCTCCATTTCTCACACTGTTCAATCCAAGTGAACATACAACACATGGCTTTATTTCCCTGGATGCTGAAGAGGATGGGAATCAATAAAAACAAAACCCCAAACATTTTACCTTTGACTTGGATTCTGCTTTGGGCGTCCCATCTGCCTTGTTGTTCATTTTAGTTGCAGGTGTTAATTTGACGTCCCCGAGTCCCATCATTTCAGGGCTTGCTGCCATCCCTGGGAAGTTAAAGGAATCTTTAACACTGATTTTCCTTCTGGTGCAATGCAATTGATAAAATCCTAAAGCTCTGGCTTACCTGCAGAGTTGTTGGCCATGTTCCCCCCCATGGGGTAGGGTGGGCCCTGGGGGTTTATCATGCCAGCCATGCTGTTAATTCCCTGCCCATAAGGAGGTCCAGTGCCCATCATTCCCCCCTGGTTCATGTTGGGATAACCAGGAGGCCTAGAGGAGGCAAGGAAGAAACAGACACTTACTCCACATATTAAGCATTAGGATCTTGTCCTCTGAGGAAGCAGCTTTGCTAAAAGAAACCTAAAAAGGACATGGAGAAGTGACTTGCCCCAAATCATTTTTCCAAGAGAAGAACAAAGATCAGGTGCTCTTCTAGAGCTCAGTACCCAGAGCCCAAGTCACATTCTCAAGAGAAAAGGGGATGCAAACCCTTTGGAAAGTGGGACTTGAGCTGTGACCATTTTCACCCTTCACCTTGTTCTGCTACATCCACAAACTGAGCCTCATTTCAGTTGTTAAATTGCCTTTAACCTGCAGACTCTGCAGCCCTGGGCAGTGAAGTGAGAATGCAGGTTTAGAATCATGGAATGTCCTGGGTTGGAAGTGTTATTTCCCAGGTATTGCAAACCTCCCACACAGCTGTGCCTCAAACTTCTTCCTCAAAGGGACAGGCTCGGGTGCCTTTATTGGGGTTTGGGAACTTGACCCCTTGGCAGCCACAGGTAAAAGCAGGAGGTTGCAGGAGCAGCCCTTGGGTGAGGATAAAGAACACGGTGTCCAGTCAGACAACAAATATATCCACCAGTTCTGGGGGAACCCAATTTATGAGCACGTTCATGGCTCCCATGGCATTCTGGTAGGCCACACACACCTACTCTGAAATGGGCAATAAAGGAAAAAACAACCACAGAAAATAGTGCAGAGTTCAGAGCTGAATTCCAGCTCCTTTCCCACAGCTGCTCATCAAGGCCCTAAAAGGAAGAAGTTCCTCACATTGGACAAGCAATGCCTTGGATCACACACAGCTGGGTGGCTGCTGGATTTAGGGGCTGCAGCACCAGGGCAGCGTCTCCAAGTCACCCAGGGAACAGAGATGACCAGAAAGCAAAATGTAAAAAAACTGCAGGGATCTCAGAGTTAAATATGAACATTAAAAATTCCCTAAGTATGTCATAAATGATGTGGAGAATCCTGGAATGGTTTGGCTTGGACAGACCCTAAGGATCACCCCCTGTTCTACTCCTGCCACGGGCAGGGACACCTTCCACTATCCCAGGCTGCTCCAAGCCCTGTCCAACCCGGCCTTGGACCCTCCCAAGGATGGAACAGCCCCAGCTGCTCTGAGCATCCCAACACACAGCTCCTCCAGCCTTGACTCGCTTCCTTTTTAACACTCCAGCTTGAGAACCAAACCTCCAGGAAGGACAAACCTTCCCTGAAACCTCTGTGAGCATCTCCCCAGGCACGGCTGACACGGATGTGACCCAGGGCAGGGTCCCTGCCTCCCTACCTGTTCTGGATGGAGTTGGCAGCAGCGTGCATGGCGGCGGCGGCGGCCTCCTGCGCCTTGCGGTTCATGCCGGCGGGCGGGGGGCACATCCCGCTGCCCACCTGGGGGGGCATGTTGGCCATGTTGGGGCCGTAGGGCCGGCTGCCCATGGCGGCGTGGCCCATCCTGCCCGGGGGGATGCCGCTGTACGGGGGCACCCCGCTCTGCCCGTGCATCTGGCTGCCGGCCCCCATGGGGTTCATGCTGCCCCCCATGCCCGGGCTGGGGTAGTTGGCGTTGGACATGGCGTTGTAGTTTGGCTGCCTGGGGTAACCTCCTGGGAAAGAGAGGGGGGAAAGAGGGGAAGACGACATCATTGAACCAGTTGAGTTTATGAATCACCATAAAAATCTTCTATCAGCAAATATTTAAAGATCGCTAACAGAGATGAGGGGGAGTGTTCACACCTCAACACAAAGTCAAAGTACTTGGATATAAGCCACGTAAAACGTGTTTTGACACAGCCAAGTAACAACATCCATTCAGAAGCTGCCTGAAACTCTCCCAAACCTCAACCCAGCACAGAGAGGTAAATGGCCCAGGACAGGATGGAAAATCCCACATTAACCCTTCCCAAAACAGGCAACAATTCATCATCTTCCTCTCCAAAGAGAGCCATCCCTTTGTCACTGTTACATGGGATGCACAACCTGCTTACTTCTAAATAAGGAGGAAGAATCCTCCTTTTAGAAGTACAACTATCCCTGAAAGCAACACATTCCATCAGCCTCAACAGAAGCAAATCTCTGAATGGCATCACCCACACATTAAGAGGGGACAAATCATAACATTTATCACAGAATGGTTTGGAAGGGACCTTGAAGATCATCCCATGGGCAGGGACACCTTCCACTATCCCAGGTTGCTCCAACCTGGCCTTGAACACTTCCAGGGATGGGGTAGCCACATCTTCTCTGGGCAACCTAGGGCCACAACGAGACATGAGGAGAGAGAGAGGCCTTTGCTGGCTCGGTTCCCACCTTGAGGTCCGTACTGGCCGCCCTGGGGTCCGTAGCTTCCCATGGAGTTCTGCTGGTAGGGCCCCATGCCGGCGTGCATCTGTGCTCCCGAGGACTGCCGGGGGGATAAGGCTGAGCCGGGCTGGGGGGAGCTGTACTGGGGCATCTGGGGGTTCCTCTGCATGTACCCTGCACACCAGGAGGGAGCACATCGTTAGTGCCACTGCACACACGTGTTCCAGGAGACAACAACCCTCGGCACGGACAAAATCCTTCCAGCAACAGCCTGGACACATTTTAGTGGCTGCATTAAGGAGCCAGTGTTATCTGAGCAGATAACAGATCCAATTTCCTGTTTTAGCCAAGAAAAAAAAAACCCTCAGTGTCACAGCAGAAGCCAGTACAGCTCTGCAAATCCTTGGGGCTTCTTGTTCTTCGTTTTTGTTCGCTTGCTTGTTTTCTCAGGGTGACAACTCTATACCTTCAGCCAGGAGAGCTGACATTTTACATGCATTTTTCCCCCCAAAATCTTACTCTCTCAGAGGGGAAAGGCACACAATATGGTTGTGAGCACCCCTTGTTTTGAAGCTTAAAGTCCTGTGCAAGAACATGCACAGGAAAGCATGTTAAGAAGCCAAAGAAAACATCTTACAAGCCAAAGCACCAGCTCGGATGGAACATTTAGACGACAAACAGCCACCAACAGCTGAATTTACTGCAAGGTGCCTCAACACTTCAGCCTGTAATCCTGGGGCAGCTTTTCAACGCTGTCTCCCACAGAAGCTGTGTCCCCAGGCCAGGTAATTTAAGTAAACACATGCAGCTGGTGTGACCCACCTCGGTCCTGCGCGATGCTCGACTGGTTCATGGAGGGGTGCAGGATTGTGTCCGACTGGCCACTGGGCGGGCGGGGAGGCATCTGATTGCCTGTGCCACAAAAAGGAGAGCGATCCTCAGCAGCTGCTCACCACAGAGCAGCAGAGTCACATCCCAGAACCCCCAACAACCCCAGGCCACAGCGAGGAAGAACAACAGCAAGTGGTCACACTGGGCTGGTGCAGTGGCACTGCTGGTTCACCAGCATCCCACCCATCCCACTGCATCCCTGGAAAGCTGCAGACATCTCTCCCAAACAAACAAGCTCACGGGACCTCAGTAACCACACAGGGCTGACACTGGGCAGCTCCTCCCCACTGGGCACCACAGTTCAGCCCCAGCAGAGCTGGGGGTGTGAGGTTACCTGGGACTGCAGCGGGTGAGAGGGGACCGGAGCGGGACTGAGCAACGCTGGCTGGAGATCCAACTGGGGAGGGGGAGGGTCCTCTGATGCCTGGCAGGTGAGGAGAGGTATGTGGCGAGAAAGGAGACTGAGCTGGGTTACTCTGCTCTCCTTGGCTGCTGGAAATCCCTGATGTGCTTACTCCAGGGCTCAGGGCTCCTTCGGTCCCCATGGGCAGGTCATCTATGGAACCAGACAGGTCCTGCAGGGCACAGAAACACATCAGCCACAGACACAGAGCTGTGGGGCTGCTCTCTCACACACCACTCAGAAAGAGCATTTGTCCCTGGGCACGTTGCACACAGGAGTCAGTGAACTCTGTTTACTCTTGGTACCAAAGGCTGCTGCAGACTGAGGCAACTGCCAGGCGTGTCTTATCCTGCTGCCAGTCTGAACCCAGGAGCTCCTGAGCTGGTTTGCTGATGGCCCAAACAACTGGCTAATTCCCCCACTTGCTCCTTTTAATTCAGTTTGGAGGTGGGAAGTTAAAGAATGCATCAACAGCAGACGTAAAGCTGCAAACACAGGAGACGGTCCATGTGATCATGGCTTGGAAGGGAAACGTGGCTCAGCCTCTGAAAGACAGAAAACTCCTGCCTCACCATAATTAATTCATAAACCTCCTATGAGCTGGGAAACTACTCACTTGAGATGGATAAAAACAAACTAAACAGAGATTTAAAAGAAAACCATAAAATACTCTTCAGGGTTCCCACTTCCCTTTCTTCAAAGACAGCAAAAATTAGCAGTTACTGCGTCAACCTGTAAAGTTTAGCTTTTCTGGAAGGCAAGGCTAGAAAACACCCTTCCTCCTGCATGTATTCACCTTGGAGAAGAAAAGCACAAAAAGCCTAAGAGAGCTGAAACCTCCAATTGCCACAGCAGCAAAGCGACAGCAACAAAAACCAGCTGGCAAGTGTGAAAATGGGGATAATTCCAAGGAGTTGATGTGCAGATCCAACATGCCCAATTGTGCTGGCTGGTTGATAACAAGGTGCATCAGCTGTTCAGGCTTGGCTGCAGTGAATGAGTCAGGGAGAGCCCAAGCCAGAGGAAGTGGCAGCGTATTTGAACAGAAAGCTGGGAAGTTGTAACTATTCCAGGGATTAGATAAAATCTCTGCCAGAGGTTCAAAGGATCACAGCAGGTGAAGAAGTGGAGGCCAAAGCTTACCAGGACTTCACTTACCCTTCCTAAGTCTTCCAGAGCAATCAGCTCTGGATCAGAAGGGTTCTGGGTGAGCCCTGAGGGAATCCCAGGTCATTTTCCCTGCACAGAATTCAGCTGAGCAGCACGAGCCGAGCCAACCTCATTTAAACCCCACGCAGAAAGGCCGAGCCAGCTGATAAATCACCTGGACACCCTGGTTTCATTTACACTGATGGCACAATTCCTGGTTCAGCAGCAGTTCAGGGAATGTTTTCCCAGCCCTGGCAGTGCAGATGGACCTGGGACACCACCAGACACTGCAACTCATCAGCCTTGGGAAGCAGGAGCCCTCACTCCCAACACCTGCCTGCCAGGGGATGTGGAAAGGCTCTGACAGCACATCCAGGAAGTGGAAGTCATGGAGAAGAAGTGGAGTTATGGAGAAATAAAAGCCAACACGGGTGACACCCAACCACCTCATCACCCCCGTGGGACAGGGGCATTCAGGAGGACAGAGGGCATCAGCACCATGTTCAGCTGCTACAGTGGGGCAATTTCCTCTGTTTTAATGGATTTTGATCAAAATGCTTCTAACAAATGCTGGCAAATGTCACATTGGAGCTGCAGAGCCCAGACACTTGGTGGGATGATTTAGTGCAGAGCGTGTCCTCCCTCCCCTTCCATTACTGCTCCTGTTGGAGAGCTTATTTCCTGCACCACAGTCTCTGAGGTATATTTGCTTACTGCTCAAGTATTATCTTCCTGAGGAAAAAAAAAAACAAGCTTTGTTTTATTTCAATGAAAGCTAAAAAACTGCAGAAAAAGCCTAAAAATAGTGTCTGAGATCTCTTGCAATTTTCACTACTTTCCTATTGTAACATCAAAAGCATTGCTCCTTTATGCAGCTATTTGGGTGTTTTTCCCCGGACAACTTTGACAAATCCCACATTCCTACTGCAGAAACCATCTGAAGTGGGAGTAAAGAGACATTATTTCCAACATTTTGCATTAAAAAGCATCAACCAACACAAACAATCAAGAGCAAAACACTCCTCTCCCTGAGATTTACTGCACCCAACTGCAGCCACTGATACAAGACACACAAAGAGACTCCCCCCAGAGCCAATTAAGGGATCAGAATGTCCAGAAACCAGTTCAGTCCAGCCTACAACTGGATGGAAATACTGGCATGTCCCTTCAATACAGGAAGGTAGCTTCAGTTTCAATCACCAAGTGCATCCAAACACTGTTTTCCTCA